>ML677390.1:3401681-3563676 GCA_007922305.1 Dermatemys mawii | reverse complement strand
CGGGGGGCTGTAGAGGTCACAGTGTTGCGGGCGGGGGGCTGTAGAGGACACAGGTGTTGGGGGGGGGGGGCTGTACACAGCTTAGAGCATGCGGGGTGAGGCGCTACACAGGCCGGGAACTAGGAGGGGCCGCGGGGAAGGGCACAGGTCAGACCCGCGGGGCGGAGACGCAGCGCGCCCCCGGTGGAGCTCGGGCAGCGGACGCGGCTAACCCCGAGCCCGCGGCGAGCCCCGCCCCCTGCTGCCGCCCCCCGCCCCCACTTCCCTCCGCGGCCCGTGCTGGGCTCCCCGCCCCTGCTGCCAGCAGCGCGCCGGGCCGAGGGGCCTCCCCTCTTCCTCCCCGCACCGGGCACGGGGCAGCCCCGCTGCAGACCCCGGGCGGGCAGCGCGGCTGGGCCCGGCCACAGGGAAGGAACCGGGCTGCGGTACCTGAGCCTGGGCCGCCGTGGAGCCGTTTCCTGTCTCCGCCATGTGGGCCGGGCCTGAGCCGGTCCCCGCGCGGGAGCTGCCCCCTGCTGGCCTGCGCGCCGCCGGCTCCGCAGCGAGACACCCCGGGCGGGGCGGATAGAGAGTGGGAAAAATCAGGACACTTTGGGGGGAGGGGGGTAATAACTGTGCATATAGTATCTGGTCCGGTCCCATGAGATCCCATAAATGCGAAATATCCAGGGTCCCCCCCAAGCAGCCTGCTCCCATGCCAGCTGCCTCCCTGGAACAGAGCTGGTGGAGTATTTTCTGCTGTCTGGAAAGGCCGCTTTGTCCCAATCAAAACTTCCCTCTGGACCGTGTTGATTTCAGGGACGTTTTGTTTTGGACAAAATCACAAGGCAGCGTTTGGTCAGAACAAACCGTCTTGATTTTAGAGGAGAAATTATAAAATTAAAAAAAAATGATATAAGCCTGAAATAAATAGTCCAAAGTTGAGGTTTTTTCACGTCACGTGACCCAAAAGCAATTCTTTCAAAACTCTGGTTTAACGGGAACAATAATAATAGTACTAATAACAAATGTTGAGATCCCAGACTTTCCCAGGAAACAGAAATTCCAATTTCTGACCCACTTTACCTAGGGAGCTTGGGATGTGACCACCCCCTGCCTCTCTCAATCCAGCTCTCCATGGCCTGGTTGTTTTTCAGTAGAACCTCCTGCCATTTACTATAAGAAATAAGCATTGCCTGGGTGTGAGGATGTGTATTGTTTAAATCCTGATTCTGACTTCCTTACTCACATCAAGTAACATCTTACTCTGAGAGTAGGTCCTAGGCAGCAAGGGACTACTTGATGTGAGTAAAGGTAGCAGAATCTGGCCCAAAGTGAATACAACCTGCTTTATCACTGAAGTGGGCGTATGCACCCATTTGTCCAAGTGATTTTTACGTTCTTCCTGCCAGGAAACGGACCCACAACTGCTTGGTGCTCAGAACTCCTATGGTATTAAAGTAGAACTCTGCTTGGCCTAGAACTCCTGTGTGCAGCCACTGACCCAGAGGTGGAGGCAAAATCTAGTCACCTACCTACCACTGTGGGTGCTGATGGTGTGTAGATAGTGAGCGCTGGAGCACAGTGCTGTGTAATCCATTAGGTTTGATCCAGCAGGTGCTGCAATGACTGGAGGTGAGCTGCTCTCATTTCTTTCTAGGTTCCTGTTATAACTATCGACCGCATTCCAGATCCTGCTGCCACGTGGCAGCTCATCAAGGAGAGCAGCTTCTCACATAGCCCAAGCAAGCCCACTAGAAGGTAGTGTTCTTAGCTGGGTTTGAGGAGTGTTGTTTGTTCTTAAAGCAGTCGTGTGTTGATATTAATCATGTTCATTATGCTAGGACCTAAGGACTCCCCAAAACCTGGGGCCCCTTGTGTTGGGCACTGTCTGAGCATAGAGTAGCGAGCCGGCAGGCTCTGCCCCAAAGCCCTGACAAATAGATCAGACAGACCCAGGGCCAGGGAAGGAGTAGAACAGATCACCGGGATTGTTAAACGGGATAAACGAGATTTATTGTGTAGGACTGGGAAGTATCCTCCCACCCCCAGCTCCGATTGCCAGTGACCTTGAGGGTTTTGTGCCTTCCTCTGCAGTGTGGGGCACTGATTGCTTGCCAGGATTATCTGGGCATGTCTCATGTAATCAATTCCCTGCCACTGAAGGGCCCTTGGATTTGAGCGCCCCTCAGTCCCGCCTGTTCTCTGTCTGCAGCTCACAATAGTCCGGTCGCCTGTGAGCTGTAATACTTTGGTCGAATTTCAGTTTGGGTTGTGTCGTGCTGGATGGTATTGGTGGCCTGTGATCTACAGGAGGTCAGGCTAGATGATCGGGGGAGGGTCCCTTCTGGCCTTCAACTCTATGATGCTGTCTCTATAGTTCCATGATTTTGTGGGGGCTGGGGGGATAAGCCAAATGGAAATAAAAGGGAAGAGAGGGGGGACATTGAGGGGAAGGGGGCGAGGCGGATAGAGCAGGGGAGGAATGAAGCTGAGATGGAGAGTCTGTTAGAGAAGGAGGATTTAGTGCTGCTGAAAGGTCCCCCAGACTGGAAGGCCAGATACTCTGCTGGTGTAAATCTAACTTCAGCGGCGATTTCCACCAGCAAAGGAGCTGGCTCTGAACTCTTCCCCACAGAGCAGTGATGGCAAGGGAGGCAGCTGTTTCCACCAACACCCCGCAAGGGACCACTGCAGTCAAAATGAGCCCCAGGAAGTGCAATACCATTTCCATGGGTGACACCAAAACAGGGAACAAGTGCACCGTGCACGTTCCAGGAGATGCTCTGCTTTCCTGCTCATTGGGTCTGTCGCTGGCTCGTTACCTGATGGAGGTGGCCCTTGGCTGGACTGCTGACTGCACACGCTCCCGCTCAGCCTGGAGTAAGGGGCATGTTCGTCGCTGATCGGAGTTTTGTGATGGGCCTCAATTCAGCACTATTGAGTGGGATTCCCCTGCCCCACAATGGAAAGCCGGGGTGCTGCTGGGAAAAGCTTACACAATCAGTGCCAAAAGGTCAGGTCTTCCTGGGGCAGGGTTTGTTGTGTCTTGTTATAAGATGCACATATTTAAAAAGCCTACATCAATTAACCCATAACTAAAGAGCCATGGTAGCAACTAATGAGAGCTCCCATAAACCCCTTCTCATTCGAGCCAGCCCCATGAACAAGCCTGGAGAACCCAAGACGCCTTGAAGTGTCCTCAGAAGATCAGTGAATGCTGTGGGACTACCAGAGGGGGTCAGTTCTAGAGCGGAGGTGGCCTCACTGGGAAAACTCCGCCTCCAGCTCAGATGGTTTCCGTTCTCGGGACTGTCTAGGAGAGCTCCTCGGCTGACCTCACCTGTCAGACTGGAAGATGGAGAAATGGATTCAGAGCACCTCTTCATAAACCGAGGGAGGCCTGTGTAATAATACAGGTCTAATGCTTTGCATGCAAGAAGAACTGCTTAGTAGGAGTGACGGCTGTGCCCTCTGCTATACAGATCCAGCTCTCAGTGAGACAGTGGAGTTCTGCTAGGGTGACCAGATGTCCTGATTTTATAAGAACAGTCGTGATACGTGGAGCTTTATCTTACAGAGGCACCTATTCCTCCGCCGCTCCCATCCCGATTTTTCACCCTTGCTGTCTGGGAGTTCTGCACACTTAGCGGAGTTTGGCTTCAAGCAGGCAACCCCATTCTGTGCCAGCTGAAGCCTCCCATTGTAGCTCAGTGGCTTGTGAGGTTTAGGAAGCACTGAGCTCTGGATCCTGTCCCACAGTTAGCGGAGAGGTGGCGGGGCAGAGGCACTGAGTGGCCAAAGAGCCACCCCATGGTTTTGTCAGGGGCCTCCTGGTAGATGACTTGTAGGAGGCTCTCGGGGGTTCCGTGATGGGGAGGCAGTTGGTCAGACAGGGTGTAATCCCAGTAACAGCATGGGGGAAAACTGCCTTGGCTCTCCTACAACAGATCTGATGGTCGCCTTGTTTGCCAGGAGCTGGCAGGAAAATGTGGGCACTGAGGGAACGATAGCTGCAATTCTAGCCATGGAAACAACAGGACAAACTGTGGTGACCCCGGCTGTGCTAACAATCCTCCCTCTTGTTTATTTCATTTCCTGAAGGGAGTTGTCCTTGGCCAAGAGTGGAAACTTGTTTCTAAGGGAAAGCTACAACCCCGCAGGATTCAGACCTTCAGCCCTGGGAGCGCCTCCGCGCAAAACAAGCTGTCTGATGACTTCTCCCTGCAAGCAGAGCTGTGGCTCTCAGAAGAATCAGAGGGTAAAAGCACGCTCTGTCGAGCTGTGTTACTGGAGAGCCAGGTGTGCTCCAAGTGGTGAAATTAAGTGGCAATTAAGTGTAGTCTGGGATGTAATTAAATAAAGCACTAGGTCATAGTGTAAGGGCAGTTGCCCACTGTCAAGAGGGACACAACAGGGCCTGGTGGGCCAGATCACTCCTAGAGTAGCTAATAGACTCAGGCAGTTCCGCCAGAGATGAATGTGGCCTATTAGGGCTCTTCCACCTCCTAAGCCCATAAGATTATGAATGTCTCCATCTATTTCTCTTTCCCTGCTGCCCTTCGTCTTCCCATACTGGAGCACTGGGATAGACAGTCACCTCCTTTTCACTTCCCCCCTTCCTTCACAAGCGATGGGAGTGGAGTAAAGGAGCCACTTCCTGCACCTGTGGATCAGATCTTGAATTTCCATTGAGGTTCCCCCTTTAACTGGCCCTTGCCTGGAAGTGCGAGCTCAGTGGTGCAAGCATCCGGCTTGGATTAGATTTCCCAGGTGTGAATCATACCAGAGCTGACTCAGCCCTTCCTCCTGAAGGGGTAGGTGTGCCGGGTTGGGTAGCCACTCACCCATTGCCTAAGTACCTAGCATTCCAGTGTTTCCGGGGCGTGGGCCCACCCTGCCCGGCTGGCATGACCTCGCTTGCACAGTGCATAGGAGATCACGCCGCACAGAGATGATGCGGAAAAGGGAACCACTCCACCCCACCGGCGTCCCACACCAGTGCTGCAGCATGATCTTCAAAATGGGGGTCCCCATCCAATGCCAGACAAAGTCACATTCAGTTTTGTCTCAATACCACACTGGGGCCAAACCACCCAGAAAAAGGACAGTCAGGTTTGAAACAGGACGATTGGCCTGCCTAGCACTATATGTTACATGCGGTTGGCTCCTTGTGGGTCTTTCAGATGAGACCTTAAACCTGTGGTCCTGTCAGCTCTACATTTTTTTTAAATACCTTGTTACCCTTGGCCATCGTTCCCCTTCCCCCACACTGCGTATCAGTTGCCCCACCCCAGAGGTGGCTGTATTTCAGTGGTCTTATGTACATACAGGCTTTAAATTCTGACCGGTCTTCTCTCATTACAAATGGTTGTTGTATTCCTGATTAGTCTTTTGTCTTAGATTGCCTGGTGCTGAGGGCCAGGGACTGTCTTTGTGTTCTGTGTTTGTACAGCAGCTAGCACAGTGGGGTCCTGGTCTGTGGTTGGGGTCACTAGTAATAGCAGTTGCTGAGGAGGCGGGGCAGGGAAAGCGGCACCAATGTAGAGAGGCCTGTTTATGTTCAGCGATTGTGTTTTCAGGCTGGGATTATTGACAAGGACAGCGCTTTGTAGAGTTATTATGGCTCTCTCAGACGTAGCAGGCCAGAGCAGGGAGTGTCCATCCTGGAGAGGGTCTTTGGGATCTCTGGCTTTACCTTTCCCCCTCCCTCTCATATCAGAGCCTCCTGAAGCGACCGGAGCCACTCCTGGCTCGAGCTGAGCTGGGGTGGGGGTCACCCTGGGGGTTCCTCCCCCCAGGGAGGAAAGGAATATCCTCACGGCAAGCCCCAAGCTGCTCAACTTCAAAAGGAGAAGGCAGGTGACCCTGGCCCACCCCACCCCAAGTCCAGGAGGACGGGCCTCCCACGCTGATTGCCCCCTCCAGGGCAGTAGGTGCCCCCCTCACTAAATACTATATCAGAGAGTAAATAGGAGACAGGGAGGAGATGGTTATGGGCTCAGATCAGGGGAGCGTCTCTGGGCTGTGGGACACAGGAGGTCAGGCTAGTGCAGGGGTTCTCAAACCGGGGGTCGGAAGGTTATTACATGGGGGGTTGCGAGCTGTCAGCCTCCACCCCAAATCCCACTTTGCCTCCAGCATTTTGAATGGTGTTAAATAAATTTAAAAGTGTTTTTAATTTATAAGGGAGAAGGGGACATCGGTACAAACGTTTGAGAACCACTAGGCTAGATAATCACAGTGGTTTCTTCTGGTCTGAAGTATCCATGAATGGAGAAGCTGCAATCCAGATGGCATCCCCTGATCTGGAATCCCCCTCTGTGATACACTCAACTGGCCACTAGGTCTCATCCGCTCTCCAGCTACTGGGCTCTCCGTTACTTGATGACCTCCCTCTGACAGTGACTTGTCAGTAACAGACACACTCACATCCCCGGCAGGACACAGAGCTAATACAGGAGACTCTCGATTATTCGGGATGATAGGAAAAAATGAATCCTGGTTAATAAAATCCCAGATAATCAAGAGCCATAAGAAATATGGAGGGTGGGGGTAGTGTGCCAGCCACCCTGGGCTCGGGGGGGAGGGGGGGCTGGGTGTGCGCCGGCCACCCTGCACCCTGGGGGAGGGGTGGGGGTGCACCAGCCGCCCTGCGCCCTGGGGGAGGGGTGGGGGTGCACCAGCCGCCCTGCGCCCTGGGGGAGGGGTGGGGGTGCACCAGCCGCCCTGCGCCCTGGGGGAGGGTGCGCTGGCCGCCCTGTGCCGGAGGGGGACAGCACGCTGGGTCTTTGGCGGCGGGTCCCTTGCTCGCTACGGGTGTATTCGGCAGCACTGAAAGACCCGCTGCCGAAATGCCACCGAAGACCCGGAGCGAGCAAAGACCCGGAGCACTGCCAGGTGAGTAACAATTAAAAAGGTGGCCAGCGGCCCTCCCGTATTCCTGGGCGCAGGGCGGCTGGCGCACCCCTCCCCACCTCGGTGCCGCCGAAAACCCGGAGCACTGCCGTGTACTATGGGGGCCCTGCGGGGCCCAGGGCCTGGGGCAAATTGCCCCACTTGTCCCCCCCTCGGTGGCCCTGTTCCCCGGCCTCCTTGCGCCCTTGTGGTGGGTTTTTTGGGGTTTTTTTTTGCTTGGGGTGGCATCCCGTTTAACCCGCAACCCGGTTAACCTGATGCCGGATAATTGAGAGTCTACTGTACCTCCAGAGCTCAAAAACAACTGGTTTTAGTGAAACCAGTACATCTTTACAGACTGGTGAAGCACATGCCCTAGCTCTGCTCTGAAGATCTGTGCCAGGTAACCCCGTCCACAGCCCCTCAGGGCCGCTCCAGCTAAAATGCTTTGAAATGGACAAAGGTCCAAATAAATCCGCTCCCTTGGTCTCTGATTGAGGCCAGAATGACAGTCCAAGACTGGAGCAGCAGCAATGCAGCCTCTTCTCAATCCCAGCCGCTCTGCCACTGCTCTGATGCGAGTGTGGCATGTGTGTGTATTTGTGTGTGTCTGGTGGGGAAGGATTGTAGTTTGCTGTCTGCGCTATAGTTCTCACAGCTGAAAAAGGGCGACTAGAAAAGATCAAAGACAATTACAGAGAAGAATCTGGCCCAGGGAAGAAAGGGGAAACCAAGAAGGAAAAACGTCTAGATGGCAGGAAACAAATGCAAAGTGTTCAGAGCTCAGAACCACCGGATTAGAGAGAGACATTTTGGGGACTTTGTATGTGCATGGGATGGGTGGAGATTTTGTCGTTCTATGGAGGATGCAGGAAGATGGCTTGGGAATCTGAATATTTACAAGATGATTCTTTTAATATCTGTCCTGGAAGCAGCATGACTGAAGTAGCTGAGGACTCTGGCCTCCATCCAGCACAGCACTTCAGGAGCAAAGCAATCCTCCTGCTTTGCTGGATCAGGCCCAGCCCTTAAATCAGAGACGTGGGAGGAGAAGATTTGGCTTGGCCTGCCCATTCTGCTACCGACTCTGTATGTGGAATCAAGCTGGCTCAAGAACCTCCCTGCCTCAGTTTCCCCTGCTATGAAAACACTTGCCTTTAGAAGGATTGAGATCTTTGCAAAGTCATATGGCTTAGATCAGTAGTAAACAGAAGTCTAAAGGCACTGCTCATGACACTTTGCTCTTTTTCCCATTGGCTGCACACACTCTCCAAATACAACAAACTCCATTCATGCGTGAATCAGATATAAACTGAGGAACAGTCTTACTCCTAGGTAGTGCACTGCTTGTTATGGAGGCCCTGTTTACCTTGGATGTTAATGAGTCCATGAGCTACTATCTGAGAGGCCTAGGATGGGGGAAGGCGAGGGGATAGTAGCTGCCATGAATACTGTTCTGTTTGTGCTGCAAGAAAGGAGCATTCGTGACTGTCATGTTGTAGAAACTTCTGTGGTACCAGGTAAAATATCTGTGGTTTTTTTCCCTTCCCCCACTCTTGAACAGTGCATTTCTCCAGGGCCTGGCGTAAGGGCAGGCAGCTTTCATCACAGAGAACTGCTAGGGCAGCAAATGACTGAAGCAAACCCACTGCTCTCTCTTTCCTCGTCTGGGCACTTACGGAAAGCCAGGTAAAAGCATCTGTTTGTTGCAAGGCTGCATTCTCATCGAGGGGGTTCATTTTTCAGCACATCGGAAACCCTGCCACCCAGTTTCATAAAAAACAAGTCCATGGATCAGCCATTTTTAAATCCTCCAGGTGTCCATATGAAAATAAAAGCCGACACACAGGGCAGCACCAGCTTATATACATAAGTGTGAATAGATTAGATAGATATAGATATGTGCTTACAGAGCCAACCAGTCTTAGTGAGAATGGTTCTGCAGCATTTCTCACCCTACTGCACTAGCTCCCTCATGCAACTAGCTAGTCTATTGTGACAAATTTGCCTGCACTATTATGATGGGTCCTGCGCTTTCTCTTCTTGTGTGGGGGTTCAAGGCACCATTTCTTGCCCCTGAACAGAGTATTAACTGCCTGACTAGTATCCTAGAGTAGGAGAATGGAGAGAGAGGGACCCGGGCCTGCCCTCTACTCCGGGTCCCAGCCCGGGGGCCCTGAGGATAGCAGTAAACTACTTGAACTAGCTATTCCTTCCCCTGGGCTACTTCTCTCTCCTATCCTTCAGCTTGCGGGGCCTCCTGCCCTATCTCTGCACAAGCCAGGTGTCCCTTTAGCTATGGTCTGGGTCTTCTTAGCTCACCGCAGCACTTCTTCAAACTCTCCTCTGCTTTCCTCCAAACTTCTCTCTGCTTCCACTCCTCCAAACTGCTCCAACTCCTTTTCAACTGACTGACTGAAGCAGGGGGGTTTTATCATGTGCCTGGCTTCAGTTACTCTAATTGGCTTCAGGTGCCTTAATTGGTTCCAAGTGCTCCAACAAACTTCTAGTAACTTGCTTCCCTCTACAGGGAATAAGGCTTTCCTCTAACACTCTCCTGCTGCCCTCTGGCCATGCTGTATCACACTATATTTACACAACCTGTTATTTTAGATGATATTCTCTCAACCTACTTGTTTATCTCACCCACCTGTCACATCTTGTATCAGGCCCAGATCCGCAAAGGTATTTTGTCTCCTAGCTTCCACTGAAATTACTGGAAGTTAAGAACCTAAATACCTTTGAGGGTCTGTGTCTAAGCTCTTAGGGGCAAGGATTGTCCTGTTCTGTGTGTTGGTGCACTGCCTAGCACAATGGGAGGCTGTTCAGTGCTTCTGCAATGTAGCTAATAATCAAAGTGTTTTAGGAACCCCAAATCTCTAAAACTGCACAATCCCTTTGGATCAGTTGGGAACCAAAAACTTTCAGGAGTTATCTTCTGCTAAGGCATAGCAGGCCTAGTTTTAAAAAAGGGGTGGGGCACTAAAGTTGCTCTTGTGCAGCAAGTAAAGAGATAATTTACACGTGCGAACTGTGCACTACTCACACAAATCAGGGAATAGTGTTGCCAACTCTCATAAGATTTGGTGTTTTACTAAACAGCTCTCCAGCTCCTGGAGGTATGTAGTATGAGAATGGGAATCTCAGCTGTCATTTTTTTAAAAAAAGGGTTTCTATCCCTCATGCTGCAGAGAAAAGCTTGGAAATGTGACCCAGGTGCTTCTGAAAGGCTCAGAAAACAGAACGCAAAGAAAAAGGTCCGAAATTGTTTTGTTCATTCTAAATCTCGTGATTTTTAAGCCAATCTCGGGATTTTTGGAGGGCTTGACTCGTGATTTTTTTTTTACTGTTTGGGGTTGGCAATTCTGAAAGTGTAAGTTTGCCTGTTTGTGCCTCTCTCTACTGTGACCACATTTGGGGCACTGGTTTTTGAAATTGAGTCCTGCAGTGCTAGAGCAGAGTCCTATGTGATTTCCACATTTCTGGGAAAGACTGGCTGATGAGAAGGTGGCTATTGTTGGTGTATGGGGGAGGTTACTCAAACAGGAACATTAAATAAGCACGCAAGGTTTTTATATACCTATAAAATGGATACATAAGTTGGCAATAGCCAGAAATGTCCATGTTAAAGGAGATCGCAGTATTGTTAGTAGCTGTGCTGGTCTCAGCCTATTAGGGAGATAAAGTGGGGGAGGTTGTAGCTTTTCTTGCTGAGAGAGACAAGCTTTCAAGCTTACACAGAGCTCTACTTCAGGCTAGTGGAGACACAATCCATCCTTAACGCAGAGCATACCTGGCTATTTTCTCCCTCATGAAGGATAGCTTAGGGAGTGACTCAAACTGTTAGTTTTAAAGCTTTCTGCATAAACAAAAAACCTAGCATAAAATCTGAAATCTGTAATGTGTGCTTCAATTTATACATTACAGAGGGGATCGGTCCTGCTTCCACTGAAATCAATAGGAGTTTTGCCAAGACTTGAAAGGCAGCATTGTAAAACCTAAGGGGTAGTGCTGCTCCCAGGCCTTGTTTTGTATGTTTTTTTTCTCTAAATATGTGAATAAGAGAGACTGGCCGAAACCAAATCCCTAGGGCTGAACAACCCAGAATCTGGTGACAGCCAGAGCCAGACATGAACTGTGTAGCTTGCACCTAACTGTAAATATTATTGATTAGAACAAAACATATTTGATACTCTATAATATCTGACAATCAATTCCTCCTCCACCTACCTCCCAAGACTTGAGGCCCAGGCTCTGGGACCAGTGCTCTTCAGTTGCCATGGAGTGTAAATCCAGAGTACCTGTACTGAAATCACAGGAGTTGTTCTGGATTTAGCTCAGGATAGCAGAAGGCTAGGAAAATCTCTCACCGATATGCAACAGAAAGAAGGAGAATGCTTGACTTTAGGGGATGTCTGGACTGCAGCATGTTTTAAGGTACCAGACCTAGCTTTGATTGTGCTAGCTCAAAGCCAGCTTGAGTAACAATAGCAGTGAAAAGAATGAGGAGTACTTGTGGTACAATGAGGAGTACTAACAAATTTAGTTGGGCATAAGCTTTTGTGGGCTCAAACCCACTTCATCAGATGTATAGAGTGGAACATACAGTAGGAAGATATAGATAGATAAATAGATAGATAGAATAGTGATGGGGCAAGGCCAGATGTCTATAAGAAAGTGATAAGGAACAGATATGTTAGTCCCAGGCTAAACAAATCCCTGGTACCACTGGAACCAAATGGCAGTTGTTCTAGGTTAATCAAGACACCTGGGGCCAATTAACCTTCCAGAAAGCAGTAGAAGTAGCTAGCCTGATTGGGACACCTGAAGCCAGTCAGGGACTGGCTGAAACCAGTTTAAAACCTCCCAGTTAGTCAAGTGGGGATGGATGTTAGGACCTGTGGGAGGAAGTTGTGCTGTTGGTGAGACTGAGTGGTAGACACCATATCATACGCAAGGAAGTAGACCCTGAGGTAAGGGTGAAGAGGAGTTTGAAGAAGTAGGGACTGCTGTGGGGAAGTAGCCCAGGGAATTGTATTGTGTTCTGTTGCTAAAAGATCAGCCATCGTAGCTGATACTATTAGGGTCCCTGGGCTGGAACCTGGAGTAGAAGGTGGGCCCGGGCTCCCCCCTTTCTGCCTACCCTAAATAATCACTGAGATTGGGAGACAACAGAGACTGTGCCAGGAAGGATAACTTGTCCTCACTGGCTTATGATGAAAATGGCTCAATTGTCTGTGACCTTGTCTCTAAAGAGAGAAGGGCTACGTGGAGGGTCACAGTGAGCCTCTGAGGCTAGTGAAATCCACCAGGAAATACAGGATCCACAGAGATAAGGACAGAGCTTTGTCACAATATATATATATATGTACACAATATATATACACAGAGAGAACATGAAAAGGTGGAAGTTGCCATACCAACTCTAAGAGGCTAATCAATTAAGATGAGCTATTATCAGCAGAAGAAAAAAAAACTTTTGTAGTGATAATCAGGATGGCCCATTTCAAACAGTTGACAATAAGGTGTGAATAACAGTAGGGGAATACTTATCATGGGGAAATAGATTGCAGTTTGTGTAATGACCCATCCATTCCCAGTCTTTATTCAAGCCTAATTTAATGGTATTCAGTTTGCAAATTAAGTTTTTTTGTTGAAGAATTGCCACTTCTAAGTCTGTTACTGAGTGACCAGGGAGATTGAAGTGTTCTCCTCCTGGTTTTGAATGTTATGATTCCTGATGTCAGATCTGTGTCCATTTCTTCTTTTGTGTGGAGAATAGGCTTGCCCAGAACGCTAGGGACATAATTTGGCGAGTGCCACCATTCTGCCATAGCTTCACTACTAGTGTTACTTGAGTTAACTAGCTCAAAGCTAGCTCAGGAATGTCTACGTGTGTGGCAGGCACCCCATTGACTTCCATGGGGACAGATCTCATCCCATGGTAATCAGTGGGAGTTTTGCCGTTGAAGCCAGGATTTCCACCAGTAGACCTGGCTCCTAGCCCAGCAGGCAGAAATATCGGGAAGGGAAGATGATTATGACCTGTTCCCAACATCCTCCAGGGGACACCTGCCACCCCGTTCCTGCCCTCGCTAGCTGATCAAATCCTCCTGACCCATAGCCCTGGCACTTGGAGACCTGACTCCTTTCCCTTCTTGGTTCTCAGGTTGATGTCCCTCAACCCTGTGAGAGCCAAAGCCCCCGATCCTGCCTTCCGTGGCCTCGTCGTAGCAGGTCTGGCTTTTCCTTTGGTGCTCTTGGTGCAATGGCCCTGGGGCTCCCATCCGGAAACATTTGCTCTTCTCTGCAATTAGCAGCTCTGTGCTTAGGGTGGGGAGCAGCCAGCTCTGAACTCAGCCTAGGGTGACCAGACAGCGGGATGGGGATGGGGGAGTAATGGGAGCCTTTATAAGAAAAAGACCCAAAAATTGGGACTGTCCCTATAAAACTGGGACATCTGGACCTAACTCAGCTTCAAGTGCTTTGTGCTGCTCCTTTGACAGAGATCTTCTAAGGTATTTAGGCACCAAACTCAATGGAAGAGCTGCTACTATACAGCAGCCCATAGCCTGCTCCACCTACTCCTTCTCTCCCGGGGCCATGCACCCCCAACAGGCGTAATCAGGCTGCTACCCTGTGCTCAGCCACAGAGTGGTTAGGAGCTCACTGACACCTTCTCCTCCTTGTCACCGGCTGCCCCTGGATCTGGAGGGCTGCCAAGCAGGCAGGTGTCTGGGAACACTTCTTCAGGGCCTGTAACCGATCCGTTGGCAGTGTCGGGTAAGGCCTGCTCTGGGGGTTGGTGCACATGGACCGCAGGGCTGCACATGTTTGTCCAGTGCACACACAAAACACAGCGAGGAGGCTGGGTTGGGCCAGGGCAAAGTTTTCAAAAGTGGCCCCTGATTTTGCCCGCCCATCCGGAGCCCCATGTGCAGGATTCTCTTCAGTGCTGAGCACCCCCAGCTCCGTCTGAAGTCAGTGGGAGCTACAGATACTCAGCACCTCTGAAAATCAGCCCCACAGAACAGGCCCCAGAGAACAGCAGCTCCTTCGGAGAGTTTGGACTCTCGTATGTAGAGTAGAGGGCTGAGTCAGGACTCCTTTCCTGGCTGTGCCTTGATCCTCATCAGCTTGAGCAAACACTGGGCAGCCACACAGAGCCAAGTGTGGCCCTCCTACACACGAACGGGTGTTCAAAGTCTACCAGGGCAGTCAGTGGCGTCTTCCAGACGCAGCACGGGAGGTGGCCCCAGCCTTTGCCTGCAGAGCATGCAGGGGAGTGAGCCGCACTCCAGCCTGCAGCAGGAAGTTCCATTCGTGGCCCTGAACCGCAGCTCTGGGTTTATTACCCGCGGGAGACTTACTGGCCGACCCTTGAGACGGACGCCAGGACAGCGCATGATGGAGCAGGCAGAGCTGTGGGATCTGTCCACTGGGCGTGAAGAAAGATTGCACCTCAGGCGACCCGTACATGGCTCCCCTTAGAAGAGGGCGGTGGTTGTCATCCCACGTGTAGGAGGGGAAATACCATTTGGAAAACACATCATTCAGGGCTCATCCATTGCCCTGAGCCAGGCCCCACTTTTTGGCAGCGGCTCAGCTACCAACACGGTCCTGCTAGCATTCCTGTTAGTCTCCCGCAGTGACAGGAGCATTAGCACAGACAGGGTATTGTCCTTTAGTCGTAGAATCATAGAATATCAGGGTTGGAAGGGACCTCAGGAGGTCATCTAGTCCAACCACCTGCTCAAAGCAGGACCAACCCCAACTAAATCATCCCAGCATCCAGCCCTCTGCATAGGATAGATGCAGACAATGCAATGGTCAAACATCAGCCCTTACCGATGCTCCCACTCCCAGCATGCCACCGTGGCTCGAGGGACATTGGGGATGAGGAGGGCAACTGTACATGATCTTGAGAAAAATGCTTGTGTGCGGCCTCTGTGGGTCGAGGAAAGGGAAGATAGGAGAGCAGATTTCGGATGTAGTGGCGCATATATGTACATGCCATCATGGGCACATGGTTGGTTCCAAAAAGAGGAACTGCAACAAGTTAAATAACCCTTGTTAATCCAAAATAACGAGACTTCCCATCATGTGTCAGGAATAAACATGACAACAATGGGGGGTGTCACGGAGAGTTGGGGAGTCAAGGCCCTGCACCCTCACTCCTTTGGATTCACAAGGACTCTCTGCCAGCCAGTAGATTAGAAGGTTTATTAGGGATGACAGGAACCCAGTCCAAATCAGAGCTCATAGGTACAAACAGGACCCCTTAGTCAGGCCCTGTTGGGGGGTAGGGAAGTTAAACCCCAGTCTTAGGGATCCCGTCTCTTCCCCAGCCAACTCTCCACTCCCAAACCCCTGCAGCCATCTCTCCCTTCCTTTGTTCACTTCCCGGGCTCTAGGTGTCATCTCCCCTCCCCCTTCTCATCTCAGGTTACAGCTTCAGGTATGTCCCCTTCAGAGCAACCTCCCCTCTCCAATGAAACTCTTGAGATCACGTCCACTCTCCTCCCTGCTTGTCACAGGGGGCACTCAAAGGCCACAGTGGTGGGCACTCCAAGGACCCAGGAAAACAGGTAGCAACAGCAACCTCACACCCCAGGCAAAATCCTGAGAACAAATGAGCACCACACCATGCCTTGATGGCCAGGCTCTCCTGTCCCAGGGGAAGGAAGTAAGTCTCAGTGTTGAGGGCCCACCACAGATAATGCTCTGCCCACAGTGGTCCAGTCCAGTAAGAACATCAGTGAAAGCTGCCATGGTGGAAACAGGGAGAGCCAGGCAGCAAACATTGTAGGGCTCCATAAAGCAAGATCAATCTGGGGGCTGGAAGCAGAGGAGGTGGGTTTAATCTGCAGGGTTTAGGGGAACGCCCCTGGCTCCCACTCACTTCCCTTGACCCCTTCAAACTTTGGAGAAGTCAAGCTCCAGGATTGGGAACGTGAGCAGGAGGGATTTTGGACTCAGTCAGGGGAGGGATGGAGCTGCATGCCTTGTGAGAAAAGGTTCCTCTCACACTCACCTTCCCCCACCAACATGGCAGCCGAGAAACCGCAGCTAACCTGTGTTTCTCCCTCCAGAGAGGCTCTGGACCAGGCCAGCACTTCCTGACAAGCCCATCTCTCCCGACATTTCGTACCCCTTGGGAATCCTGCACTACACCTCGCTCTGCTCCCTGGAGGAAGAAGAAGAAGGCCAGGGCAGCGAGCCGCAGGAGCCCAAGGCCTGCAGAGTAAGGAAGCACCATCTGGACGGCGATTTGATTTGCTAGGGCTGGGACAGCTGGGCAGCGGGGAGAACCTGGCCCACCGTGTTGGATATCGTGGTATTATTGTTTCCTCTCCTGTAGCAGTGACAATGGCTGAGTCGCTGGTTGGCCCTCTCCAGACCCCTACCCCAATGTGATGGCTTATGATTGGATCCCAAATACAGATCTTTGGCTCACAGCAAATTTTCCTCCTTTCTTCCTGCTGACGTTTCCCAGAGAGAGATACAGAGGCACCCTGCTCCACAGGTCAGGACTGCTCCCTTTGGTAGCTAGGAACCTAGATAAATGGCCCTTAGCCCCTCCAGGAGCAATGGGGGGCTCCTTACATACTCTCCCTGCTCAGACTGAAGCCTACAGGACAGGTCGGCTACCACCCATCCATCCGCTGCTTTAACACCCGTAGATGTCCCCACCCCTGACAGTTTATTACACAGTCATAGTGGGGATGAGCACTTATCCCCGTTAGAGCAAAACCTCGCCTGGTCCTCTGGGATGGGAGGAGCCTCTGCGGAGCAGACAAAGAGAGGAACTCTGCACTCCCTTGCTGAGCTTCATACCAGTTGCACATAGCTCTGGGATTATGCCTCACTGCTGGCCACAAATTTCAGAGAAGGAGTGGGGGGACTCCAAGAGAGCTGGCTCTGCCACTGGCCTGCTGGGTGACCTTGGAAAGTCACTGCCCCACTCTGTGCCTCAGTTTCCCCAGTTGTAAAATGGCAACAATGAGTCTTTTAGCTCTTTTTACGACGCACTTTGAGTGCCCCAGAGGACAAGGGCTACATAAGCGTGAGGTAGTAATAGGAAGGTAGCAGGCAAGGGTGGGCTGTAGAGTTGCCTGACACCCACTCCAAGGGTTTGGGTGTTGATTCCCTTCCCTCAGCTCCTCTGGCATGCCCCACCCCAAGCGCATTTAGTCAGGCTGCGTGGGGAGAAAAGAGGGGATTTCACCCAGGTTGAATGAGCAACTGGGTGAGTGATCGTACCATCCTGGGTCTTCCATTTAACAAGGCACTGGACTCTGCCACCGTGCCATGCGACTGCTACCGTGGTCCTCTGCAGGGGGGAGGAGTCGCTCTTCAGTAGCTAGTGTCATTTTAGTCCTAGAAGGCGCCTGGTGTGAAAGTGTGATGACCAGTTGTAATTGTGCAACACATATGGATCATGGTCAGGCAGTGACCCCCTCATTTGAGGGCTGGGTCCGTGCCCTCTGAGAAAGGCATGCCATGGAGTTGTGTTGCTGTGAACCTATGAATGTTTTAATCTTCTGCTCCTTTAAAAATGTCTGGCTGTAACACTAGAAGAGGGGAAGGGCTGGAATTTAACTAGCTGTGAGCGCTCCAGGAGCCAAGTGCTGTTTGAAGAGCAAAGTATCCGGGACACTGCACATCGTTTCTATTAAAACAAACCGATTTTAGTCGTCTGCACTGACTCTAAGTGTACTGGTTTGTGTCATTCCTGGCCTGGGATAAGCAGCTGTGTAACTGACAGTGGTTTCGTAAGGAACTAGGTTAAGTAATAATCAACCTAAGCCGTTGTTACTATCTGACGTTACACTGCGGTAGTGCCTATGGGCACCTATGTGAGGTACAAATATATAGTAAATGACAGTTGCTGAAAGCCTTTGAGAATGGTGTATTGCACGTGTTACACACGTTCTTCACTGACACACTGAGGCGCTCACTTCTGGAGAGACAAAAAATAAAGGCAGCTGTATTTATTGAACTGATTATTTATTTGTTTGATTGATCCTTCCCTTGATTGATTGCACTGATGTTCATTGCAATAAGTGCCCAGCATCTTGCATATGAACGAGATTGTTTACAGAAATACTCCGAAGCTGCATGTTTGCGGGACTGAATAATTCTGCCTCTCTCATAATAAACCCAGCCAGTCCTTTCCTGCTGTGCTGCATGTGTGGTTTGTTCATTTACCATTTACTTAAAATCCAGCTCCAGTGGCACTGAAATCCAGGGATTCCTTTGAGATCTCCACACAGGGCAAAGGCTGTGCTCAAGTCAGACAATTTAGCAGGCTCTTTAAATCTATTGCATTTATGCGCTTGTGTTCTGCCTCCACATAGACCAAGCTTTATTCTGACGTGGTCTGGATCCTGAATGCATCACCTTAATTCCTGCTCACCAGCTATCTCTGGCCTGGGCCCAAACACATAAGAGCCTCATGAATTACCTTCAGGAACTGAAAGCCTGAGAAGTGGAAAGACAAACAGCACAAGGAGGACCAGGTTCCATGACGTGGTGTGTACAGAGCAGGGAACAGAATGAGCCCGTTCCAGCCTACGCTGCTCTGAAGCAGCCCACTTTGGGCTAACTAATCCCAGGTGCATTACTGCTGCCTTCCCACCCACAAAAGAATGAAAAAAATCCCTGTAAACTGAGCAGCTGTAGTCCTGGGCAGAAAGTCTGAACACCTGGCTACATAATTGCCAGCAGTATTAGGCTGGTACAATTAGCCATCTAGCAGTGGCCTAAGTGTGCACCCAGGCTAGTTATACTGGGACAGCTATTGTGGTAGAATTATAGTGATACTAGGACATTTCTCAAGCCTGTAACCATTGCAGATTTTGAGAAAATTGATCTAATCTGGCTAGTTTCACAGCCTGTGTAACTTACATTTCTGTGACGGGGGAAGGGCAGCCATCATTTCTAACTCTGTCCTTCCAGGAGATATAACAGTAGCCATGGGAGTCAGTGACACTACCCTCTACCACGTGGTAGGGGTATTATCCGCTGTAACCCTCACCTGTGTAGAGTGACTATGGGCAGGTAATAAACATCAGGCTTTCACCAGTACCCCTTACCCTAATTACATAGTCAATTCTTGGCTTTTTATAACCATGTATGGTCTTATGGTCAAAGCACGGGACTGGGGATCCCAACCTGGTTTGTATTCAGCAGTCTTTTGTTGTGAGGTTGGGAAAATAATTCACTTAAGCACTCTGTGTTTCAGTTTACCTGTCTGTAAAATAATATCCCCCGCCCCATACACATGGGGTGAGCAAGGGAGCCAGGCCAAGTTAATTAACATGGAGTGCGTTAGATGGAAGGTGCTGTGCAAATACCAAGTGGCATAATTAATGTTTGCCATTCTATAACGGTTTCCAGCCAGGAAGCTTAATGTATTATTAGTAATTAACTCCAGGAGTAAACAGCAGCACGTTTTTTCCTTTGCAGATTTGCATGAGAATTAGAGTTAGTAATCTGCTCTCGTCTCACGCTGAAACCACAGCCAAGACACATGCCAGGAAGAACAACGAGGAGTCCCCGTGGCGCTTTAGGGACGAACAAACTAATTTGGGCGTAAGCTTTCGTGGGCTAAAACCCACTTCATCAGATGCATGGAGTGGAACATACAGCAGGGAGATATAAATACACAGCATGTGAAAAGCTGGGAGTTGCCTTATCAAGTGGGAGGTGGGTGCTAACGAGTGGATTCCTGTGAGGCTGCAGCAGAAGCTGACTCTAGGCATTCAAACATCCCCAAGAGTTGGTCCGTAACCCTGGCTCCTAACACTCAGAAACAAATTACCAGGAGTTGGCCTACAAAACAGTAACCAGAGCAGGAAATTGCACTGACTGGGGAAACAGTCAGGTCCTATGCACATGGTAAGTTCACTTGATCTTTTCGCAACATTAGTTGTGTAATGTAACGTATCTGATGGGTGTCAACTGCCTAACAGATAGTGAGGCCTTGCTGCTGGGCTGGGGAGGGTCAAAGAAACATTTGCCCCTCTCAGATGCATGCGACTGTCCCATGCTCTCAGAGACAGCTGCTGCCCTAGAGAGGAACATGTTGTCACATCCAGTTTTCCTATCTCCTGCCCCTGGGTGAGGCTGATATGGGAGCAGATTCCAGGGGGCTGGCCTGCACCCCTGTTCGAAATGAGTGAGAAGCGACGGTGTGTGGAGTGCTGTTAACGCTGTGCTAATCAGCAGGGTAATCTCGCAGTGCAATCAGTGAGAAAGAAGAACGGACGTGCTACGAAATATCACCATATTTGCATGTATGAAAGTGAGGGGGAGTTAGACTGCCAGCGCCCTTGACAACCCCAGCTGCGATCAGAACAAGGCAGGACTCCTCTTGTTCTGTGATGGCAGCTAGACCCCACACTGGCCCTGAAAGAGTTAAAGGGTATTGGCTTGCTCAATTCAGACATTGGGTGGCAACTACAGGCTGTGTCAGGGCCAATGAAAAATGAGACCCAGCTGCAGGGGGAGCTGGGTGGTTCGTACAAATTTAAAGGGAGGAGTCAGGTCAGAAGAAGATGCCTAGGCCTTGGAACCATATCCTGAGAAGGGATGGGAAAACCGTGGCCAGGCTATAGGACGAGGGCACATGCCTGTGGCGGGCCTGGATGGAGGGACAGGGCTGTAGTGAGGGTCTCCTGGGACTAGACACTGAACAGAAAGATTTCAGAGTGGTAGCTGTGTTTGTCTGTATCAGCAAAAAGAACGAGGAGTCCTTGTGGCACCTTAGTCTCTACGGTGCCACATGTACTCCTCGTTCTTTGAAGAGAGAGAGGAGCCCAGGAGGGACATGAGCTGAAGGCTTGATCGTCGGTATCTCGGTGGATGTGGATCGGTGGAGCGGGGTTGGTACCCTAGGATGGGTGGGACTGAATGTGACTTGGCAGGGTCACCACCTCAGTACTGGAGCAGCTGTTAGCTGGGGGGTGCCAGGGGAGGGGAGCCTGCTAGGCTGTCCCCAGGCATGAGGGGCACACCAGCTGGTGAGTCTCTCGCCAACAATCCCCAGGAAGTATTTTGGCCACCATGATTCCTGGGGCCAGTGCAGGCCGCTCTGCTCCCCAAAGCAGCGCTGCTTGGAGTTTGGGGGCAGCTCCTCAAATACAGCTCGGCTGTCCCATGTCCTGGTGAGAGCCCAATGCAGTTTGGGTCCCGAAGGCTCCTTCGCCCCACCCGACGCCCTTACGGTGGGTGGGGGCTGGTCCACTTGGAGGTGGGGAGTTGGTATCAGGCTGTTTCACACCCTGCCCTACGTATTAACGCTGACTCTGAAAGATCCCAACCCTCACCCTCTGCCGCTACAGGATCAGAACAGCTATAATAGCGAGACCTGCCCTCCTGCTCCAGGGGGAGGCTCCCTATAGGCTGCCCCACAGGTGCACGCCTACGTGATTCAGCCTCCCCAACAGCTGCTGCAGAGGAGGAAAAGAGGCAGGGCCCTACTACTGCTTCCCAGAGGGGAGTGCTGCAGGTACTGCAGTTTGCCTCACTCTTGCCTAGCCCTAAAGCTGCCCCATCATAGGTTGGGGTAGGGATCAGACGCCCAGATGTGACTGGAAATATCTGCAGAATGGGAGGAGGGGAAAGTCTGGCATGACCGAGGCCTCCTGTGCAGGGACTGGACAGAGCCGCTCACCTGTGGGAACAAGACAAGAGAGGGGTATCTGCCATGGGGAGTGGGACCCCTGGTCTAGGGGGCTGGAGGCCCTCACCCCTTGGAAGAGTGGAGATGACCCAATTTGCACAATACAAATTAGTTTGCCTTTTTTTCAGAGAGAAACTTCAATGCATTGCTCAGATTCCTTTAACATAACCTTCCCTTGCAAATATGGCCCCAGGCAGGGGCTGCCTGCAGGACAGGAGGATTCCCGGCCGGAAAGGAGCTGGAATCCCAGCTTCCTCGGAGATTGTCTACATACAATCTCCCAGCAACATCGTTCTGGCTGTATCCTCAGTGGCCTCCAGTCCCTGCTCGCTTGGCCACTTCTCCGTGGACCCAGCCCTGCTCCTGTGGTGGTTAATGGAGAAAATTCCCAGTGAAAACAATGGAAGTGAGAAGGGGCCCAACAGCCTCACATTTACAGGGCTCTCCTGCCACTGTTGCCGACCCCAAGTATTCAAAAGCCAGGTCGACCCAAAAATCTGAGCGTGTCCCCAAAAGATTAAACTGTGATTATTATTCTTGGCCTGTGTGAGTTTTCCCGAACTCTCCCAGCTCATGCCCAGTGTGCATGTTTGACCATCACAGGGTTGCCAAAGCTAGCAGCTTTAGCGAGGAAGGTGATTTGGGGGCCCTGCTGAAATCAAGGCTCCAGGGCCTGCTCATGACTATTCCTGTATTCAAAAGGGCCCCCATCTCCTGTTACCGCCAGCAAGGCTGAAACCAGCAAGATAGCAGTTACTTTCCTGCAGTCAATCTGCGAGCCAAAGGGAGGCGGCCCTTAAACTTGTCTGCTACCTCCCACTGTTGTTAGTGATTTTGAAGCATTGCCCACAGTCAAAATGGCTGCCAGTGTATGGTTGGGGGTGGGGCTGGACCCAGGGATTGTGAGAAGCAGCAGAGACGCCCTGCAAAACAGAGTGGGAGATTGAGGGGGAGCTAGAGGTAGGGTGACCAGCTGTCCTGTTTTGAAGGGACAGTCGTGGTTTTTGGGGACTTTTTCTTCTAGAAGCGCCTTTTACCCCACACTCCCTATTCTGTTTTTCACGGTTGCTATCTGTTAACCCTAGCTAAAGGCAGAGTTAGAAGTTGCAAGGAAATGTGGTGCAGGAAGCTGTGGGGTAAAGAGGAGTGGGGAGGGGTGCTGGAACAGGGGGGAGGAATTGGGGGATGGGGGGGTGCTGCCCAGACTCTGGCAGAGAAGTGGCAGGGAAGTATTGCTTCTTACAAAAGGTAGCTCAGTCCCATATTGTTTTTACTGTGACGTTATTGCTAGTATGACTGATGGATAGCAGGTTAAAGTTTGTTAAGCTGCATATCTGTAGCTCATCCGCCCCAGCCAATGATATCAAAGTATGAGTGTGAATGAATTAGTGGTCATCATACTGTTTACCTCTACCCCTCCTTTTATCACAGGAAATAGCTGAGGAGAGCACCCAGACAGGAATAAGAAGTGAATGGCAGGTCCCCTAGCTGAAGGGGTAAGTGGAGTCTCCAGCTGAGGAGCAAGGAGAGGTGTGCGTTAAAGGTTGGCTTTGCAACCTGAAATTATCCCGTCTCCGCTGGCAGAGGAGTGTCAAAAGACTAACACACGTGATTTGATGGTTTACGTCAGTGGTTCTCAAGCAGTGGTACCTGTACCTCTGAGGGCACACAGAAGTCTTCTGGGGAGTATGATCAACTTATGTGGATATTTGCCTAGTTTTACAACGGGGCTACATAAAAAGCACTGGCAACGTCAGTACCAACTAAAACTTCATGGAGACAGACATGTTTCTACTGCTCTATATATGATACACTGACATGTAATACAATATTTATATATCCAATTAATTCATTTTATAGTTATACCGTAAAAATGAGAACAGAAGCAATTGTTCAGTAATAGTGTGCGGGACACCTTTGTGTTTTTATGTCTGATTTTGTAAGCACGTAGTTTTTACATGAGGTGAAACTTGGAGGTACACAGGGCAAATCAGAAAGAGGTACAATCATCTGGAAAGGTTGAGAGCCACTGATTTAAGTCTCATGATTATTTGAGGCCAGTTCCATGATGTTGGTGGTTCCGACTCATGATTTTGGATCTCTTGGCCGTACCAAATCCCTGCTGAGCAGGGCAGGATCCCAATTGCAGGGGGAGCCTCCAGAGAAAGGCTCTAAAGCTCACTGAGCTTCAGGTTTCAGAGCACAGTGTCCACACAGCTGGTTTTAGTGTGACATGAACCCGTGGCTCCAGGCTGGGCGGCTGGTTCCCAGATGCAGTGTAGGCACACACCGAGAGAACAGCTGGCAGGAACTGAGTGGCAGTTCCAATCCCAAGTTTGTAGGCTGCTCTAATTGTAACCCCTTGTATACGATGTTTGGCACTTGGTTGCTTCTGAACTCTTCCTGTAACTCTGATGGTTGTTCTGGGCTGAACAGCATCTATGCAGGCATGGGCAATGGGGACTCAGAGGGCTCTTTGTCTTGAGTGCAGCTATTCGCGTTCCAGCTTAGTTTCTGTGGCAACTGCGCCCAGGGCACTTCACTGGCAGTCCTTGTAATCATAGTCTCCCTTTGCAGGAATGTTTTGGGGGAGGTTGGCATAGTTCCAAATGCCAGAACCGTCCATAGAGCTGATCAGCCAGAGAAAATGTGTTCCTGCTGTAAAGGGACCCTATTAGCAGTGGCAGATTATCGCCTAGGCCTAGGGCGGCAAATTTGCAGGGGCAGTAAATTTATAATAGCCATAGGCACTGACAGTTGGTCACACCCCCTTGCCCCGCCCCAACTCCGTTCCTCCCCCGCCCCCATTCCAATCCTTTCCCCAAATCCCTGGCCCCACCTCTGCCCCCGAGCATGCTGCCACTCCGCTTCTCCCCCATCTCTCCCAGGCTTGCCATGGGAAACAGCTGTTTCCAGCAAGCCTGGGAAGGTGCCGGGGGTGTGGGGGAGAAACAGAGGGGCGGTGATGTGCTCGGGGGAGGAGGCAGAGCGGAGGTGAGCTGGAGGGGAGCCGGAGGCAGCAATTATTTCAGGGCCTAGGGGCGACAAAATCATTAATCCCCCACTGCCTATTAGTCTGTTTTTCTTACCTCGTTCCAAATTCTGTTAACGGTCTACAGACTGTCTCAAAATAAATCCTTCCCAAAATAACAGCCCGACATTCTGGACAGCCCTACAATAACCAACCGGTGCTCATGAGCCACTCGGCAAAATCAAGCCAATGTTCACAGCCAACGTTTATGAGCAACCCTACAATAACAAACAAGCTTTGGCAGCCCAGTGCTTACAAGCAAATGTACAACACCAAACTGGTGTCAGGACTCGGGAACCCCCCAAAATTGAATTTAGCCAGCAGAGAGGCTGCCAAAGGAACTGCTGCTGTTGTGATTGAGAGCAGAGGTTGGGGAGACATGGAAGAGGGGGATTCATCTCTCAGAAAGTGAGTAAGGTCATGTAGGGGGAGGGGTTAAGATCACAGAAGGGACCAGACCTGGGAAGTGGGAGAGGCTGTATGAAGGCCGAAGGGGCTCATAACTGTGTGAGTAACTGATTTTTCCAGAGCTGTGGTCAAAATAGGGGTCAGGGAGGAATGGTGGGGAGAACAACCTTCATTTTGGGTCAATCTGAAATTAAATTTATGATTTTTGGCAAAACAAAAACAAAGTTTAAAAAATTATGTTGGGTCAAACTGAAGGGTTTGCTCGGCCTGAAACAACTTTTTCATTATTTTTTCCCCACAAAATCAAGGTAAAATTCAGAACAAAAAGGCATTTGAAAATGAAAAACTGAAACAACACAGTTCAACTTCTTTGGAATGTGTGTGGGGTTTTTTTTTATTTTTTTGCTGAAACAATTCAGTGAAATTCATCAAATTTGACCCAAATCTCCATTTATTTCAGTGGTGGGGGGGAAATGTCTCAAATTGCACCCAGCGCTCCTCAGAAGCTTTTGAATGTTTCCTGCTGTGCGCTGTTTATCTAGCCTCTCCTGAGCCAGAGATTTCACACCTCCCTGTTCTCACTTGTTTGCTTTTCTTGAAAAGAGAAAACAGGCCATGTCCGCTTCAGCCAAATATCTGGAAATCAATGTCCCTTCATCGGCTTGACAGCTGCGATGTTCTTTCCAGGATCTAGTAGCCCTTCATCCTGTTACCTCCCTTTTACTGGCAATGAGGGGAACCCCAGCCAGCTCCACAGCAGGGTTCATCTGTGTGGCAAAATGTCTGTGGCCAGAAATGGTGATAACAGATAACACTGCCCTGATGAGGCTATGTAACAGTCTGTGTTGATGGGGCTGTACTGTGTTAAACTCAAGCTAAGCGGGTATAACTAGCAAAACCAAACTTCATTATAACCCAGGCTTAAAGCGAGCTGGGTTGCAAGCCAGGCCAGATAGAGGTAGGGGGCTCTGGTAAGACTGGTCAGTGAAGAGCAGCCCAGTCTAAAGCAGCATATTCTGTCTGCCCAACAGATCATTCCCGCCCCAGAGTAGTTCTTTTAGACGTGTTGCTATGTGAGAGAGGCCCTGATTCCACAAAGCATTCCCACATGAGGAGCTAATGATTAATAATGAGGGTAACTAACACTGGAACAACTTACAAAGGGATAGGGTGGATTCTCCATCTCTAAAATCAAAACTGGATACTCTTCTACACCTGCTCTAGTTCAACCAGCGCTGTTGGACTTGAAGCAGGAATAAACCAAGGCCACATGGATTATGCAGGAGGTCAGACTGGATGATCACAGTGGCCTCTTCTGGACTTAAACTATGAATCATGTGCACCAAAGTGCTTTGCGTCGAGCTGTGTAGTTCATGTAGGGCCCAGGCAGGTTTAATGTGCATTTCAGAGTATGGAAATAGGTAATGGTGTATTGTTAGTCTCCTGATCTGAATGTTCTTGGGTTTGGCATGGCTCCTATTCACTAACCTATTCACCTCCCAGCAGCAATCAGACAGCATTCAACTGCTGAGGGGCAGGGGGCAGGAAGAGGGGAAGAACCTCGAAAGCAGTTGTTTGGCTTCAGGCTACTTGCTAGGCTTTCCCCAGTTCTCACTTGCTTGTCTGGAAGGGGAGAATCCTTCTACATCTACATTAGTTAAGGGCCTCTGTTTGTCACAGCGGGGTGATGGATGGCAGGAGAGAAATCAGTTGATCATTACCTGTTAGGTTCGCTCCCTCTGGGGTATTGGCCACTATCGGTAGACAGGATACTGGGCTGGATGGATCTTTGGTCTGACCCAGTATGGCCATTCTTATCTTCTTGTGCTTGATGCAGGAATTACTGGGTGAGGTTCTCTGGCCTGGATTATGCAGGAGGTCAGACTAGATGACCACAATGGTCTCTTCTGGCCTTACAATCTATGGATCCTTTGGAGAAGTAGGAATTGACAGCACAGACACATTTTCCAACAACTCAGTTGTCCACCTAGGGGCTGGCCTGAACCACAGCATTGTAGATTCCCCCACAATTTCCAGATCCTTCTCAGCAGTGCTGCTGCCAAGCCATTTTCCCCCCATTCTGTATTTGTGCATTTGGTTTTTCTTCCCTAAGTGTAGCACCTTACATTTGGCTTTGCTGAATTTCATTTTGTTGTCTAGAGCCCACTTCTCCAATTCATCAAGATCTCTCTGAATTTCAGCTCTGTCTTCCAAAGTGTTAGCAACCCCCCTAGCTTTGTGTCATCTGCAAATCTGATCAGTCTGCTCTCTCTATCTATATCCAGGTCTTTAATAAAGATGTTAAACAACACCGGACCCAGAACAGCTCCCTGTGGAACCCCACTTGAGCCTCCCTCCAAGCTGATCGTAGGTTGCGCATGCTTCGTAGAAGCCTCTTAGATTTGTAGCAATTGAATGCCCTGAAGATTCTGAGCAGGATTTTCCCTGCAGCTGCAGCTCTAGTTTGCTGTGGGCCATGTTGGGTCCAAGCACCCAAACTGAGAGCAGGAATCCTGGTTCTCCTGGGTGCTCAGCAGCCCCCTGGCTGGGCCCAAGCAACCTGGAAGAGGAAGACCTTGCCTGATGCAAATGCAGGGTGGGACATTTTAGAGGGGAGGGATCTCAGGGTGGGGTGGAGGAGAGGAAAATGCACTGGTGGCTGAGGTCGGAGCAGGGGCGTGTGCAGAAATTTAACTTTGAATTTAAATTTAACCTTTTTGGGGGACATGGTCTGTGTCCCCACCCTGGCTCCGGCAAGAGCTCGCTCTTCCTTCCACCCACTCTGGCCCAGTAGGAGGTTGCTCTTCCTTCCCTCGCCTTGCAGCCCCCAGAGCTGGGAGGAGTTCTGTGCTCCTGTGTCCCTGCTGACCCCTCCAGACATTGCACACACCCCTGGGTTGGAGGAAGAGGGAGACTGACTGCAAAGAGGCAGATTGGGAGCCTCAAATGAGAAGAGTGGGACTCAGAACCAGTGGGGCAGGGGGAGGGAGGTGAAGGAGGACAAGAGACAGATCTGAGGAGGAGCCACTGTGCGTCAAGAAGACTGGCAGTGGGTGGGCAAAGAGATTGGGGCGAGGAGCTGGGGGCACAACACTGAGCTTGGGCAAGGAACTGAAGGAGGTCGACTGGGAGTGGGAGCCATTGAGGATGGGAATGTGGACAGGGATGGTGGTGACTGGTGGGGAAGAGAGACAGAGTAGATGAAGAGCCAGGAGAGGGGGAACTGGGACTGACTGGGCTCGGAGGCAGGCACAAGTAGCTGGAGGGAACTGGGAACGGGTGGGCTAGGAGAGCGGGGGTCCAGAGGGGTAATAGTAGGACTTGCTGGACCAGGAGCCCGGCTCTGAGATTAGAAGCCTGAGGAGATGAGACTGGGCCTGGCTAGGTGAGGAGAGTGGGGCTGGGCTGAGGAGCCAGGAGTGGGGAAGAGCCAGGAATGCACAGGGTCGGGGCTCATGCCTGGAGGGAATGAGCAGAGAGGTCTGTACTGGTTAGACCCCCCACTTCTTTCCAGAGGAACACTGGGGCCCAATCCTGACTGGAGCCTTCATTTGCTGTGGTAAAATATAGTAACCACAGTAAACAAAGAACAACGTCCAGTGAGAATTGTTAGTGTAGAAAAGGGCAACAACAAGGAAACACATTAGGGCAGCATCAGCCTTCTCTCTCTGCACAACCTAGGGTCCAGGATGAAAAAGACAGAGGGGGGCTGGCTGTCTCCTCACAAGCTTGTTACTGTGTGTTAGATATGCCCTCACCCCGGGCTCCTAGAGATAGTTTTGCTCCTGAGCGGTGCGAGTGCAATCGAAGACAGAAATAGAAGAGGGGCTATCTGAGGAAGTGGGATATGCAAAAGGGCTGCCTTTTACAGAAGGTGTGAATGTTGCCGTTTCAGAAATGTGTTTGCAGCATTCCTGTGGTGGAGGAAGCCGCGTGCTACAGCTGTGGCAGTGCTGAGTTTCTAGGCGCTGTTTTGTTGTGAGGCAGAATCCCCTGTAGGACTTCACAGACTCTGCACAGACTTTTTATCTCGCTCCACGAGGAGCCCATCACACTCTGGTCAGCCACAGCCATGGGCAGCAGGTAGCATAGGCCAGGGAAGGTTGTGCCTCCCCAAAAGCCTGGTGTGACCCTGCCCGCACTCCGCTCCCAGCCCCTCCTCCCCCGCCTGCTTCCAGTTCCTTTCCCTCTCCTCCGTGGCCAAGAGGCTGGGGCAGGCAGGTTGTGGACGGTGCTCACAAGACCCCAGGCTCGGGGGGCACTCCAGCTGTGCCGCGTGGCCCGGCGCTCTGGGGCTAGAGACGGGGCAGAGGAGGGCGGGGGCGGAGGATGTGTGTGCTCTAGGCTCCAACAGGGATGGAGGATGGAAGTGGAGGGGCTGATGAAAGGGACAGTTTAATTTTAGTTTTGCACTTCCCTTTTAAGCGCTAAAGCTCTGAAGCAAACTTACTAATGCCCTGGTTTGTTCATAATCAGCCAAATTTAAATGACCCCCTGGACGGGTTAGGAGTAGGGACCGAACCTGAGACTGTCTTCACTGCAGAGCTAGCCCTGGTGATTGGCACCCAGCTGTGAGCCCTTGAGTTAGCCTAGCCCAGGTGTGAACAGCAACACTACAAAAAGGCTTCCCTGGAGCTGCATGCTATCTATGTCTGTCTAGGACTTCTCTAGGGGCACAGCCCTTGGTTCTTTGGGCTGTGCAAGCTGAGTCTCTCCCCTCTGTGATACTTTCCCAGTGAATTGTGGGATAATGTCTCTGTCCTGGACATACGTGGTGGGAAGGTGTTGGAGGACCGTCAGCATTCAAGTGGCTTAGTCTATGCCCACTTTGCAGTAATGGACAGGTTAGGGGCCCAAGCGAAAGCAGCACTTAGGCTCTAGACAGGCTGGGATGAAAGCCGCACGCAGGTGAGAGGGGGATCAGGGGCAGAACCTGGGCAGAGCTGCAGTGAAAGTCTACCCAACTCCACAACACAGATTGTTGCCGTGTGAGCTAAAGGGCTATGGCCTTTGGGAGCTGCAGCAGACAGCTGTCCCCAGGGATCAGCCATAAAGGGGGACAGATTCTTTTGGTTAGTGTGTTACAGTTAGTATCAGAATCCCGAGATTGTTGTGTTTTGTCCTGAATCAGTCCACCGGGCAAGTTGTGTAACAACAAAGTTACACTCCACGCTTGAGGCTCACACTCCCCTGGCTTCTAACCCGGGAGCTCCAGACTTGCACAGTAAGTACATTGGTTGCTATCATCCAGACAGTGTTTTTCATTCGTGTGTGTACTCGTAGGAATTCCTGCCCATGATGGCAGCAGGATATTAACAGATGATCAGAGGAGGTCAGCTGCTACTGTCTGATGTTTCTAACAGGCGGAGGGAGGGACAGCTTACTAAATATGCCCTCCTGAATGAGCTAGGTTACAGAAAACTGATCACTTCATTCCACACAGAATCCCCTTCCTCGCAAGCTCAGCAAACTTTCCAAATCCATTATCCTGGTGTGTGTGAGAGAAAACCAGGGGATCAAACAGAGACTGAGTTTGAATGAATTTCCTGTATGCCGCCGTGGTGCCATTCTTTTGGCCCCGCCGGGTCACTGTGCCGCCTTCCATCATGCAATGCCATTCACCCACACAGCACTTGGTGAATTGGGCACACCCACCCTCGGGTAACTGCAGGACTGAGCTGGCAGCATTGTTCCGGTTGTGGTCACTCCTTTCTGTGACTGGGTAAATGGCAATGGTGGAAGATACCCCATATCTGCAGTGCACAGACGTTTCTAACAACTGGAACCCTGCACTCTGGTGTGCTTACTCTGCTCTGCTCACCTCTTTCTAACCGAAAACCTAAATACCAAAGAGCGTGTGTTTTCCAGTAGAAGGTGCATACAGGACACTTAAGGAATCCCACCTAGTTCCGTGCTGTGGTCCCATCAGCCCTGAGGTGCTGGTGACTTGCCTTGGGCTGCTGCTAGGGGCTTCATCTTTCCAAGGGAATGTAAAATCGGAGGTCTGAGCCTACCATGGGCGTTTAAAATCTCCTAGCCCTGCTTGTGGGAATTGGGGTGTGTACCAAGGGCGGAGATCCTCCAGCTACCTCACCGTGTTAACAGGTGTGTTAGGGAATGGCAGGTCCATGGCTGGGGTAGTTGTGACTTGTTAGATCCACTCTGTATTGATAGTGAGAATGGCACCCTCTGGGGCTTGGGAGGAACAGGTCCTGAGGGGGATGAACCCTAGAGGCAGCCCAGCCTGCAGGGAAGGCCTATGATGAGGTTCATGCAGGGTTACTATCTACTGTATAAGGTAATACCAAGGCAGCAGCCCCACCAAGGGTTACTTTCTGGCTCTGCCAGTCTAGCTTTGGTCTGGAGCAAGGTGAGGACGGCACCTGTCTATAAAGTATCCTGGCCCGATCCCCTGGGGAATATATTATTTTCTGATCCTCTAATTTCCTCCTCCCATTTCTCACTTTTTCTGTTGGATGCACTGGGCTTTTCTTCCTGCATTAAACTGTCATTTCAGTGGGCTAAGAGGTGATCCCTGTGGATAGCTCGTGCATGTGTTGGCTTAAATCTCACTGGGCTCTCCTGGGATGCAAAACGCTGTAGAACTCGTGTAGCGGAGGACGCATCTTTCCTGGGTATTCCTGGTTAAACTGGAGTTAAAACCAAACATGCAGAATCAGTTATTTTACGAACAAAACAGCCCAACCTTGGCTGTGTAAAGAAACCCTGTCCCATCTGCCTGCGTGGATCCCTGCAGTGCTCTCCCGAGCTGGAGTTTGACACCCAGCTGGCAATCAGCTGACATGAGGCGTCCTTTCGGACAGGTAGCTTGGTGACAGCCGGGGTCAAAGTCCTCCCATTCAGTGCAACGTCACTAATCCTAATTGCAGTGGCAGGGGCAACCTCTGAGATCATGCAGCTTCCCAGCTAGCAGCTAATCCAATTGCAAATGAAGAGAGGCACTCTGAGCAGGCTGACTCCTCTAATAGCAGCAGTGGCTGAACCTCTCCAGCTCAACTGATTTGCCCTGGAACGGGTGGTAATAGACGAAAGGCACTGAAATGACACTTTTGTCAGCAGCTGCTGTTCCCTCCAGGTGCTTCTCAAGCCCACAGCGCCAGGCTTGTCTCAGGGAAGAATATTCCCTGCAGTCTGAAGACATTGCATAGCCCCCCGGCTGATCTGTAGAACGGTGGTGGATCCACATAGCTTCTCCCTCAGCCCCACCCAGCTACAGAAATGGATCATCCCAGAAATCCTGACCCCTGTACTGCACAGAGAAACCTCATCATGTCTGGAGCCCTGTGGAAAAAGGGGGTCAAGAATTTGCCCTTTGTATCTTCTGAGTCAAGCCTGCTGACTGGTGTCCCAGACAAACATCTCTTCCTCTCAGCTCTGCAGGGCCCTTGTAGTTGAGAGAGAGACGTGGGCTCCATTTTGTCTTGTACATCACCAGTGCTGACAGAAGTTCCTGCTGCAGAGAGTTCATTGCTGGATGAGTCAGAGACAGGACAGCCACGGGGGTTTCAGATTTCAGGGGGACTCTGGGGCGGTGGCTGTTTAGAAAGATCTTTTAATTTGTAAACTGAGACAATCTGATCTGGAATGAGTGAAGGGGAATAAATATGGAGCCCCCTTGGTCTGTTTCTAGAGCCCCTTGGTTGTCTATTATCCCCATTTTGTAGAGGAAATGGAGTAAAATGAACATAGGGTTAAGTCCAAGGTGGGAGTATGAATTCATTTGTTGCCAGAGCCAGTTTTGTTCTATTTTTAGTCACATGGAGTTGAATTTTCCTAAGCGCCTAAGTGACTGAGCCAAAGTCCCATAGACTTACAATGCATCTTAGGCTCCTAAGTCACTTAGGTATGTTTAGAAATGTTACCCTATACTCTGCTGTGTGTAGTGGAAATCAAATCAAAGCTGTGCTACCCTGGCATAGGTGAGGGCAAGCTGGGGATGGCTGCAACTTGTAGCAGCTGGCTATGGAGCTTAAGGGATCATATACCTGCTGAGCATAGCCTGACTGCTATGCCCTGGCCATACCCATAAGACTCCCTTGTGCTGGGGCAAAGAGGGGGAGAGGGTATAACCCAGGGGCTTGCTCGCCTGGCTCTGCGCTAGCTGACATCTCCCCCACATTGGGGAATTCTGCCTAGATCTGGCTGCTTTCTGGATCCATTGCTCCTCAGGCAGTGCAAAGGGGCTAGAACTTACTTAGAATCTGTTCCACTGAGTACAAGAAACAGGGTAACCAGGTGGTGCCCAAATGACCAACCTACACATAAAGTTAAAACAGCTCGGGTAATGCATAATGTGAGTTACATCAGCCTGGGTGCCTTTCAGCAAGTCACTCTTCTTGGACAGTTTCCCACGGTGTTGTGCTCCAGTCAGACAAGTACTAGTCCTATTCACTTGAACAGATCTCAAGTTTGGGTAGAAACATCTGGCTTCCTAGAAGATAATTTGTCTAGTGAGTTACATCTGACAGGTGGCCACTTGTAGACTTCAGGCAAAGGTGAAGCCTTTAATAAATCCTTTAGCAAGCTGAACAAGTTTGAGTCACCTGTATTCCTCAGCCCTCTGATGCATGTACAAGCTAATAAACAAGCCTGCCAATATCCAAAAGGTTTAGTTTTGAATCTAACTAAATGAAAGAGAAAACAAAATCTTAATTCCCCTCCTGGCCATCTGCGCAAACCACTGCCAAGGCTTTCCACTTTGGGGCTGTTATTGGAGAAAAGATCGTGTCCTGTATGGAACGTCAGGACAGGTTGAAAATTTCATCTCCGTCCGCAAAAACAGGAAGTTGTCCTGTGGGGAAATATTTTGGATGGCTGAGCAGATCAAGGCGAACAAATGCAGAAACTACACTGGTGCCATGCACTGGCTTCCAGGGCAAGGAGCAGAGGTTTCCTTTTCAGACAGAGAGCCAAAGAATGGCACTGCACACTTGCTGACATGTTAACTATCTGGAGACCTTGGCTTTATCTGTTAAAATCATGGGTGGGTGGTTAGGCCACCTAGACCTATGTGGACGTGACTCTGTTTCAATAGCAATAGTGCCTAGCTCTTGCATAGAGATTTTTCATCAGTAGATCTCCAGGCGTTTTACAAAGGCTCAGCATCTTTATCCCATTGAGGTATGTATTTACAATGAGTTGTACAACATGCCCTGGCTTGTTCTATGAAGCATATAACATCTATTCCTTTACGGCAAGCTCCATTTTCTGTGACTTTTACGCATGTCCTGGAAGTTTACTTTTTACACTAGATTATATGGCATTCAAAAGAGTTGACACTCCACTTGCCTGGTCAAAGAGACATGGATCTCCTTTGACAAGCGCTTTGTAAGGAGGATTTGCGGGGTCAGCAAAGCTGCAGTTGGGTGTTGACCTGTTTCCCTAAGGCTTTGAATGCTCAGAAGAGTGTGGCTTTGATTCCAGAGTGACAGCCATAACTACTCATGGGAATGTGTGTTTGTAGGAAGGCTCATGCTGGATTCTGGAAGCTTTCATGTGACCATCTTGAAATCTTTTTCTCTTTGTTTCTCTTTGGTATAAAGTTTCTCTCATCTACTCAGGGAGGTGAAACAATAGACTGCGACCTACATGATCAGTCACACACAACAAATAGGGAATATCCAAGAAGTATTTCAGGAAGATAATTTGTGGAACGTGCGTTGAAATGGGTCTTGCATGAAGTCTCAGTGGAACAATTTCAGATAGGGGATAAATTCCTAAAACTCAAAACTTATGCTTATCAGTTACTCTGTTCCTGAATTTGGAATGGGATCAGGGTGAGGGGTAAAGATGGCTTTAAATCCTCTATGGTCCCTTTTAAAGGGGCTTTACGTGGCTTTTTAAAGCCCTGCTCCTGCCCCTGATGTAAATTACTTAGAATTAGAATTCTAGAATTAGAATGTCTAGAATTGGAATTACTTAGAATTTAGAATTACTTAGAATCTGCTCCAACCCTTCTGGGCTGCTCTAACTTAGTACTGAGTACTGGGTAACAGAGAGTAATTGGAGCTCTGGTTATGCCCCCTCTTCATACCTGACACACCCGCTACACTGAGGCTGAGGCCAGGGTAGAGTCCTTATACGAGGTCTATGCCAGGCTTCTAGGGAGGGGATATTCTCAAGTTCACTTTCTGTCCCCTTTATGTTGCCAGAGTGGCATACAGGGGCCTGAAGGTAACTGAATCAGGCCCTAAGTCTGTTTGTCAGTGACTTGCAAGCAGGAAAAGGGAAAGAAAGCATCTGTCTGTTTTTAGCTGTGACACTCTGAGAACGTTTCCCAGACCTGAAGAAAAGCTCTGTGCGGCTGGAAAGCTTGGCTCTCTCACCCACAGAAATTAGTCCAAGAAAAGCTATTCCCTCCCCCACCTTGACTGTGCACAATCAGCCCAGCTCTACTCTTGAATCTCATCTGACTGGCATAACCGGGCTTCCTGCAGCCTCTTCACCACAACAGCCTGAGTTCTAGAGACAGACTCACGCTACCAGGGGCAGCTACGTGCACTTTACACCTCTTTGTGGCACCCTCCCAGGCACGTGCACTAAGCAGTGGATTCCCCAGAGAGAGTAAGTGATGCCATTGGGCTTTTCTCCTCAGCTGTAAATGCCACTAAGCACTTGTCCTTGAGCCTGCTGCATGGCACACTGGGATGCTTTTGTGTATTTCCCCGAAGTTAGCCCCAGAAAAATCCATGTCCGCTTTTCACAAAGCCACGTGGGCATGAGCACAGAGTAACAATCCGCCCAGGGCAGGTTTCAAGGCTTTTTACTGCCCAGCTGGCTGAAAATCAGAACAATGCCTGCTCGCAGGAGGTCATGCAGTCCTTGCCAGAAGTCCATGGTTGCATTATTCACCTGCCTGCCAGTGAGGAGGGCTAGAAATCATCCCCTGTCTGGACTAGACCTTTGTGTAACTGAGGGGTTTGTGCCTGTTCAGTGTTCATGTACAAGCCGATGGGCTCAATGGCGGCTTTGTCACGAGCACCAAGTGAGGGGCAGGACAGAGCGGCACAGTCTGGTCCCTGGCTATTCTGGAGGAGAAACAATCAATGCCAGCCCATCAGCTGGCACAGCTTTCTTCCCCTGCCCACTCCCTGTCCTTGGCCGCCCATTCCCAGCCCCGCCCTGCACACTTCCTGCCATGCAATAGGGTAGAAGCCCCTGCTCTCCTCCCCCAGTTGCTCTCCCTGCCATGCTGCAGCCTGCAGTACAGGTGGTCTGTGCAAGGCAGTAAGACAGTGCCTTGTGCTCTCTGACTGCCCTGCAGGAGCGCATCACTGGGCTCACACTAAGCCCTAATGCTGGTGACTCAAGTCTATTTGTTCCATGTAGTAAGATGCAACTAGTACCTGAAACCCTGGTGTTGGTGAGCCCCCGACACTGGAAACACAGTAACCAAGTGTCCAAGTCCATGCATATTTTAACCTTAATTTACTTAAGTGAATTTAGTGCTGGTGAAAAGTGCGAGGAGGAGATTCCTGGAAACTGGAGTCTTGTACACTCCTAGAACCTGGATGGCAGGGGCAAGCACCGTTGGCCTGCCAACATGCACGACTGTTACCTGGGGGATCCACCTCTAGAGAAGCGAGAGCAGGTCTATCCCGATCCATTCTCGGCTTCCCAGCTGAGATTCTAAAGGAGGGGTATGTCTGCTCTCCATTGTAAACCTGAGTCTGTGAGACCCGGCTGTGTGGATTTGGTGTTTCCACACCCGTGCTTGAGCGTCCACACCCGTGCTTGCTGCATTGTAAACCTGGGCTTACAGTTGCTGGGCCTGGGTCTCTGTCGTGCTAGCACGTTCACGCTGCACTGCACAGATCTTCTGACTCAGGGCTGCAGCTTGAGTTGTGTCCACCCTGTGAAATGACTGGGTTTAGACCAAGTCATGGCAGGACTCTGGTTCTGACCCACCCCTTAGCAATGCCCTAGGACTCAGGTCCTGAGTCCTTGCTAACCTGAATTAGACGGATTTGTGTGTAGATGGAAGTGGGGCTTGGTTCAATAGGTGTGCACAGAGGCTGCCTACCAGGTCAGGTCCCATTCAAAATCTGGCAGGAAGAGATAGAAGAAATGGTGTTAGGGATATACAGCTTGTAATTTTTAGCCCAGTGGTTAGTGCACTCATCTGGGATGTGGGAGTCCCAAGTTCAATTCCCACCTTCTGCCCGAGGGGGCAAGAGGATTTGAACAGAGGCTGCCACCTCTCAGAGTGCTCTGACCACTGGGCTGTGGGATATTCTGGTGCAGGGGAGTTTCTCCTGTTGTAGCTGTTTGGGCTAAATACCAGACCCCGGAGTATTGCTCATTGGCCCGACTCCCCCTCCTCTTCCTCTGGCCACTTTGGGTGGATTGAGGAGGCCCCTCACTTCCTCTCACAGAAACAGGCTTGGGTGCCTACAGCAACTCAATCCAGGAAAAGGGTTCCCATTCATGGGCCGCTAGCAGAGCTAGGTGCTTCCCTACAGCCTGGACCTGGCCTCCTGTCCCCGTGAAGTGGGCAGGTTTTAGTACACATCCCTGTCATCATCATCTCTCATTGGCTAGCTGAGGAAGCTCCCCGCCTAGCATGCTGGCTTTGTGAATCATGTTCTAAGTAGCCTCTCTCTCTCCACTCATACAGGGAGCCTCGGTGCTTAACTCGGGATTTAGAGGTCATTGTGGTGTTCTTATGATTTTTCTAGGTGCCTAAAATGTAGGCAATATGACACTCCGCATCACAGCGCCTATGTGCTGGTGTGGACTGGGGCCTTGGAGCACTAGTACTGTTAGGTGACCAGATCTCCTCATGTCTGGCTTGGTGGCAATTGAAAGTTGTGTTGTACAGAAAGGTGCTAACGGCTGGCTTGGATCCAAAGACAATCACAGATTTCACTAAAGCTAATGGGTACCAAGCACTCCTTCAGGCTCAACAGAAAGTGCAATCAAGCAAGCCCCTTTAAGTAGGAAAAACAACTAGGAGATGCTGGGAGCAACAAAGTATATAGCAGATCAGAACTAAGATGGGTGGACTGAGGTGTTTCTCTGGCTGCAAACATGGGCCAGGCTATTGGTTTTAGACTGCGTGTGTTACAGGCAGAAACCCAGTAGAAAGAATTGTACATGACACAGAGGAAAGCAGAGACAGGCGTTCTTGAGCACAGAGCTCACTGTACTGGCAAACATGAGGGGTGTCTGAGTGAGGGAACTACCTGCTTTTTGACTTTGTGTATATTCTTTGTACATAAACGGGGTTACACCAGGAATACACCTGATCTAGATCTCTGATTTCTAATCCAAACAGAAACAAGACTGCGGGGTCCCAAACATTGGCTAATAGGGACCTCAGTGTCAGGGACCATTTTAATTTCAATTTCTGATGCATCAATCAGCTGTGGCTCTGTAAAGAAAATATCACAGCAGTTAGACCAGCATAATGGTTATTAAAAGAGCAGGCTGAAAAATTTCTAGCTGTAATTTTCGAAAGCATGAAATGGGTGGGACTGGGACCCTGAGGGGGAGAATGAATATACACTCCTAGCTTGGGAGGGTTGGGAAACTGTCAAAGCCGGTTTATAGCTATATTCACTTTCTGTAACTCAGTGCAGTTAGGCATTTAAATAAAACACAGTGAAAATTCAAGCATGACAGAGGTTGGTGACCTGCCCTGTGTTTGCAGATCAATCAACTGGTCACGTTGACCTTTGTTTTAAATCCAAAACCTGGTCGTTCTATCAGCAGCACCTGACTCATTACAGACTTTAGGTAAACTCCAGATACAATTCCTCTCTCTCATGTAACTACCTCATCAAGCAAGAAGATGATTTCAGGACCATACAGACGCATTACTAATATACGTACTTACATGCCAAATCTGCACCTGTGTGCCAAGGATCTATTACAAACAGGATCTGTTGCAAGTGATAACTAAGTCAATATCCTTGTTGGAAGTTAATCGCTGGTGTGAAGTCTTTCTATAGTTGCTAGGCAAAAACTGTACCTCAGACAGAATTCATGTTGTACAGAGACAGCAAGTGCATGAGAAGTAAAAGGATTGGGATTTGTAGTTTCGCAGATTCTGAGGCCAGAAGGAACTGTTATGATTGACCTCCTATACAACACAAGACAGAGAACTGCCCCCAAAGAATTCCTAGAGTAGATCTGTTAGAAAAACAGCCAATCTTGATTTAAAAATTGTTGTGCTGGATTCCCCATCATTACTGACCCTTTGTAAATTGTTGCCATGATTAATTACCCTTGCAGTTAAAAATGTACATCTTATTTCCAGTCTGAATTTGTCCAGCTTCAACTGCCAGTCATTGGATCGAGTTAGAGTTTTGTCTGCTACATAAACTTCTTCTTCTTTGATTACAAAACCAACTCATTGTTGTAACGTTAAACTGAAGGGTAAAATCCACAGACAAAATACTGGCCTGGTAGCCTCTTTGGAGGCAGTGAACTTAATAACTGCTCTGAGTGTCCAGCGTGAGGGAGTGGACACTGCAGGGGAGACCATTTTGGGGAGATTCAGGGCTGTTGGTGTCAGCCTGCAAGGAGTATTCAGGCTGGTGGAAGCCAGGGTGAGGCCACTGTGCTTCGAGCAGGCAGCTGGTGTCAGAGCTCTGAGCCACAACCGCACCACACAGGAGTACCCAGAGATAAAGGGCAGATAGCGACACAATCCCTTACTGCTCTGGGTGAACCCACAAAGCATCACAGTCATGCTATGTCCCCATCCTCCATTTCTGCTAAAAGTCTTGTTGGACTTCCGTATCAGTCAAGATATCCATTTGGTGGTATCTTATCCCAAGCCCCCCACCTCAGGAGAAGACACTAGCCTCAGCACCTTAGCTGACAGAAGGACATTTGCCTTCTATCTGGACAGGATAAGAACCTTTAGAGCTTCCCCCAGGGTGACTGTATCCTTCACTGAAAGAATGAGGGGACAATGAATTTCCATGCAGAGACTCAGTCCTCACCTGCCATGAGGCCACTGAGGTGCATCCTCTCCCAGAGTGAAAGCTCACTGCAGCAAGGCTTGGGCCACTTCTATAGCCATTTTTAAGCACGTTCCTGTAGTGGAAATTTGCAAGACTGCAACCTGGACTCAGTTCACATGTTCTCCAAATGTGATGCTATCCTACCTACAATCTTTGTTGATGCCATCCACTAAACTGTCTTGGGTCTGCCTCATCAGCCCCTGTCTCCATGCTGAACTACTGCTTAGGAGTCTCCTGTGATGGAGCACCCATAAGGACATCTACTCGAAGAAGAAGGAGAGGTTATTTACATTACGGTAATTTGAGTTCTTTGAGATGTTTTGTCCCTATGAGTGTTACATCTCCTGCCCTCAATCACTTCTTCTGTGGATATTCAAAGCTGTGAAGTTGAGAAGAGAACTGGAGCAGTGGAGGGTTTACATCTCCCTATATGCCCTCACTCTGGAACATGAGGTTGTGCAGTGCATAAGCACTGACCCATGGCTGCTACTAATTTGAGAACTTGTGGGCATGCTTATACCCTAAGATGTAGCACCTATGGGGCAAAACATCTGGACGGACTCAAGTTACTAATACTGTAAGGTAAGTAACCTCTCCTTCTGCAGTCAGTTATAGGCTGTAGTTTGAAAATCAGATTGATGGTCTATCAGTTTTACTATGATAGTTCATCATCATCTTATCAGAATTCAAAAACCAAGTAGAACAGATTTAGCAAGTATTGAGTCACTCAGATGTAATCCACATAGTGCCATTGGACATGTACGAGCCTTGATTCACAAAGGGTCTTTAAATACACTCCTTGCTTTACGCATGTGAGTATTCTCAATAGGATTAGTTTAGAATGTACCTTGCTGAAGCAGAGCCTGAGCTGAGGGATCGGTAATGGGGCACATAGTCTTCGTAGTGGGATAGCATGTTTCTAGATTGTTGGGTTACATTTGACTCGAGCTGACAGTGGCTTAAATAAGTTACAGTGTCATGGCTATTTGGTAGTCCATGTGAAATGAATTTCAGATATTCTTAGTTCAGCTCCTAATCCACATGATTAAAGCTACCATCAGATGTTGCTGACAGGTTCAGCAGAGAGGCCAAGGAATGACTGGGCTACGGAGATCAACCTACAGTTTGAGGAGGTGTCTCCTTCTACCTCCCATGAGCCCTAGAGTTTGACCAGGTCTGGGGATAAAAAGGTGTTTGTTCTCCAGGGCCATCTCCTTGGGACCTTTCACCAGCCCTAAACTCCAAATATCTTTTCATAAAGAAAACAGACATTGTTTCTATAAGGATTTAAAATTCACAGACATGTCTATTTTGAATGATAACTCTTTGTGTGAGTTGGATACACTTTATTGCTAGATGTGCTAGGACCATACTTTTCTTCTTGAAACATGGGATCAGCAATACTCCAGAGCAATCACCCAATCAGAGCAAATCTGGTTTCCAAACCTTCCTCCCGCCTCGCTGAAGGAAATCACTATCTCTGGAGCACTACTGTGGGATTATAAAACAAGCCAGTTTCACTCTGCACCATATAGCTGATCTATCACTTAACCTTGATTTGAGAGGAAACCTTTCCCCTTGCTCCAAGCTATTTTTGGATAGATTATTTCAGTCACATTTCATATTAAGGCTCTACTTATACTTTGTAAGGGGTTAACAAATGTTTGATAGATATTTTAGTAAACGGATAATTTGTTGTTAGGAAGTTCAATAGGTTGTTTATTACCATGACGTATAACCAGCTATAACCCCTTATCCTGATGTGCTCCTAACCCTCCATCCATACTGCTCATGCCTGTAGCATGCTTCCAACAATCATTTATTAACCCTTTATACATGGAACCTTGATATAAAGTGTGACCATTATTGGATTAAAACAGCTGTGTTAGCACAGATACAGTTAAGCCACTGAAACCCACCTAATGACATAAAGGGACTATTCTCCTGGAAGCAGGGTCTGAATGAGATCTCCCCTGGTAGCTAACTGGGGAGGAGGAGAAACTGCAGATGGAAACTGTGTTTACATGAACACACCTACTCTGCTTAGGTATCCAGCAACATGTGGAACTGTGTTGCTCAAAGTGATCAACTTTGGTTGGTGTTGGGTTACAAATCACTTTAGTACTGAATGCAGGGGTAGTGAAATGTTGTTATCAATGTTGTTGTCTTTATTGTATGAGTACAGGTGAGCAGAACTGTGCTTCATCTGTCCGGATTGAAGGGATTACCCTCAGCTGAAAGGAGCTTGCTAAGCCAGGGGCTCAAATGCCAGACCCCTGTGAAAGTGAATGGTTGGAGGGAGGAGGTGTCTCAGCCAGGCAGTGTAGACTCTGCATAAGGGTCCCTGGCCTACTTTAACCTGTTCCTCCCCACTGTACAAAGATAGGGCTAAATAGGCTTCATTAGGAGTCTTTCTTTTGTTGCATTAAGGGCTCACTAGAGCTGAACTCACATGTAGTGGGACAGCATTTCTGCCCAGCCTCTTCAAGTTCCCCTACTAAGAGCTGACAGTTGCTAAGATCTGGGTAGAACGTCAAGAGATGTTCCTGCAGAGGTCCCAGCAGAGAGGCAGGTGACAGCAAAAGGTGACTGGTGAGCTGGCAGCTGCTGAGGGTGGCCAGCAAGAGCAGCAGCTGGCAAGGTGGCAGCAGAATGGAACGGTGGCTGGTGGGGTGGCCAGCAGAGTGGAGCGGAACAGAACAGTGGCCTGTGGGGTGGACAGAGAGAGGAACAAGTGGCTGGCTGGGAGGACAGCCAAAGCAAGTGCACAGATGGCGGAACAGTTAAGGGGCCGCCTTCTTCCCCAGGTGGGAGGTGAACTCTCACAGATGCACCTCTGAACCCTGGGTCCTCACTGATGAAGGAGAACCACAGTGAATGGGGTATGGTGAGGGAGCAGAAGGGAGCACAGTAAAGGCATTTTTGGTTGTAGAACTCAAGAATATGACGTTGAAGACTCTCTGCCTCATGCACTCTGGGACAGGTGTCCTGCTCACAGCTATATGATTATGAATCGTGCTTGTGAGTTGGGAAATCTTGCCTCTTAAAGGCGCCCAGAGGTGATATGTAATTTTCCCAGGTTAGTGAGTGGGGCTCGAGCCGGCCCTGGTTGCTGCTGGCTCAACTTGGTAGAAGAGTTACTCTCCCCTCAGTGAGAAATTAACAAGGGGAACTCAAATGAGTGCTATACACAAAGGTCCCCTATTTATTGATAGGACAATAGAGATCAAGGGAGACCATGCACTCCTAGCAACAGAGTTAGCAGACATAAGGAGGGTATAAGGTATCAGGCTGATGCATCCTGGATATGGCTCCAGGGTACATGGTGTCTGTTCTAAGAACAGGGCAGATATGCTATGGGCAGTGGCAGAACAACTCTGACTCAGAATCTTCCCCGTCAACATGCTCCAACCCTGCCCTGAAGGCACCATTTGTAGGGAAGAGGGCAGTTAGGCTTCAGTTCCCGTTCAGTTCTTGGCCTTTGTGGACACTCCCAACCAGTGCTTATTCTAGTTTTGTGATGTGGATACTTGTCCGCTCTTTGGGCTGAAGCCACCAACACCTCTCATAGAAACTACTAAACAGGCATTGGATAGAAACAACCTTCAGTCTGGAGTCAGACAGCCCAGAGGTGGAAGTCTTTGTATTTCATAAAATCATACAAATGTAGGACTGGAAGAGCCCTGAGTAGGTCATCTAGTCCAGTCCCCTGCCCTGAGGCTGGACTAAGTATTATCTAGAGATTCTAGACCATCCCTGACAGGTGTTTTTCTATCCTTAAAAGCTTCCAAGGATGGAGATTCCACAACCTCCCTAGTGCTCCTGAGCCATCTGGTCCCCCTTATGTTTTATGTCCAAGAGCCTCAGGAACTGACTTTCTTCTTTCCAGGTGGGTATTCCACATCTGCTCTGCCCCGAGGCCCCGCCTCACTCTCCCACTTCACTGAGAGCCCGCCCCCAGCACTTTCTGCCTGCCACAGAACAGCTGATTGGCAAGTGGCATTCTTTTTTTTTCCATGGGTGCTCCAACCCCAGAACAGCCAGGGAGTAAGCACCTATGGTCACACCCAGTGCCTTACTGGGAGGATAAAGTTGTTGGAACCAGTGAGTCAAGCTGTCAGAAGCACAAACCACTGAACACAGACTATCGCTTGGGGAAGTGTTCTCTATTCGGTGAGGTTCTTGGGATATTCAAGATTGCTGTGTCAGCTTGAGCAGAGCTGGCATTGTTGTTGGACAGGAGTTAGCAATTCTGTGCCTGGGTGCATTAACTGGCACTGCCTTGGCTGGAATTTCAGGTGCTCACAGAGAACTCTGACTCAAACAGACAGCTGCCAGATGACTGATACCACAGTTATTTCCTGTAAGAAAGAAATGAATATTATAGACTATGGGCGAAGATGCTCACTGTCATACTTCCTTCAGGTGCATGAATTAGGAACAACACTGTAACCCATGAGTCAACGTTGCCCAGAAGATGCTAGTAGGAGACTGGGATCTGGACTCCTGGATTCTATTACTGACATGCTGCATGATCTGGAGCAAGTCACTTAACCTGAGGTGTCTCAGCGTTTCCATCTGCAAAGCAGGGATAAGAATACTTCTCTACTTCACAGAGGTGGCGGGATTTCAGTTAAGCTCTGCATGTGTTACGGCTTTTAGCCACTGAGCAGCAGGGTTTGCCTCCAGTAGCTACACAGTTAAAACTCAGCTGTGGCAGCAAAATGTTTTCTCATCCTTATTAGGCAGTAGGTAGAGTGAGGAAATGTAGGGGACTGTCCCACCACTGCTTTAGTCTTGTTGTGGCTACCCTGGTGGTAGCAATAGTGAGAGCACTAGGGTTGACAGACTTTCACTATGGTGTGGTCAAATTCGACTCAGAGCAGGGCCTAGCAGAGAGAGGGAGTAAGTGCCCACAAAGAGTTGTGAGGCCTCTGCTACTGCACTCGCCCAACAGTAGCAATGGTGGGCAAGTTTAAGAAAAAGTCTAGTTTAGAGAAGACTTGACAAAGGCCATGTGGCAAGTCACTAGTGGGACCCAGGAGGCAATGGGACCTCAGGACCACATGTCGGTAATGGAAGCCAGGCATCCTGCTAGCTCCTCTAGGCAACACAGTTTCTCATGAATTACGCTATGCCGGGTAAGCTGAACATGGTCATCCAAATACCAGAGGCTGGTCTGTGCTAGGGCTGGTTGAGCTGCAACAATGCTGACACAGTGGTTGGGGGACTTCCCTACATTTCTCTGCATAGCCAAGACCCTGGAGGCCTTGGCTGGCACCCAGCTGTTTCCTGGAATGGGTTCAACAGACTGGTTTTGTAGTGTGGGCAGGAGTTCACCATGTTTGTGGAACAGGTTTGGTCAACTGTTCTTCCTTCCTCCTCCCTGTGTGGTAGGACATCCCCAAAGTCCCGCTAATGCTGCTCTCTGTGCATGTCCCGACACATTATGGGATAGGTGTCCAGCACCACAATGCACTCATACACACTTGGTTTAGGCAGACTGGTGGGTTTAAACATGCAAACACAGCTGCAATTGCAGACAAGCCATTGTGTGGGCACACAGGCTAAGATCTGCAAAGATATTTAGCTATTTGAAATCAATGGGAGCAAGATGCCTAAATATTTTTGAGGGCCTGGGCCAAACTGACCCATGTTTCTTGTAACTGGTTAAGATGACCGTGCTTGTAACTAATTACAAAATCACTATGATACCTACACTATCGACGGGCCCTTGTTGTTTGTAACGAGCTTTGAGTTCCTTGTAGGAAAGGTGCCACAGAAATGCAGTGCACAGTCTTGCCTACAGAATGTTAACAAAGCGTGTTTGTATTTCATGACCTTTCGCCTGACTTCTGTTTCTGCTGGATCTATTCATTCTTTGCCTGGTCAATTATTACACATTCTAATGGACTGCACACTAATTGTCCTGACAGGAAGACCAGTGCTACCCTGTGTAAGGATAGGTCCCATTAGCAGAGTTTTTATGAAATATGGTGTATAGTAATCATTTATATCTGGTGTAGTCTAAATCAGAGGGGCCATCTTGCCCGGAGCCTGAGGGATTTGCCTAATTTGCAAAAAAAAAAAAAGGCAAATTGCAGCTTCCTTATCTTTGCTATGGAAGTGATCTGTTCATCTAGACTTGATCTTAGGCCTGGTCTACACTGGGGGGTGGGGAGGAATCGATCTAAGATACGCAACTTCAGCTACAAGAATAGCGTAGCTGAAGTCAATGTACTTAGATCGACCTACTGCAGCGTCTTCACAGCGGTGAGTTGACTGCTGCTGCTCCCCCGTCAACTCCACCTGCGCTTCTCGTGGCGGTGGAGTACCGGGGTCAACAAGAGAGTGCTTGGGGATTGATTTATCGCATTTAGACTAGACACGATCCGGCGGGTAGTATAGATATACCCTTAGAAAAACAGACTGAAGGCAATCATTCCTCACTCTCCTTCTCAAAGAAAGGCACTTTGCTCCTCATAGAAGATGCTCTGCACTTCACAGCATCAGGTTCTCTGAGAGTGACCTCCAATTATCCAAGTGTCATTAGACCCAGAGTTAGGGCATGCCCCTGTATCAAACTCCTCTTCCCAGTGAACATTATTAAAGAAGAACTGAAAGTAGTGTGGCAAGAAACCATCAGACTTGGTAACACAGACATATGCGTGAAACCATTGATAAAATCAGTGAGCCAGGTCCTCAGCTAGTAGAGCTATGTTTAATCACAAAAGCTGGGGATCTGTAGTGCACATTTCTGACACACTACAGGGGAAGGAAAGAGATTAGGCTGGCATCTCTAGAGCTGTCTTTGTTCCGAAGTAGAAACTCACCTCTTAGAGTGGTAGCCGTGTTAGTCTGTATCTGCAAAAAGAACGAGGAGTACTTGTAGTACCTTAGAGACTCAGGGCTTGGCTACACTTGTGTGTTATAGTGCAATAAAGCTGCCAAGAGCGCTCTACCTTACTACCCGTTCACACTGGCAAGGCACATAGAGCTCTCTGACTCCGCGGCTGGAGTGCTCCTAGTACTCCACCTCCCCAAGAGGAATAATGTTTCTTGTGCTCTTGCTGGAACACTGCGGCACCAATGTGGACACCTAATGCGCTCTGATTGGCTTCCGGAAGTGTCCCACAATGCCTGTTCTAGCCACTCTGGTCATCACTTTTGAACTCTGCTTCCCTGTTCCTAGGTGACCAACCATCAGACCCGACCTTTAAATTCCCTGGGAATTTTGAAAATCCCCTTCCTGTTTGCTCAGCCAGGGGCTGAGTGTTCTCAGCACATCTTTCCACATGACCTTGCCTCCACTCACCAGGAAATCCCCAATATAGAGCAATGGTGAGGTGCTGGACCTCATCCGTGTTTGCAGGGAGGAAGCTGTGCAGTCCCAGCTGTGCTCCAGTTGTAGGAATTATGATACTTTCAGGCAGATATCAAGGGCCATGACAGGGCCCATGACCAGAACATGGTGCAGTGTTGGGTTAAAGTAAAGGAGCTGCGGAATGCCTATCACAAAGCCTGCGAGGCAAACTGCCACTCCAGTGCTACCCCCGCGACCTACAAATTCTACAAAAAGCTGGACGTGATACTTGGGGGCGACCCCACCTCCACTCCAATGACCACCATGGACACTTCTGAGCCCAGCACAGCAAGCGGGGAGGAGGAAGAAAGCGGGAATGAGGGTGCTGAGGTGGGGGGAGACACCCCAGAATCCCTAGATGCATGCAGCCAGGAGCTCTTCTCGAGCCAGGAGGAAGGCAGCCAGTTGCGGCGTCCAGTGCTTGGGGAAGGACAAACAACAGAAGAGGTTCCTGGTAAGCGGCTTTTTTTCGGGAAGGAAGTTTTTAGGTGCGGGCTCTTTGGGCGAGGCGCGTAAGGGCCGCCTTATGCGGAATAGGGCGTTAATGTGCTCTATCACATCGCGGTAATCAGCATTGGTGATCTTTTCAAAAGGCTCAGCCAGAACGTGGGCAATGCGCCTGCGCAGGTCTATTGGGAGAGCCAGCGCGGTTCTTGTCCCAGTCAGGCTAACGTGTCTGCACCACTCTGCTGCGAGGCATGGGGGGACCATTGCTGCACACAGGCAAGCTGCATATGGTCCAGGGAAGTAGCCACATTTTAGTTAAGGTGGCCAGACAGCAAGTGTAAAAAATCAGGACAGGATTGGGGAGTAATAGGAGCCTATATAAGAAAAAGACCCAAAAATTGGGACTGTTCCTATAAAATCAGGACATCTGGTCACCCTAACTGTAGTAGAAGACCCTCCCTTGCTTCCCCAGTCACCCTCAGCAGTGAGATCTTCCAGGATGAACTCCTGTGGAAAATGTTGGGATCGTGTTCAGTGCAGGTGCCCCCTGCAGCTGTTGGCTTTCCGCAAGGCACAGAAACCCAGAGGACAGTACAGCCATGAAACAATCAGTCCCCCTGGACCCTGTGCTTACTCACCATTTCTGGGGCTCCCGTGGGTTATGTGCGCTCGCTTTGGGACAGGCAAATTATGGTTTTGTGTGGAATGTGATCGACCTCCTTAAATGCGAGGAAATCATTGCTCTGTCTGGTGTATACAATGCTGCTTCTGTTATGCGTTGCATTTTGTATAGGTGCAACCCTGAGATCTCAGCCGTCATTCTTATCACCGACCGACAGACTGAGAAGACTCAGGAAGAGGCCGCATAAAAGCAAAGAAGAGATGCTGCACCAAGTGATGCAGCAGTCTGTGGAAGAGAATCGAAAGGCCCAGAAGTGGAGGGAGATCAAAGGAGGATCCACCAGGAAAACGCAACGCACTGGCGGCAAAGCGTGGAACGGCTGATTAGCACAATGGAGCGCCAAGTGGACTCTAACCAGGCGCTCATCCCCCTGCAGCCCTTGTCCCAAAACTCTTTCCTTTGTGTCCCCATGTCCCCTCCAACCCACTTTCCCCAACATCTTACCGCTCCCAGCTGTCTCCTATGCCCGTAGCTTCACCACCCACCCACGAAAACTATGACCCTTATCCACTGCACTCCACCCCCCTCAACATGCCTTATAGCCATCCTGAAGTGCAGCACTCAGTCCATAGCACTCCAGACAGGATTCCAGAGTATGAAATCAAGACATACTCAAGTCTATGAGTGAACTGGTCCCCAGCCCACTCCGTTGCCCTTTTGGTATTTCTGTGTTACTTTGGTTTTTTTTCAATAAATGAATTTTCTTTTCAATAAATGGAGGTTTTTTACTTTGAAAACATACTTTATTAGTGCATAAAGCAGGCCTGCACAACATGCGGCCCGGGGGCCACATGCGGCCCGCAGGGGCTCACTGAGCGGCCCGCAAGGAGTGAGTAGGGGTGGGGCAAGCCAAGTGGTGAGATGGGGGGAAGCGGATGGGGGCGGGGCGAGGGCGGGGCTTTTCGGCCCGCAGCTGGTTTTTTTGCAGTAATATGGCCCTCGCTGCTTTCTGAGTTGTGCAGGCCTGGCATAAAGCAAAATATATCTTAGCCCAGGAAAGCAATAAGCACTGCAAGTCAGTGTACAAAACACAGACACTGCACTTAGCTCCTGTGTAGAGCACCAGACATTACTGGTGGCTTTCAGACTCAAATTGCTCCCTCAAGGCAACCCCTAGGTCTGTTACTGACTGACCTGAGATATTAAAGTGTTCTCCTACTGGTTTTGAATGTTATGATTCCTGAGGTCAGATTTGTGTCCATTTATTCTTTTACGTGGAGACTGTCTGGTTTGGCCAATGTACAAGGCAGAGGGGCATTGCTGGCAGATGACGGCATATATCACATTGGTAGATGTGCACAGACCTAAAATGGCAATTCTTCAACACAAAAACTTCAAAAAACAGACTCCAATGAGAAACTGCTGAACTGGAATTAATTTGCAATCTGGATACCATTAAATTAGGCTTGAATAAAGATTGGGAGTGGCTATGTCATTACACAAACTGCAATCTATTTCCCCATGCTAGTTTTCTCCTATAATGAAGGTTAATGCTGAATCTGGTGAATTTTTTCAATTTATAAAGAAGAATTTCTCCCCACCCAACCTAATCAACCACTAGCTAATCTTGAAATTAACATCCAAGCTGAAACTTGCTCTGGAGTGGCACATTTAGTTTCATATCCTGCGGATCACATTTCTCCCTGGTGAAACACCATAGGCTTCAAGAAAGAGACACCAGGGATTAACTTGGCCCTGTGTGTCTAGGTTGATTTATGTCAAAGCTCTTTGTGTTTCAGACAGTGAAATGGGAAATCCATTCACAGAACCACCCGCTGATCGTCTGACAACAGCACACACTAAAAATGTTAATTTTTTTTAAACATCTGAGTTAATTGCTGCAATATTAAAGTCCACGTGAAAGGGATTTTGTAAGGAGTATAATGCTTAAGAAGCTCAGGAGAGGATTTTGGCCAGCTAATCCTGCTATAGATCAATGCCTAAGAGATTGGAATCAGTCCTCTGCTGGAGAGCTTTTCCTTGCTATTAACAGTTATCCACGTGAGGAGTTAATGGGAGGCATAAATCGTATAATGATGACGGGAAGAAATATCCCTGTTGAAATTAAAAGAGGTGTGTCTCATGCAGGAGGAGGGGTAGTCCCTGGCTACTTGTGATGCCACTGAGATCTTGAGTCCTGCTAGGGATCACTAGGAGCGCTACTGATAAGGTCTGCTAATTGCTACAAGATGAGATTTGAGACACTTGGGCCTGATTCTCAGCTGCATTGCTGCTGATCTACATCATGATATGCCAGCATGGAGAGGTCTTAAAGCCAGCATTATCCACCTGCAGGAGGATCACCCCAGTGTAGAGAATCCTCCAGTGGTGAGGATTTGCAAATTGCTCCCAGCAGGGGCCATGGGAAAAGGGGGTGTGGTGAAAGCTTCTGTATGACCTAGTGATCTCCAGTCAAATATCAGTACAATCCTTAGACTGCTCTAACTTCTGCCAGGGAGCCAGCCCTGCACACAGTCGGCCTAGGATCTTACTGAAGAAATAAAAAGGCTGCAAAAGCAATCTGTCCCCCACTAATATTGCCCCATTCTGGGCACACTGCACCTTTCTGTGACAGACAGCTGGGTGCTCTGTTTCTCTGTCACCATGGCAGCACTTGCATAGCTTGCTTTGTCTGAGTGTGGGTCCCTGTGTCTCTGGGGGTGACATTATACCTCACTTTATATATATATTATAGCCCACTTTACTGAATGCATAGAATGGATGCATAGAATGGATGCATAGCCCACTTTACTGAATGCATAGAATGGATGCATAGTGTGGGTCCCTGTGTCTCTGGGGGTGACATTATACCTCACTTTATATATATATTATAGCCCACTTTACTGAATGCATAGAATGGAACACACAGAAGTAAGATGCATTTATATATACAGAAAGCAGAAAAAGTTGGAGATTTCCAACTTTTATAGCCTACTTTATGCATCCGATAAAGTGGGCTATAGCCCTCGAAAGCTTATGCTGAAATAAACTGGTTAGTCTCTAAGGTGCCACAAGTATTCCTCGTTTTCTTTATGGATACAGACTAACATGGCTGCTAATTTTAAACACATTATACCTCACTGTAACTGCACTCTTCAGTGCAACCTTTAATTACTGTGAACTTGTCACCAGTGGTCATTATAGGTGAACCTGGTTGCCTGACACTTTCCATTACAAGACTCCATTTTCAGGTACTTCTAGCTTTGCCAAACTTTAACTGTTTGGGCTGAACTTTTTAATGCTTGGTGCCTCGGACTGGACTTTTTTGAGAGAACATTTTAACCAGAATGGTTCAGTCATTTCAGATGTTAATGTGCTGCTTAATTTGTCCCCCTGGTACATATGCATTATGATACAGCCTTTAATTATTTGATCACATTCTGTTTTTCCACAGGACCCTGCCCCATTCAATGGACAGGCTGGAGAGTGCACTGCAGATGAAGCAGGGTTGTGCAGTTAAGGAGTTTATCTGCCTCGTTTGTGACAAGATTTGGAAGCTCCCTACCTCTGCAGCTTGAGAGTGTTTTACTAGGCAGCATTCCTTAAAGGACAGTGCAGTGCCTGGGATACAGGAGACCTAGGTTCTAATTAGGTAGGCCAGGTGTCTAGTTTTTGACCGGAACACCCAGTCGAAAAGGTATCCTTGTGGCTCTGATTGGCACCCTGACTGGGTGCTTGACGGCACAGTGCGGGCCTGGGACTAAGGCAGGCTCCCTATCTGTCTTGGCTCCGCACAGTTCTCAGAAGCAATCTCCAGGTCCTTGTGGCTCCTACACGCACTGGGAGCCAGCAATGCTCCATGCGCTGCCCACAACCCGAGTGCCAGCTCCGTAGCTCCCAGTGCCCAGGAACTGCAACCAATGGGAGCTCCGAGGCAGCACCTGTAGGCACGAGAGCCTCCATGGCCACCCATGCATTTAGGGGTCACAGGGACCTGGCAGCCACTTTCTAGGAGCTGCAGCCTGTCCCTGTCCCCCACCCCAACCCTTTGTCTCAGCCTGGAGTCTCCTCCCACATCCAAACTCCCTCCTGCAGCCTGCACCCCTTCATGCCCCAACTCCCTTCCCCATCCCGAGCCTCCTCTTGCACGCTAAATACCTCATCCCTGGTCCCTCCCTAGAGCCCCACTCCCAAGTGAAGCCCTCACCCCCCTCCCACATCCAACCCCCTGCCCCAGCTCAGTGAAAATGAGTGACAATGGGGAAGAGCAAGCAACAGAGGGAGGGGGAGTGGAGCAAACAAGGAGTGGAGCCTCCGAGAAGGGGTGGGGACAAGGTTGTTCAGTTTTGTGCAATTAGAAAGTTGGCAAACCTAGTTCTAGTCCCAGCTCTGCCATTGGTCTGTTGGATGCCTTGCTCCCCGCCGCCCCCGTGCCTCGGTTTCCCATCTATAAAATTGGGTTAAACAAAGCATGGGCTGGGCTGGGTAAAACATCCCTCAGACCTATGACTGGAACATCATCAAGGCCCTGGAAAACTACAACTCCCAGCCTGCATCCATATCCTTGGCCAACAGCTGCCAGCCCGAGGGCTGCAGCGATGCATCCTGGGATTTGTAGTTCTAAATGGGATCCAGGCGAGAGCTACGGTGTCCTGCGGACTCGCTCCCCCAACCTATTCCTGGGCCACAAAACCTCTCACTTTCCCCCGGCCCACCCTCCGCAAGCCACCCTTTTATTTTGCCCAGACTCGGGAGCTTTCACCTTCGGGGACCTCAGCTCCCACCAATCAGGGCTCAGCTTTCTCGGGGCAGCGCCTGCAGAACGCCTGAATGTAACGAGCTCAATCCTGCTACCAACCGCCTGGCAACGGTTTAGAATCATGTTGTAGCTCATTTCGCGTAGCTGTGTAGTTTTGTTGTCACTTCTATTATTAATTCTGCTAACGACGCTGAGATCGGTCCCGGCTTTCGGGGGGGGGGCACCCCCGGTTCCCCGCTCTCCGAGAGGGAACGACGCGAGAGGACTACAACTCCCAGGCTGGGAGGGTGGAGCAAAGAGGCCCGTCCGTGTCGTCGTCCAATCACAATGAGAGTTCTGACTGCGGGCTGGGGATTGTATGGAAGTGGCCCCTCTGAGCCAATCATTGGAAAGGGAGGGAGGAAGCTGGCCCAATGGTGTTCTGGCGACGGGTGGAGGCGTGGTTTATGTGCGGAGGAGGGTGACGTGACGCGTCTTCTTCCAGCTCAGCGCGTGAAGGGGGTATTTGGGGGGAGGGTAACGGCTCGGCTGGGTCCCCTCGCGCCGCGCCGGAGATCGCCTCGAGACGGGGGCAGCGGCGCGAGGCGGGCGGGAGTGTCTGAAGCCCCCGCGAGGTTCCGACCCCAGCGCTCCGGCCCCGCCGCTCTCATCCCCTTCGGCAGCAGGCGGGAGGATGCGCCGCCGCCTCCTTGCCGGGGGTGGCAGAAGGGGGAGACGATGAGGAGGCCGCCCCGCCGGCTCCTGGCCCTGGGTTTCTGCCTCTTCTGCTCCCTTTTCTGGTGAGTGGGTCGCTGAGCCCGGGGGTGCCCTGCCCCCGGCTGGGAGGGGCGGTGGTCTCACTGCCCCCTCTTCATGCCGGACTCCATGGCCATTGGGAGCGCTCCCGCGTCCCGAGCCCCTTCCCAAATGGAGCCTGGGGGTCGGTATATGTTGTGTATGGCGGGATCCCCCACTGCAGCGGGGCCCTGGCTATGGGGTGTGTGTGTGTGTGTCCTCCCTCACCTGTGCTGTGTATGGCAGGCTCCGCTCTTCCCATGGGGCCCTGAAGCCCTGTGTATGGGGGTTGGCCTTCCCCACCTGTGCTGAGCTTTTCCTGTTTCTTCCTGGTCTTATAGCTGTGGGAATTAGAGGTGCTTTCCCTTGTGCTGTTTGGTGGGATTCTCCACTCCCATGGGCCCCTGCACCCCTGGGTGTTGGGGGGGGGGGGAGGGTTGGGGTGGCTTCTACACACACACACACACACACCACTCCTGGTGCTGTGAGTGGTGGGTTCTCCTGCTCCCAGGTTTCCAGAGAAGGTTTTCTTCCACTTAGTATCTCCTTCCTGTGGCTTGGATACTTCTTCCCACAAAGATCCTGTGCTGCCCCCACGACCTCTGGTAACAAGTGTGTTGACTTCCCTTCCCTTCTGGGGGACACTGTGTTTAAATTACTGCATCAGAAAGCAAGTCCCAATAATCAACTCCCACGTATGCTGCATTCTCGCTGGCAGGAGAAGCAATGCTAGTGTAGTTTGGAAAGTGCTATGGGGCTTTTTAGGATGGAAGACCTTGTCTAATCACAGAATGGGATTGTGCCCCTGTTGCAACCAGGGCTGAGCTTTAATGGCTTACAAAGTGATTTAAGATCTTTGTTTGGGAAATATGCAGTACGTATGGGAAGGTATCTCTTTTCCTTCCACTAATTGTGTGCTTCAGGTGACCAGGGACCATGACCCCTAGTGAAGTCGTTGACTGTTCTGATACCTTTTAAACTCTCTGGAATTCCGGGGGTTGACTTAAAGCAATGGTTCTCAGCCTTTTTGATACCAGGGACCAGCTTGCTGCCTTCCTAAATGGTCAGGAAAACCTCAGAGACGGGCATGGGTCCCTGGGCCGGTTGTTGAGAAACTTACAGTATTAACTTTCATTTATCTATCTCACTTTTCAATTTGGCTTTTTCTCATTATGGTGACTATGTCCTTTGACAGGGCTAATATATTTTCTTCATAGCCTATTTGTAAAGAGTTTTGTGATCCTATGGCACCACCATCCTCTCAGGCACACAACCTTAGTGTCTTCCTTAACTCTGCTGCCTTTCTAGACCACACATTTAGGCCGTTTAAAATGCCTCCAGTTTCTTTCTCTAACATTTTTGAAATCCAGCTTTTCTTCTAAATTCATATTACTAAAATTTTCATTAAGGACTGTATCTTCCATCCAGGCTACTGCAGCCTTTTCTCCTCTGGCTTTCCTGACACCCATTTCCCACTGTGTGCCCCCTTACTCTTCAGATATATTATAGCTAAAATAACCCTGTTTTTGTTTTCTGATCATGTCACCCCCTTTATCATATCAAATGTCATCTTGTCTTTAAATTTTAAAATTGTGCACAGCATAGCCTGTCTGGTCTTCTGATCTTTGTGTCACATCCTGACCAGTTTGCTGTCAGTTATGCCAGCCTCTGTTTTTTCCCACAAGCACTTTTGTGCTTGTTTCTTTATTCATGGAATGAACTCCCTGAACTAGTCTGTAAAGCTTTTTCTGTTTCCTTCCAGTTCCTTGAGGTCCACTGCTGCTATAATGCCTAAGATAAGGTGTCAACCAATAATGACTAGAAAACTGACTCCGCAAGGACTTCTAAAATTTGTTGTTGTGTTTAAAAGCTGTGTGTATATATGTGGCCTGTTAATGTGATCTTGCTATTTTCCTTGGCCTCTCTCCTTTTATTCCAACAATGGCATCTTGTTCTAAATTATTGTAAGCTTTTGAGGGAGGAACTCTCCTGCTGTTTTTAAGTGCTATTGCCATGTAGAAGATAAAATCTCAAAGCTGCAAACAGAAGTAAACAGGAAGCATCATATTTGTAGAGAATGGTGTAGACTCCACAGAAACCTGTGGAGAAAGAAGGTGCTAAATGTGGGATTTTATTGGATGGTAAGGGAAAGTGAGAGAATTTGGGATGGGGATATTTCCATGTCTTCCTTTCAATTTCATAAGCACTGGACTGACTTAGTCGCTTGCTTGTCACATTTCATGTATGACTGTCAGAGGAGAGTCGCTCAGTAGCCTCCTCACATTGGTGCCCCCAAAACACCCATGAGGCACATATTAAAGTTCTTAAAGAAGTTGCTAACTTATGTTGAAGTAAGAATTTTTCTCTGTATTTTTTTTGCTGCCAGTCAATCTTGTAGACAGTTACTGTGGATATAAGCTCTTGGAAGTTATTGCCAGTGGATCATTGATTTTTTTCATTCTAAAATTTTTGAAAAAAAGTCAAGCTCAGTGGTTCGAGTAGTCACTTGTTTTTAAAAGAAAATCCTGCATCACTAGTTATCTTCAAAAAAAGTAACCAAAATTAAACAGATTTTAGAGGAAGAGGAAAGCAATGTAGCATTTTTGTACTAAAACTGGAAGGGGATTCTCCACTTGAACAAACTACAAACACTTAGAGAATTAACAGGGAAAGAAGGAGCACCCTCAACACTGTGAAGAGTTGTGCACAGAGTGCTGCTTTGTGTAACATTGTAAATGTTTTCTAAAAGCAGCAACAAACATTTTTAAATATTTGTAAATGGACAATACAGTATGATTAATAGTTGAGGTCCAGTTCTACAGTTAACTCCATATGAGTGGACTCACTGGTACCTCCTTGAATTGCGTTTCCCCAGGGGCATGGAAATCAGCCTGTTCAATCAATTGCATGATTGGGGCTCAAGGTTTATAACTACCAGAAAGCACTGAGGCAAACTGTACTAATAGCTTAAAGCAGAGATTGTCAATCAGTGTATCCCTCAGCCCATGCTGCTTCCCGCAGCCCCCAAACCGTGGCCAGTGGGAACTGCTATCTGCTGAACCTGCAGACGCTGCAGATAAACAAACTGTCTGGGCCAGACAGTGGGTTTCCCTGATGGGCCGCATGCCAAAGGTTGCTGATCACTGGCTTAAAGCGTTTCTAGCCCAAATCTCTCACCTCATCCCCTTTTTTTAAAGAATGTGTGTGTGAGGGAGTGGGGGAATTCAGTAAGAATCTAGCAAATAGTTTAGGTCAGGCCTGCACAACTTGGGAAGCAGCGAGGGTCATACTACTGCAAAAAACCTAGCTGTGGGCAGAAAAGCCCCGCCCTATCTTCTTCCCCCCGCACCACTGCTTGGCTTGTCCCACCCCTGCTCACCCCGTGCGGGACGCATGTTGTGCAGGCCTGGTTTAGGTTGTTATAATCCATATTTAAACATTTAGTTGCCATTAGCTTTTCATACACAGATTTGATCTATTGAGGAAAACTGTAATGGGATGTTTTAAATGCTTCCACAAGGGTTTTTTATCCATTAAACAATTAACATACTTAATAAAAGTAGAAGAATTTCTTCCTTGTGTACATGCATAATCTCCTCAGTGTTTCGTTTGGGGCTGATAAGAAACTGTGTTCCAAAGCTAAAATTTGTTAAAAGAACAGGTTGTCCTCCTTAAATTTCCTGTATTTTAAGAATACAGTTAGCTTCTTTTATTAGTAACTATTATACAAAAGGTCCCAGCAACTTTTATCTATTCCATGATAGCGTCAGAAAAGTTAGTATCCCTTCTGCTTGGTTATCAGAGTGCCAAATTCTGCAGCTTGCTGAAAAGAAATGTGCTGTTTTTGTATCATAAGGCAACTATTACATTTCGCTAGATTTTGGTTTGGGGAAACTTGCTCTGAATTGTGTGGTTTTTTTTGTTGCTCTTTATTCTCTCTAAAGCATTCAAGGATGGACAAACTTTTCTGTCAGGCAATATACAGATTAGACTTAGAGGCTGTACTGTAGTTTCTGTTAACTTCAGCAGTAAAATTGCAGACTCTTTACTTACTCCAACACTCTTCTTTTTAAATAGGTTGAGAACCACTGATCTAGACTAATTACTATTGTGGGCCACATCCACACAATTACCATTATATGTATGGCCCTGCAGATGTGAAATGGACTATAGCTCTGTGCTGATTGGGCTGCAGGTTGAGAACTACTGGTCTAGATGTGGTAAGGAAATAAGATTGCTTGCAACTCTCATTCTTTCAAAATACTTCTCTGAAGTGAACTTTGTGTTGGTAGAAGGTGCTGGTTAGGCAACAAGAGAGATTAAAATACTCTCTTCAGAATGGCAGCACAACTTTCTCCAACTCAGTCTTTCAGTAAACCTCTCAGATCTGAAGTAAATCTCCAGTCTTATTAACTCTGTAGCCAGTCTACTGAAACTATACACTGGCTTCATTTGTGGTCTGGACACTTGATGGGTAAGAAATCCAAGAATACTAACTCTCATTTCTTACTAGCCACCAAACAATCCCTTAATATTTAAGGGACATCTGCTTAGACTTCAGTAAAATATGACTGGATTTCAAGTGTCTGCACGCATGCCTATGTGTTCTTATGCCAAATCTTGTGGCTCTACAAGTGCATTTCCTAGTTATTAAAAGGGGTTTTCCTATGAAAAACCAACACTAACACAGCATGACCCTTTCTACAGGGGAAAGTAACAATGAAACAGACTACAATAAATTATCAGATATACCAAGGAAACTAGGAAAGATCTTACTCTTTTATTTCTGTTACCATGGTTATAATACTTTTAGGCCCTATAGATATGGCTTACAGCCATTTAGACTCTGTCTCGCTCTTTAATTGGACTTCATTAGTTCTCCTAGGTCAGCTAGATAGTTCCTGAATTTGAACCAAATTAAATTTTACTTGGAAGTGTTTTTACCTATTCCCAGCTATGGATTCTAAGAAACCTAAAATAATCTAGAAAAATCTCAACTTTTGTTTTCCCGTATTTCTTGTAACTCGGCTATTTGGGTACTCATTATAGGAGGATCATAAAATGTTTCTGCACTTAATTTTTCATTTATCTATAGGGAGAGTTTCTCTTTGAGTATTAAAAGTCAGTGGAGCGATAAAGATCCGTAATTTATGGGTCAGCAATTAAAACAGGAATACCATTATTGTATTTTTTGTTTTTGGATTAAACTGTTTTGGAACTTCATCTGGACGTAAGACTTTGAGGCAAAATGCACAAAGTACTGCTAAAATACAAAAAGAACGCATCTTTCTTAAAAACAAACCTGGATCAAGGGCATACTGACTGTGGTAACTGATAACAGGATGTTTGGATGGTTTTAGATAACTGCTTTTGATGCCAGGCTTCCATATCTATCTTATCAGTAATCAAGGGCAACATTAAGGAACTAAGCATTAGGAATACATTCCTCTAAAAATATATATGTTGGCATGGGTCAGAGTTCCAATTACCTGAAGCATTTGTCGGGCAGTCCTAAGGGATGTGGAAAACGTGTAAAGAATGTTGTGTGTTTGCAAAACTCTATTCTTCGGCCCTCTGTGGTAACCTCAGAAAGCATTCGAAGTGTGTATTATGCTGAACTTAATGCTTAATAGTTTGATTTTCTGCAGAGCCAATTAAATGATGCAGCCCTGGAAGCTTGGAGATCACTTTGGGATTCTTTGATACTTAGTTGTATAGCATTTGCTGCTTTGTTTGAATTCAAACAATCTTTGATAGCTATTTAAACACTGTTTCGAATCCAACTTTTGTCCACTACTAATAGCATTTTCAGAAGCATTGTTGGACCTCAGTTGATGAATGAAATGACTATTACAATCTATAGCACCTTCCATCCCAGAATCTGAAAGTGCTTCACATGTCAGTTTAGCTTTACAAAACCTTATGAAGCAGGTATTACCTCATTTCACAGGTTTGGGGAGAGAAAATAAAGCAGAGAGGTTAAAGGCTTTTCCACTTTAAGGATTTTGGTCCTGGTATAGCTATGCTGGTACAGACATCCTCACTGTAGTTGTGCTACAGCAGTGGAAAGCAGAGCTTTCACCCCATGTGAGTTATTCAGTAAGGCGCAATGGATGTCTACATATCTATGCTGGGGACTTGTACCAGAGAAGCTACGTTGGTGCCAAAATCCTCAATGTGTACAAGCCTGAAATAACTTGTTCAAGGTCAGTGGCATAGCCAGTAATAGAACCCAGGTGTCTTAATTCTCAGTCCCTGTTTACTAAATACAAGATAATTCATCCTTCCCTTCCTGTAACAAATGAATTGCATAAAAACTCATTATGAATCTTAATATTAAGTTGAATTAAAATACTTTCCTCCCTAGTTTTCTTGCTGTTTATTCTAAGTCTTATTGGCACAGGTATATAAGGTTACATGGATTTGTATGTTGCTGGTTTATTACAAGCTTTCATAACTGAAATAACTATGCGGGGGGGATCTCAAATCTTGATATCTAAATAATGAACATTGCAAATTTTCTTCTGTGGCTGCCAGTCACAGGGGTACCAGAGATTCTGCACCAAATCACCTTTTCCAAGGAGGATACACTGCAATGTCTGCATAGCAGTTGTTAGTTGCTAGTTTTGTCTTGTAGGGCAGGTCAAACTCACCCTCTTGCCACAGATGAAATCAGGCTCTAACCAAACTAGTTACCACAGTTGTGGGAATTTTCCATTAGTGGCTCAACTGTTGCAAGCTAAATTGTAGGGATGAGGAAATCCCCTCTTCCCCCCATGTACTATGGATGAAATTATTCCTCGTGCATCAGTGATTGTTACCCAGCCTCTTTTCCAGTGGCAGAAGATTTTACTGCACGTATTCGGTGAATCCAACTCACTTTGATCTTTCCTCTCCTCCTCTCATTTGCCCTCTTCCCATCCCCCACAAAAATCGTGAGTTAGGGATGCCCTCTGTGAGGCTCAGTGCCACCCTCTCAGTATGTCTGCTGCACTAAAACACGGTTGGTTGGTCTGTATCAGATCAGTCTGGCTTGGGCTGCAGGGCTATAAAACTGCAGTGTAGATGTTTGGACCTGGTCTGGTCCCAGAGCCTCAGCCTCACAAACCCAAGTCAGCTGAAACAGGCCAACCATGAGTGTTTAGTTGCAGTGTAGACAGACCCTGTGTGAGACTTCGTACCACCCTTTATTTGAGGCTTAGTGCCTCGGTGTATGAGAGACTGTCAGAAGAAGAGACATCCCAAAGGTAGGGGATCATAGGAAGCTCACTTGCTGGAGTGTTCAAAGCAACTCTGCAATTCCGTTCATTATTGGGTTTTTTGTTAGTGAATTGGAATAGGCAATATTTGCAGAAGGTTGGTCTCTTCTGGACAGAGATCTTAACACTTTAAATTGTATTGGGGTTCAGGATTTTTTTTGTTTCATTTAAATCTGTTCATAAAACTTCTGCTGTGGCACTAAAACGTTTAATAAATCAAAATTTACTTCATACCTTTTGTGGAGAAACTTTTTCGTGAAGAAAGACTTAGGCACTCAGAGGTTTTGAATATATAAAACTGTTTCCATCTGCTGACTAAGTGAAAGGCATGTTCTGTGTATAGAGAATTTTTATTGTGGAGGTGCCAGTTGTGGCTATGTAGCTAAAGCAGGGATTTGCATACTATTAGAATCTGAATTTACCTCTTGATATCTACTTTGGTGTATGGCTTCAGAAAAAGGTAATGCAGGTTTCCATTGTAAGCCCTATTTTTTTATTCCATGCTAAATAGCTCAAGGAGGTCCTTTGAGTTGAAATGTTTCCTGTAGGTTTTTATGGTAACTTGAAATGAATTGGATAAGCAGTCTGCGATGCATTGAATTTTTTTTTTAAATTGTCTTTGAAAATTATTCAGTTATCTCTTTGTCATGTCATATCTCAAAAATGGCTTGTCCTAGAAACTTCAAATTTGTTGTTCAAGGTGTGAGAGAAACCTGCTTAAATGGAAATGCAACCCTGTAATTATAGTTCCTGTCTTTCCTGTGTGAAACCCTGCCTGTTGCAGACATGTCATCTTCCAATTCCTGGCGCTTTACTCTTCTTCAGCCTTCCCTGCAGGTGGTCTATGGGACCGTAATTTTTTTAAGCTGCTGTTTATTCTGCCTAGTGTAATCTTTTCCTTTTTTGTTTTGTTTCTATGAAATTACATAATACTACTTTATTCTTATTCCTAATCTGTCCTTCAGAGAAGCCATGTGTCTTTTGAAATGGATAAGATATTATAACTGTTAGTCTGGAGTAAAATATTTAAAATTCTGCTTTTGTACTCTTGGTGGTTGTCTGCTTGGGGAGGTTAGTGGCTTTTGGAGACTGCAGGCTAGAACTTTTTTTTCTTTTTTTTTTTGTTAAAACTAGTATAGATCCTGAAATCAGTGAAATCCATAACTTTTTCACTGTGAGGGTGGTGAAGCACTGAATTGGGTTACCTAGGGAGATGGTGGAATCTCCTTTCTTTAGAGGTTTTTAAGGTCAGGCTTGACAAAGCGCTGGCTGGGATGATTTAGTTGAAGATTGGCCCTGCTTTGCTTAGGGGGTTGGACTAGATGATCTCCTGAGGTCCCTTCCAGCCTTGAGATTCTATGAAAACATTCCCATGGTTTTAAAATCTAATGAAAATAGTTAATTTGGATTTGAACACACTGGCATTGTGTTAGTGTAGAAGAACTAGAAATGTGAAACCTGAGTACAAAAAAAAATGAAACTGTCTAATCAATCTTAATTTTCCAAGATGCAAAAGTCAGAGAAATTTGCATTGATGGTAAACATGTTAAAATATTTATCTAGGAATGTTTAATAAAAAGATGTCAAGTTAAAAACTGCTTTTGTCCTTGCAAGCTTAGACACAAAATAGTTTGAATCACTCAAAGGTCTTTTTAGTCTAAAAGCTTTTCTGCTTTTAGCCTCATAAGATATCACAACAGGTCATTTCAGGATAGGTAGTTTAATATAAATCAGAGGTGGGCAAACTACGGCCCGTGAGCTGATTGGGCCGATTTAATCTGGCCCTCAAACTTCTACCTAGGAGTGCAGGGTCTGGGGCTTACCCTGCTCCCATGTTCGAGCTGAGGGGAAGGGTTGGGGACCGCTCTGCACACATGTGCTACAGTTCCCAGAAGCAGCGGCGTGTCCTCCCTCCATCTCCTACGTTTAAGGCTAGCTAGGGGGCTCTGCGTGCTGCCCCATCCTTGGGCACTGCCCTTACAGCTCCCATTGGCTGGGAACTGTGGCCAGTGGGAGCTGCAGGGGTGGTGCCTGTGGATGGAGCAGTGCGCAGAGCCGCATGGCCGCACCTTCACGTAGGAGCCAGAGGGGGAATGTGTTGCTTCTTCTAGGAGCTGCTTGAAGTAAGCGCTGTCTGGAGCCTGCACCCAGGAGCCTCTCCCCAGGCCCCAACCCCCAGAAGCCCTCACACACGGTGTCCTAACCTGAAGCCCACACATGCACTCTGAACTCATTTTTAAGGTGATGTTGCACCCCATATTACTTTATGGAAATATGCTTATGAATGTAATATGACTTAACTAGAATATGTTTTATGCTACATATTCCATGTAACACATCTCTGTAAAAGTTATGATCTGCTGAATATATTCATCCTGTTTTTATGCATATATCATTTTTGTATTCAAAGTTATGAATATTGGCTGTGTACTTGTTTGATTTTTAAGTAGCCTTAGTAAGGCATTTGGTCATCTCCTTAAGAAAGGAATTTTCAAGTTAAGTGTTTCTGGATTGGGCACTTAACAGACAGTGTAACCTTGGAAGACTCCAATCCACATAAGAAGTCTACTTGGGACGTTTAAGGTAGCATGTGAACAGTGGCTGCCACCTGTAAAGTTCTGAGTCATGCATGGACATGTGACTCCAAAACTCCAGCTTGAAGCTAGATTTTGCATAGGAGAGAGGAGGGCATCTTCACCCACAAGAGAGTCTATTTAAGCCCCTCGGAGACCCTCCATTTGGTCTTCAGCTGGTTCAAGAGAGAGCCACTCCACCCCCAAAGGATACCTGAAAGAAATTGAAACAAAGGACAGTAACCACAGGGGTGTCAGTGATTGCTGGACCAAAACTAAAAGGAGGCTAGCCTGTAAAAGAAACTTCTTGACACATCTCTGAGGGTGAGATTTCATCTGTAATCACTTTCTTACTGGATTAGATTTAGACTTGCGTGTTTCTGTTTTATTTTGTTTGGTAATTTATTTTGTTCTGTTCACTTGGAACCACTTATTAAGTACAAAAAGTAGGATTTAAAATAACTTTTTACTTATTAATTAACCCAGAGTATTAACCTGGGGAGCGGGAGGGAAACAGCTATGCATATCTCTCTATCAGTGTTGTAGAGGGTGAACAATTTGAGTTCGCCCTGTACATGTTTTATACAGGGTAAAACGGATTTATTTGGGGTTTGAACCCCATTGGGAGCTGGGCATCTGAGTGTTGGAGACAGGAGCACTTCTTAAGCTATTTTCAGTTAAGGCTGCAGTTTGTGGGACATAATTCAGACCTGGATCTGTGTTTGTAACAGGCTAGCGTGTCTGGATCGAACAAGGCAAGGTTCTGAAGTCTCAAACTGCCGAGGAAAACGGGCTCAGAGGTAGTCTCATACATCAATTAGCAGCCACAACCCTGATCCCTGCCATCCGAAGCCTGGAGTATTATCCCAGCCTGGAGCATCCTCATATACCCCAAATCCCTCACTCCCAGCCCCACCCCAGAGCCTGCACCTCCATACAGAGCCCTTATCCCCTTCTGTACCTCAACCCCAATTTTGTGAACATTCATGGCCCGCTGTACAATTTCCATACCCAGATGTCCTCGGGTCAAAAAGTTTGCTCACCCTTGTTATAAATCCATTATAACAGCCAGACACTTTTATATAATGGTTTTCAGACAAAAATTGTCATTTATGCAGGTTGATGGTAGAATCCTGTTAACAACCATGTTTTAAGATTGCTGTTTGCCATTTCTGCTTCCTGTGTGGACAGCACTGAACAGATAATGGCTGTCAGACTGTATTTGTTCTAGCTTGTTCTAGAATAGCTTCCCCTGGTAAGGGAGCTGTCTTTAACATAGGTGTGAACTTTCTGTCACCACAGCTATGCCGAATGAAGCATAACTTTAACTTTTTAAAGAGGAAACTCTTTCTTTGCTGGCTTTCAGGAGCTTTACAAACATTTAGCAAAGTTATCCACAGCTGATGAGACACCTGGTGTTTTCACAAACTTGTGTTTAAAAAACCCCAGTGTGAGAGAGATGGGGGAGTAAGCATCAAAGCCATGTGCTTTATTACCTTCCTGTATTCTGCACAGTCCACATAAGGCTGTGCTGTTTATTTTTTCCAGCCAGAATGCATTAGTAGTAGTTATGGATTTTTTTATTTAATCCATCCACAAACTGTTCTATTAAGATGGTAAGATCAGGTAGGGCCTCTTAAAAGTGTCACATTGTGTCAGAGCATTGTGATATAGCCCTGCGAAGACTAGGGTCCATATATTTAAGAGTGACAAGAGACTTGGCGTGCCACAATTCAAACACCTTGAATGGAGGGACCTGATTTTCAGAGGGCCCGTGGTTTGCACTTTCTGAAAAAGTGGCCCATTTAAAGGTGTGTGAAGTAGGGCACCGAAACACTATAGACCCGGGGTGGGTAAACTTTTTTGGCCTGAGAGCCACACTGGCATTCAAAATTGTGTGGGGAGCTGGGTAGGGAAGGCCCCACCCACTTCCTGCCCCCTGACTGCCTCCCTCAGAACCCCAACCCATCCAACCCCCCTTCCTTGTCCCCTAATTACCCCATCTAGAGACCCCCCCACTCTAACTGCCCCCCCAGACCCCACCCCCTATCTAGCCCCCCTGCTGAGACCACCCCCCTGGGCCCCCCCCACTTAACCCCCCCCCCCCCCCCCGCCAACTTGCTTACCTGCTCGGCCAGGCGCGGGGCCCTGCGGCTTGCTGCTTTCAGTCCCGGGCCGGGGGCTTGGGGCCCCGCTTGTCGCGCTTAGGCTGGATATAAATGGCTGGCAGGTGATGGCGGGCCATAGTTTGCCCACCCCTGCTATAGACGCTCTTGAAAGCTTAGGTACAGGGCTTTAGTATTTTATAACAGGGTTCTAATTTTGTATTGGTGTAGTCCGCACAGAAAACAAGCCCACTCAACACACAGTTACATCACAGTACATTTAGCTGTGTTGGACATGATGAAACTAAATATTGGTAGTGAATGATTTCCACGATTCCTCTGCAGACCTTTGTTTTGGTTTTGACCATTTATATGCACTCTAATTTGTCTAGTAACTTTTTGTACTTTTTTTAAAAAAAAATTATTTAAGCCACACTAAGATTGAGAGTTCTTTATGCAAACTTACCTGCTTTGCAAGATGTGATCTGCAGAAACAGGATATGCTCACTATTCCAGTTCTGTAAATGTAATGAAGGAAATCCTTTTCTTTCTGAAGAACATCCTGAATGGCAGTATTTAAAATTTTGAAAACTTTTTGCAAAAGAAAAGCATAGTTGAGACACTAAAAAGTATAGTCTGCTTTCACCTATTTTTCATCAGTTACAAATATTTCATTACTTTTTAGCTTGAATGTTCTCAGAACAAACAGTGAAATGCATTGTGGTAAGAAACAGATTTTACTTCAGGCAATAAGTGTAGGTTCTTATCTTGTAGCATCGTCACTCATTTTGATTCTGTATATTTTTTGCTTGCTGTCTTTTTTTTTTTTTTTTTTTTTATTAAAGGCATCCCTCAAAGGCATAGTCATTTAAACTAATTCCCTTGTTGTAGCATCCTGCTCTGTAATAGTAGCAACTGGCTTTCTAAATCATTCAAAATTGTTTAGTCAGTGAAAAAGTTAGCTTTAACATTTCTCCGTTGTGTGGTAGACATGAAGTGTGTGGGTAAACCCAAAACACCTCTGTAGAAATAAGAGAATGCTGTATCTCATTGTATTTGGATGAGATGGGAATTATGATAATGGCCATTTATAGTATCAGAGGTCTTTTTTTCTCCTCTGGGAGTACCTGCCTTTGTTCCATGCTTCAGAGCTAAACTTACATTTTTTTTAATTGATTGCCGTCTTTCTCTGCTGGCACACTTGAAGTGCTACAGCCATGTTGAGAGCCAGTCTTCTGCCTCTGTGTAGGCAGATGTAGGTTCCTCAGGACTCTTTCTGGAGGACCTCCTTTGCAGGTAGAATTTTATTTCACTCTTCTCCCTCTGCCAAACAACTTCTAATAGACAGTCTATTTAACAGGACTAGAGGGGAACCAAAGAATGTCCCTACTTAGTGTCTTCTCCATACACTGAAATGGAATGTTAAGCTCAGGGGGACCTCTGATATTTTGCCCGCTGAGTTCATCACTTCTGTAGACTCTCCTCTCTTATAATGGTGCTGATAATAGTAGCTTGTGGAGTGTTGGGGCCCAGTTTAAAGCAGAGTTTGGCTTTACAGTTTTTCCACATCCATTTCCTGCTGCTTCCAAACAGGCTGAGCATGGTTTCAAGATTCGAGTAACAGATGAGTCAAATTGAAAGGAAATCTCCAATTTGTAAGACTCCTCCTGCCCCTTCTGTCTGCTTCTGTGATTTATAGAAATCAGAAATCTAGATTGTTGCTGTCTTTCCCAGTCACTCTTTTCAGGGCTTACCCAGGGGTTTTCTCCTTTGAATAAGTGCTGTCTGCCACTCAACCATGAGATGTCAGGTAATTTTATATTTAAGGAATGTTTTTGACTCTAAGGAATCCATCTTTTCCAGTTCTTCAGGCAAAAATTTTAATGTTCAGAAACCCTGTAAAATACCCAGACCCTGTTTCCCTTCTCTTCCACTCCTCACCCCTGAATAAAACTCCACACAGATGCAGTGATCATAATCCTCCTAGCTCTCATTTTCTACCAGGACCACAGCAGAAGTAGAGAGCTCTTTTTCTGAGAAGTTGACTAATCATCACAAACATTACTCCAAGTCATTGTCATTGGAGGAAGGCAACTTGGAATCTAGTCTCACTGCTACTTAGAATTGATCGATCTTACTCCACTTCCTTCCAGATTAGGATCATTTCAAAATGAAGGAAGAAAGACAGTGGTTTTCCTCCTTCTAGAATCTCTGAAGAAGATTGTATTGGACTACTCGGAGTCCACAGACACACACACACACACACACAGGTCCACTAGTAAGGCCACTAATGTCAATCTGAGCATTAACCATGGGTTGAAATGGAGTGAAAGATGTTTATAGGTCAAGATGACTGTCTCATGTTACATAAAACTAAATACAAGCTGTAGTGATAATATACCAACTAGATGAATTCAAACTAAAAACTAGCTAATTTTAAGGCTTCTGGTGAAGTCACAGAATTGTATGGCAGTAAGATAAGAGGATGTCATGTGGCACTATCTGATAGGTTAATTTTGAAAGGACCATGTCCTTTTGAAATTCGTTTTATGGGGAGCTTGCAGGCACAGAAAAGACTGTCTTGTGTGTAACGTGGAACACAAATCACCTCCGTCACCTTGGCTGTTGCCCTCTCCACCACCAGCTGGACCCCTCAGGGTTTTCCATCACGTTGTCTTCCTGACTCTGAAAGATTTCATTTGGTTCCCTCTCCTCCTTTAGTCTGATCAGGACATCACCCTCTCCATTGGATCTGCTGAAACCTGAACACCACCTTGGATGTGAGCACTAGGATTCCTACAGTTACAACATGTCTGTCTGTCTGTCATTCCATGGCTTATTAACCAGCCAGGACAAATCTGCCTTTGAAATATTTTGCTGTAACCAAAAAGGCAAGCGTAAACAATGTTTTACACTCAGATTTGGCAAACATCAGGGTATCTAAGATACTTTTGTTCCTCTGACTCTTCAGCGGCAAAACTGCAGTTTTCATTGACAGAAGCAAAAGTATCTTCTTTCTGGGTATGTTTGTCTTTGAAATCTGATTCTGTGTTTTTGTTTTGTTAATCCAGAGCTGCTCTTTATAACAACTGCCACTTCCCCAAACAAGAGCATTTAATACCATCTAAAAGAGTGTCAATATTTTCTCAAAGATTCTACAGAAGGAAAGATAGAAATTGAAGTCTGTTTCGTATGTTTCAAATGCTTTAGATGTTCTTGCTTTTTGTATTTAATAAACATTTCAAAGGACTTTTGATTAAATGGGAATAGGAAGCTTCACCTCACAAGTCAGACCACATGTTTACTGTTCTTAATACACCTGAATCCATTGAGACCAACAACCCTTATGAATATGACAGTGTTTAAAAGCTATACCATGTGCAACTATATGAGTTGGTCAGATTTTCATTGGTTCCAGAATTGTTTGTTTCTTCATCTTGTCCAGGTCTGTTGCCATCATAATAAGATATTAACTTAACTGAATGGAATAACCTTCATTTTTATTGGTAGACTGGAAGATCGAGTTGTCTAAGAGGGCCTTCAGATTCTCCTCTATTGCCTTATGAGCGGCCATGGCATCCATACTTTCTGTTTGCACAGCTTTTTCCTCCATCTTGCATGGAGTCCTTGGCCCTTTTAATTCAAGCATGCTAGCAGGGAGAGCTGACTGCTTGCAGTTTGTTGGAGATAGCGAAGTGCCAGTTTAACTGCTTTTTCTGATCTTTCTGAAGTTTGAGGGCATAATAAGAATTCAGTTAGCCATGTTGGGTTATAACAATGATCTATCTAACCCAGTAATCCTATCTTTTGACACTGGCTGGTGCTAGATGCTTCATAGGGAATGAACAGAACAGGGCAGTTTATTGGGCAATCCATCCCGTTAACCAGTCCCTGCTTCTGGTGCGCAAAGGTTTAGGAACAGGAGGAGCATGGGTTTGTGTGTCTGACCATGTTGGCTAATAGCTATTTGTGGGCTATCCTGCAAGAACTAAAATTTTTTGGAGCTAGTTATTCTTTTAACCAGAGGTGATCAATTATTTTTAATGTCCAAATTTCTTGGTCAAGGTTCAGTCAAGATCCAGACTTCAGAAAAAATAAATAAGTAAAACAACCTACAATAATGATAGTAAGTAAAAAAGATTCCGGGGTCTGTTCAAAAGCATCTGGCAATCCAGATTTGACCCATGGTCGACCTGTTGACTACCCTGCTTTTGGCCTTCACAACATTCCCTGGCAATGAGTTCCACAGGTTGACTGTGCATTGTGTGAGGAAGTACTTCCTTTTGTTTGTTTTAAACCTACTGCTTATCAATTTCCTTGGGTGACCCCCCCCCCCCGTCCTTATGTAACATGCAGGGGTAAAAAACACTTCCTCATTTACTTTTCCACACTTCATGATTTCTTTTATTTCTATATCATATATTAGTCCTCCTTTCTAAGGTGAACGGTCCCAGTCTTTTAGATCTCTCCTTGTATGAAAACTGTTCTATACCTCTAATCATTTTAGTTGCCTTTCTCTGTACTTTTTCAAATTTATATATATACATAATGTAAATAGGGTGATCAGAGCTGCACACAGTATTCAAGGTGTGGGTGTTCCATGAATTTATATAGTTGCTTTATTGTATTTGCAGTATTATCTATCCCTTTCCTAATGTTTAATAGCTTTTTTCTAACTGCTGCACATTGAGCAGCTATTTTCAGAGAATTATCCACCATGACTCCAGGATCTTTGAGTGGTAACAGCTAATTTTGATCCCCTCTTTTTGTTTGTGTGGTTGGGATTGTTTTCCAGTATGCCATTACTTAGCATTTCTCAACATTTCAATTTCATCTGCTGTTTTGTTGCTCAGTCATCCAGTTTTATGAGATCCTTTAACTCTTAGCAGTCAGTGCTGGACTTGCAAAACTACTCAAATACTTATTGTCCGTAAACTTTGCCACTTCACCATTTTACCCTTTTTTTCCCAAGATTATTTGACTGTTAAACACCACTCATTCCAGTACAGGTCCTTGGGGAACCCTGCTAGTATGCCTCTCCAGTGTGAAAACTGGCCATTTATTCCTGCCCTTTGTTTCTTTTTTACCCAGTTACTAATACATGAGAGGACCTTCTCTCTTCTTCCATGATTGCCTACTTTGCTTAAGAGCCTTTGGTGAAGGACCTTGTCAAAGGCTTTCTTAACATTCAATATGAATGTCTGTATCCACTGGATTACCCAAGCCCACGGGTTTGCTGACCTCCTCAAAGTATTCTAATAGATTTTTTGAGGCATAATTTCCCTTTACAAAAGCAGCATTGACTCTTCACCAGCAGGTCATGTTCAACTGTGTCTGGTTGAAAGCATACTAAAGAACAGAATTATCAATTTGCCTGGTACTGACTTTAGTCTTACCAGCCTGCAATTGCTGGAATCATCTCTGGAGCCTCTTTTTATTATTACCTTCAAGAATGAGGTTTTAAGAAAAACAAACAACTGATGCTGACTGTGGAACAAATTTTGAAAACACCGATGGAAGTTTGGTGCCTAACTGCTGTTGATGGTTTTCAAAACCTATCTCATCATCCTTAACAAAGGGTGGGTTTAGATTGAACTGATACTGAATTTAGGGGCTTATGCCTTTTATCTAATATGTGAGAAGATCCTGGAGTTTTCTGATAGCTCTCCTTGATTATACTCTGTACTTCAGGGCCCGCTGCTTGGAGTTGCCCCTGTACATAGGTCTGTTTTTTAAATTGTGTTGAGCAAGTTCATGCTTTAAGTTCCCAATCTGATATACTTCCAAAAGTGAAGCCATTTTATTATGGGGAAAGTGGAGAAAATTTGTCTTCAACAAGGTGTGTTTCATGTTTTATGGGTAGATATGAAAATGTATTGGCATAAGAAAATATCCTAAAAAGCAGTTTTGGTTTTCTTCGTAGAGGAGGCCCCTGAAGTATAATGTAGCTGATGCATCTCCTTGGTGCCATCATGGATGCTGCCATCAGATAATTATGTTTACATGGTGTCAATTTACTTTTGGCAGACTTGTAACTTGTCTAATTCACTCATCTACTGGCTACTTGGTTCTAACTCAGTTTTTCGTCAAGGACTAAAAACTATCATTATTCGGTGATGTCTTTAAGTCTTCTGTATCAAGAATAGCTGCTACCTTTTAAATGACTTTAAATAATGAAGAGCTTACTAAGAGCTATGTTTAAAAAAACTGGACAGTCTACTAGATCAACATCAGTTTCAAAGTCCCTCAGATTTTACAAACATAACATTCTAATACAGCTTGGTTTGTTATGAGTGCCAGGTTGTCAACAGAACACTGCTAAATCACAACATCACACACACTATTTTATTCAGAAGTGGTGAGCAGATGTTGTTGTTTTCCTTTCCCTTCAGTAAAGAGAACAGCACATGCCTATCATATGAAGGGTAAAGTTTTCGCCTTGTAAGTTTGGGCTAGCAGCCAAGATTTGGACTTGTATCTCTTCTTAACCGTAGGAATCCAATGGAGCATCCAAGAAAGTCATGTGTAGAAATATATACCAATGAAAATGCCAGATTGTTCTTTATCAGATTTAAATAGTTCAATAACGACAGCAACAGAAGCTATCTGTAGAAAACTTGAATTGGCATATAAAAACTTCTGCAAGGTCAGAGACTCTCGTAGAAACAGTGACTTATTCAGAGAGAGGGTAAATCTTGATGCAACAAGAGAAATATATAATCGCAAGGGAATGATAAAATCTTAATATTGGCCAGAAAGCTTTAATGTCCAGATAATCTGAAAGACTATTCTAAGCTATTCTCACTCAAGTACAAGGTATATATTTTTTTATTCATCAGTGTGGAAATACCTGTTTGATACTATGTGCACACTAATACATAATAAATGCTAGTGTGGCATGTTTGGCCTGAGGCAAAGGAAGTACTGACATTTGAAGAGGGACTTGCATTAAGGAACCACTTAAATGGGTTTGCTGTATCTTGGACTGGTAGAGCTTCAAATATTATATGAGTTAGCATCTTGGTTTTTATTGATTTTTATATTCCGTGTATAACAGGTTCTGTTTATAGATAAATCTGTTTTCAGATTTTAGTACTATTTTTAAAATAAACTTAATCCTTAACCACATAGAATTGTAACAAAAGAAAATGTATTTTGTAAACTTTGTTCTGATGGTTGTCACCCATTTATATACACCTTTCTATGGTTTTTAGCTTCTCTAGCTTACGGATGTTAGTGGTAGCTTATGTGCATTTCCCCCTCTCCCTCCCCCCCCCCAAGTTCTCCCTTATCTCTTGTGGAGGGGAAAAAAGTAGTTTGTGATGTAATGAGAAGTGAAATCAAAGTGCTTAGTTTATGAACAAAAATGTTCAGCCCTGGTTAGTAAAGCTCATTGCACATTATTAAAAATCTGTTCCATAGATGCAGTGCTCTTGGGGGAATTCTATGCTACTATGTGCATAACTAATAAGCCATGCACATTTTAAACATTTTGCACAGAAAAAAAGCTTCTGCTGAATTCTTCCTGCAGTTTTGCATTTTGCCCACCAGAAGGCACTATTGCAGTAGGACACAGCAGCTTGGCTCAGCCAGATAAGGAAGGGAAAGAGCCTGCCTTATTTGCAGCACCTGTCAGGCCCGGTCAGGAGACAGGGATTATGGGGAGACAGGCAGCATGGTATGCTGTGGGGGGTCAGATGAGCTCATAAGGGCTAGTGGGGAAGGACCAACTGGGGAAGGAGCTGAATGGAAGTGGAGCTATGGGGCCACATCATGACTAGGGAGGGGTGCAGAGCTACTTGGGGACAGGGTAGTGACTGGGTGGGGGCACAGAGACCCATGAGGACAGGGGAGGGGGTACAGAGCCACAAGGGAATGGGAGGAAAGGATGTCTGAGTGGGGGTGGTGGGACACATTGGAGTTCAGGAACACATGGGGACAGGTGCAGATGTCTGACTGAATGGGAGAGGCTAGAGAGCAGCCAGGATCTGTATGAGGAAATCTTTAACAATTCCCCCCTTACCCCTCCCTGCACACACCACAAAACTCCAAACTGTTCCATACTTTCCCCGCTCATACCAAACAACCATCCAGGTTCACACCCAGGCTCCTTCCCAGCAATTTACTTCCCTCTCCCTCAGCTCCTCCATTACCCCTGCCTCTTTCAAGCCTTTGCACTAGTTCTGAGGAGTTCAGGAAATACTGTTCTGTATTGTAGTTTAAATGAATTATTACCCAGAGTTCTATTAATATGTCCAGTAAGGACTCTATTTGTCAAAAAACATTTCCTCACTCTTGCATGGTCTATGTTGTTACAGGCATACTTGCTGACAGATATTTTGAAATAAATGACCAAAGATAATTGAAAAGGAGTAATTTTGTTTTGACTAATAAAATATGCAGACTTTTAAAATTTGGTGTGCAGAACTTTTATTTTTTTGTTGCAGAATTCCCCCAGGATTATGCGTTTACATTGCTATGCTTTGTTTGTTTCGCTAAGAACATGCCATCATGGACATATTTTATTTTAAGAGACATGGGCCACATTTATAGTAGGAAAATTGCTGCTTTTCATTCTGATCGTTCACAGAAGACCTCAGTTCAGCAAATTTTCAAAGGAGGGTTGAACTTTTACATAGATGAAAAGTATATCTAGTTGCTGTAGTTCATGCAAACAATTTTTGGAAAGATTATTAAATCTCATGCTTCAAGCCTTAAACCAACCACCGTTAGGAATTATTATGAGACATTCATGGAGGTGCAGATTACCCCATATCTGACTGGAGGAGTTCTTTCAGTTTCCTCTGAAGCAAGTCACTTGGAGATGTGATACTGGACTTGATGGGCCATTAGCCTGATCTAGTATGGCAATGCCCATGAATGTTGTTTGTACCTAATGTAGATAGAGTAAGTAGTGTTTATAAACACAAAATAGCTGGTTGGGCTCAACCCTAATGGGGTATCTTAAGGGTGACTACCACTGTTCCTAGTCTTGCATTGCCATAGATGTTTAACTTGAAATATGTAGTGCACTATACTGAATCCAACAGTATACTCAAATCATTATTAACCTATTGTTCTCTGCTGTTCTGGCAAAAGTGTAATGGTGTGAGTGTCAAATCATGTCTTATCACTAGGCTGCTGTGGATAGACCTAAATAGTTATCTTGTTCTTAAGTACTTCCAGAAACGAGAGGACAAAATATACTGCTGCCTGTGATGTTGCACTACATATGTTTTATGCAAACATGCTTATGAGCATAAATGATGTAACTGGAATATGCTTTATGCAAAGGGTATCATAACACAGGTTATGATAAGGTATCATAACAAAGGTTATAATCTACTGAATATATTCCTCCTATTTGTATGCATGTGTCATTCTTGTATCTGAACCTAGAAATATAACTCTGAGGTCCTGTTGTCATGATGCAAAGTGAGGACCATTAATGGTGGTTTAGAATTTTGATGGCTCCCATTGATTAGGACAGATGGTTCTAAATGTGTGGGTTTTTTGTGTGTTGTGGGTTTTTTTTCTTCTCTTACCTGCATGCCTTCCTGTAGGCCAACCCAGGAAGACTGGAGACTATGGGTCTTACAGGGACATCTGACCGTGTTCACAATCCATCTTAATCCTTGCTCTTTTCCATTGATGAGGCAGAGGTGGGGACAAGCACAGATAAGATTCTCGCCTTGTGCCAAAGCTATAAACGGGGGTTGAGCAGGACAAAAGGGGTGGCCATCATGAGAACCCCTGCTTACTGCCTGAGATCTGCTGGATCTAACAGACTGTACCAGGGGAAAGGATTGGGCCCAGACTAGGAATGAGTCTAGTCTGTGAAAGAAGCTTATTGGAACATCTTGGAATATCTCACCCTCACTGTTATCAGTTTCTTAATGTATTAGGCTTAGGTTTGCACGTTCTGTTTTATTTTACTTAGTGACTTACTTTGTTTTGGCTGTTATGATTGAAGTGATTTCAAGTAATACTTCATTGATAAATTCAGAGTAAGGGGCAGTAAACAGCTGTACATATCTCTCTATCAGTGATATTGAGGGCGAACAATTTATGAATTTACCTTGTATAAGCTTTATACAAAGTAAAACATTTATTTGGGGGTTTGGATCCCTTTGGGAGTTGGATGTGAGTTCTGGAGACAGGTAACCCTCTGAGCTGTTTTTAGTTAGTCTGCAGCTTTGGGGGGCGTGGCTCGTACCCTAGGCCTGTGTTGCAGGAGGCTAGTGTCTCTGGTTCAACAAGGCAGAGTTCCGGAGTCCCAAGCTGGCAGTGTTAGCCAACTTTTTAAAAGACCTTTCTATTATAACATGGGAACTGAGCTATCATGTATGGCTTGAGGGCCCTGCTTGGTCTCCAGGCAGCTCTCATTCCCACTACCACTTCAGAACTTTTCACTCTGTTTAGGCATTTATATAGCCGTTTTCACCTTTTTGAGTGCCTCAGTTCTTTCTCAGCTAATAGATTCTCCATCTAGCTCCTGAGTTTCTGTCAATATATACAGAATTTCATGTAAACCAAATCATATAATCATCTTTTGGTATCCAAGCCTAAATATCTATATTTACCAAGCATGTTAAAGGACAATTTACATTTATACATCTAGAAGATGGAGACAGTTTGATGTATTCTTTGTGCTATATCTATATGTAGTCAACTAACAAAATTCCTCTTGAGGGAGTTCCACCTTTGGCTTGTTCAAGAACACCCCCCCCCACACACACACACACAAAAAAGCGCCTTATACAAGCACTGTCTGGTTTACCATATATTCTCTAAGCACTATAAAGCTTGGACTTTTCTTTAATTGACAGAGCTATACAGCAAACTGAAGGATGCTAACAAACTTACAATATATATATTAAATACATTTGTTTATATTTTCAGTTTGTGTGGGACAATGGAGCCTGTTTTTATGTATAGTAGTTATAGTCTTTATTGCTCATTACTGTTTGCTACTGTCCAAGGGTACAGTATCATCAGTTGATCTCTGCATAGGCAAGGGAAAAAACTTCAGTTTCTGCCCTGTGACTAAAAGGTAAAGAAATTTCACATTTTAGAGAGGTTTGTATCCTTTTAATGATAGCTAGTCAGTATCTTGTCAACTTCCATTCTGTGCTTTTTGTTTTCTGGTGTTCAGCATTGAAGGCATCTTCTTAGGCTGTGATGCCATGTAGTTGGTGTGTTAAGGGAGGATTTTTCTGTGAGGTATTAAAGTATCAGATGCCTTTGCAGTAGGGGACTCCTACTCACCTGACTATATAGTGCTCATAATGACTGGATTTACCATTCTGACAAAGTAAGTTACAGATAAGGAAACTAAAATGTTCTTTTGAGAACTAATTATCAAAAAATCTGAACGTTCTAACGAGAAGCTTTTTATCTCTTGCGTGGAAAAATTCTGCATGTTCTGTGCGGGCCAGCAGTACTCTGTACTACTTTGAGATGGCATCTCTCAGTGCCACATCGCTTGACTACAATCCTGAAGGTCATGGGTTTGAGTCTCACTCTATCTCATACTGAAAAGCCACCTCCAGTTTACCCAGCTGCAGAGTGAATACATGGGTTAGGTCAGTCAAAGGTGGTTGGACATATGCTGGCCATATCACCACCTTGTGTACTGTTGGCTATGAAGGTAATGGTTTCAGCCTGATGGGCCAATGGCTTGGGGGAACTTAGACTTTGACTATTATCAGTCTAGTTTAGAATCTAGTATTCTAGGTGCCCAAGTATTATATACTTCTAAGAGGAATAGAACACCCTTAGCCACTAAGCACACTGATGGCACTGCACAAGAAATGGGTGAATTTTGGCCTATAGACTACATTTTTTTTAATTACAAATCAGTCAGTAAAAAGTACAAGTATATTTCAGAGCTAACTTCCCAGTCCATCCTGCTATGAGATCAGTTCTTAAAACTGAAGTGAGATTCCTAGCATTGCTTGCAAAGGATCTTTGTTAGCCTAATAAAAGTGTGTGTGTGTTAAATATATCCAGGTATTTTATGGGAACAAACAAAAATAAGATTGTGGGAGATAATCTGTGTGTTAATTTATGTATTTAAAGTGACACAGACTTTGTTTTCTATGTGTGTTTTGTTTAACAGGCTTCCCAGCTGGCATGTCTTTTGTAAAGAGAGCCCTTCATCTACATCAGAGTACTCTCCAGATAACTATGCCCTGGCAAATGAGGATGAGAACATCCAGGAAAAGGTACAGTGGAGGTTTGCGTATTTTTCAGTAGATGGACTTGATATCACATGATTGATTGCAAAGTTAGTGGTGGTCCTCATTTTAAGACTGGTTCTCAATCAGTGATTTTAAAAATATATACTGAACTCTCCAGTTAGCTAAAGTCCTAGGGCCAGTCGTCTAGAAAATCTTTTTTTAACTTCCACAGTGTCCCTGCTTGCTTTCCTCCTTTTTTGGAGTCTGTGTTAACCAACTGAGCATGGGTTAATTTCATTATGTAGCCTTTCTTCTCATGTATTCAGACATTTAGCATGTTTAGCCTTCAGAACCACTGATTTTTCAAATGGGTCTTATACAATGAGGGGCATGCATTTCCCAAACTTGTGAATATGTACAGACTATATTGCAAAGAACTGCAACTATAGGTAAACAGTTTCTCAAATATCATTCACTGATCCAGCCAAGAGTGTAACTTCCCACATATACAGTCCCTAAATTCTTTCCCAGTGAGAAGTTATACCAGTTTAAATCTATCTAGTTGAACTGACACAAACCCCTAACAGACGTACTTAGACAGTCTTCACAGTTTCTTAAATCTGTTTATCTTGTGTCAAATTAAGCTAAACAGATTTAGGCTACCTTATAGTGGCATGTCTATGGCACCATAGTTGTGCCAGCATAACTCCATAGTGTAAATGCAGCCAACAGCAGCAAATAGGGTTTTTCCATCACTGTAGGAAAACCAACTCCCTAAGTGACTAGCTAGATCAACTGAAGCATTAATCGATCAGCCTGGCTGCATCTACACCAGGATTAGGTTGGCATGGTTACAGTACTCAGATGTGACTTTTTCAGACCCCTGAGTGCTGTAGCTATGTCAACCTAAATCTTAGGTGTAGACCAGGCCTTAATGAAATGTTACGTTGGTTTGTGTTTCCTAAAATGATTTAAACTGGTATGACTTTCTTGTACAGACAAGAAGTTAAGAGCATTTAGCTTCTATACATTAGTGGGCAAGACATGTCTCTGGATGTTTTCTTTTGTTGCTGTTCAGGTCTAGAAAGGTAAAATACTCTAAGGTTTTGTCTCAAGACCAATAGTGGGAAAGTTTTTTAGTAGAATAGAGTTTAAATTCAAGCATGGTATGCATATTTATTCAATTGTTTCTTTTACTTTGTAATGCACTAGGAGGAAACAGGCAGACCCATTGGAACTGAGTCTTTAGAACATGTAGACTCAAATATACAGAGTTATCCCAGAGAAACTGATTTACTTGATGACTGCGCAAAAGATGACCAGGCAAGTTTTTTCATTTGTTCGTCATTTGGTTCATTTTCCAAACATTTTATGGGTTTGAGCTTTTCATTTTTGTGTCGAGGTTTTATGAGTATTTATATTGCATTTTACTTGCATGGAGATATTGGGCCCAGAGCTGCTGAAGGTGTCATTTTTCAGATGAAAGAAAAAAACCAAGGATCAACACATTTTATTGAATTCCAACATGTATAATTTTTAATAGTGAGGGTAATTGACGATTGCACAACTTACCAAGGATATGGTGGATTCTCCATCACTAGAAGCTTTTAAATCAAGATTGAATGTCTTTCTAAAAGATGCTCAAGCATATAAGTACTTGTTTGGCTAGAAACAGGAGTCACTTGGAGATATTCTATTTCCTGTGTTATGTAGCAGCTCAGACTAGATTGTGCTGGTCTCTTCTGGCCTTAAAAATCTATGAATCTGTAGTATTTTCTGCCTACCTAAATTCCCTCTGCACTTGAAATTAGATGCAATATTCATTTTCTAAATAGCTTTACATTCCATCTTTAAGGTGGCTGCATTTCAATGGAGTGTACAGGACTCCACATAATAAAGTACTTTGAGAAGTTTGTATAAAAATTACAGTTTAGAGAGAAGGTATCTGATTTCTGTTAATAAACTTCATACCTTCTAGGGGTCAAAAGACAAAGTATGCTAAATTATTTAACTCTGCATTCCAGGTTACAGATATAATTCCATCATATCCTTCTCAGCCTATTTGTGTTTAGTGTAATGGCTCAAGCTATGCCAGTTGATGAGTAGGAGCACTTGATTAAGACTACTTTCCGTTCTTGAAGGAAATACTCTGGTCTGTTTTGCACTTACCACATGCACACCTGCAAATATATTTTACAGTTTATATAGTTTTGCATGGTGTAGTCAGTGATTGGCTATCTGAAATAGAAGACTAGGAGTTAAAACCAATGGCAAGTATGTATTTGAACCTCATTTTGTTTTCCCGTAAGAAAAATGTATCTAAAATACTTGCATCTCAATTGAGATGTTGTTGTTAGGGTTAATGTTTGTAATATATGTTGAGACCATGGAATAAAAGCATTAGGTAATATACATTATTTATGCACTTAATGTGAGACCATAAACATTCTTGTTCCGGTATAATTCAATGTAATTGCTTAAACATTTATTTTGCAATGGCATTAGTGGTGGTTTTTTTTTTTTTTTTTAAAAAAAAAAAAAAGGTGGGGGGGGGAGAGAGAGTGTACATTCTTGGCTTGGGGAAACATTACAATTTTTAGAAATATAGCATTAATGGGAAAAATTTCCAAGTCGTATTGTTGAATATAAAGCAAAAGTTGCAGATAAGTCCCAATGTAGTATTTAGTATCATGTATGTTGCTCGTGAGTGAAAACATGCAATGTTCCTTTATGATGTCAGATGCTTGCGTGAGTGTTTGTGTATTTGGCTTTCAAAGAGATCGGTAATTCAGATGTCTGTTTTGTGTAACTACAGGAGAAATGTACATTACATCTCACTTATTAGTCATTCAAATTTTTCACTGATTTCTAATATTTTAAACAGACTACAGAAATGGGTGAATTAAGTCTGCCTCAGGTTGAAACACTACCTTCAGTAGACTTAAATGAAGCTTCTTCTAGCGTAGCTGCAAGCATTGAAAACATTTCCAGTTCATCTACCTCAGAGATCTCTCCAGTCTCGCAGCCTGAGTAAGCCTTTTATTTTACCATTTTGGTCTTTATTGCAATAAGTAGTATTTCCCCAAATAGGTGGCCCTTCTAAATTGTTGGGCATGAGGAATTGGTTGTAATACTGTGTAGGTGTTGGGATTTTGCTTGCCAAGAGTACCATAGCATTCTCATAGCTATATATTTTTGTTAGAGAATGCCACCTGAAAGTATTTATTTAATCAGTTCTTCAAAACCTCCATGGCAACAGCCTTCTCATTGATTTACAGTGGGAGAAACTATTGTTGCCACTATGCAGACTTCAGCCCACCACACTCTTACTATTTTTGCTGCATACTGAGTTATGATAGGAAGGCTACTCCAATATACTGTGTCACTTCTGCAGTGCACCTCTCCTGCACTGTTTGCCTGAAGTATCGTTGTTGATTATCAACCTTGTGAGATAGATATAGATAATCATAACTCTCTCTGTTCTGACAGCAGGAGACTTATTTCCCCTTAAATCGGGTTTCAAAACTTCTTCAGTTAAAAGAATTCAAAGATGCCTGTACTGCTTCTGAGGCTCCCAGTGGATCATAGTCTAGGTAATCAGTGGCTGGGTGGCTCTGAAGCAGTCTCTTCAAAGGGCATTGCTGGAACACAGAGGCATCACTCTGCTGCCCTCTCTATGATGACACAACATGTAGGAAAACAACAAGAAAAAGCTGCAGGTCACTATACGATTCAAGTTGTGTAAAATTCCAGCGCACCAAGCCCTAGCATAAGTACTTAGGCTTCTCTTGCAAAGTTCCCCTCAGTCCCCACAGACGTATCATGATCTTAAAACGATGCTCAGCTAATCATTTTGCTGAAAAATCTTTGCTGCAGAACTTAGGCAGAACAGAACAAATTAAGTCTGACTCACTATCATTACACTGACAGATTAAAGGAAAATCAGAATAAATTGGACTCATTAAATGTAACCAGTTTTTTAAAAAAATATTTGAAGTCTGAGGATATGTCTGCAGTGCAATAAAAAAGCCCCAGCACTGAGTCTCAGAGCCTGTGTCTATTTGGTTCAGGCTGTGGGGCTACAAATGGCAGTGTAGTCACTGGGGCTCAGGCTGGAACCTGGGCTCCAAGACCCACCCCCATCGTGGGGTTTCAGAGCATATGCTTTATACTAATATATACTGCAAATATATACTATACTGCAAATGCCTCCATTGCAGTTTTTGTCCCTGAATTGGCCTATTCATCCCGGTGAATTCACTGATATTCTTCTATGCCAGTGATGTTAGAGGCGCATGGTAAAAATCACAAGAGCTGGCAGCACTCTTAGTGGGCTTCTTAAACTTTTAGTTCATGAAGTTGTGTAATTTTGAGACTTTTTTTGCCTTTCATTAAAAAAGCTTCTAGCCCTCATAGCTAGGGAAATGCTGGGAAAAATGAGCTGTAAAGGCTGAAATGAGAAGGCAAATTTAAAACAAATGTCTTTTAAAATCTTGTGGATTTTTTAGGACTAGTCGGTGATATTATGGGGCCTGACTGATTTTTCAAATGGTTTGGCTTGGCTTCCCTGAATAAGGGAAGAAGGAATAGGGTGACCAGGGAAGATGAATGTTTCTATACACTTAGAAACCTTTTTAATCAATAGAAAATGATTTGTTTTAATTTCTTTCTATATAAACGCTTATTTAAAGTGGCAGTGGACTTTTAACAAGCATGTGTTTAATCATAGACAACATATGAAAGTTTAACAAACACTTTTACAGTCCAAGATGCTAAAGAAATAGTTGTATAGCTATCTTATTTTGCTGTTGTGAGCATTGAGTCGTGAACTTCCTATTTAGCTGCCTTCCCTGTTAGTACCAGACATTAGAACCACCACAAACATACTTGAATCATTCCATCTAAACTCCTGTTTTTACTCTGTAATAACTTAGTTGTTCCTTTTGAACACGAAACTGCTCATGATTCATCTCTGCCCAAAAAATAAATATTTTTGGAAACCTGTCAGAAAAATCAGTTGCCATCTGAGTAAGATGAGATTTTATGGTGTGTTAAACTCCTCATTTTCTGACTTGAGTTTCAGTTAGCACTCAATATGAACAAATTATCTGCACTTATTTTGTAATACTTTTTTTAACAATTTACATTTGTAAATAACTAAACAGGACAAAGTACATGTTCCTAGTATTTGTGCTTCTTTTTCATATATGTAAACTGCACATGTGTATATAGTCTGTGAAAAAAATTCTCATTATGGCTAATAAAGTTAAGGTATACCCTAAGATTTTTTCAGTTAATATTTGCACCATACTTATTGAATTACTGATTATTCATATTCACATTGTTCCTGTTTGTTCATCATCTTGGTCTTGTAGGGTCAAGACTGTGCAGAGCAATTTAATAAGTTCAAGTTAGATTTTACACCTTGGCATCTGAATTTGAGGTTTAATGCAAAGGCATGATTCACCTGGTTCTGCCACCTTAAGGGTTTTAAAGGAAACAGCTATTTAATGAACTGAATAACCTGTAATTATAACCACTGGTTTTAAGGATTCATATTTAACACAAGTCCTAAATGAACCTGTCTGGTAAAATCAATCTCTTAAACAAGATAATTAGTAGTCCTCCTTTTGTACTCACAGGAATAGACAGATCCCTTTGCTGTATGACCAAGAATACATTTTTGAATGTCTGCGTTTTTCTCCCATTTAGCATTTTCATTTGAAAGATGCCAAAATTAATTCCTTAAATTTTTTGTTTCCTATTGCTGCTTCCATTGTAGGAGTAGCACCAGATGGCAAACTGAAAGACTCAGTTTTTAGGTTGCTAACCTGCTGTTTCCCTTTGGAAGAGAGGGGGTGGGGTAGGGGACAGCATTTTGGAACCCAGTGTTAGATTATTGGTGTGTCAATGTTTGTATTGCCTCAGGTTGGGGGTTGGACTAGATGACCTCCTGAGGTCCCTTCCAGCCCTGAGATTCTGTGAGGTGGAGAGGCAGAGCAAAGGCTTTAAGTTCTGATTTATCTCCCTTATAGATAATGTTCCCTCTAATTTTTCCCATCCATTGTGGAATGAATTTTATGTGTACCAGTATGAAGGTGATGTATGGAGGGGTGGGACTGAGGGGTTTGGAGTGTGTGTCGGGGGGAGAGAGGAGAGGTTCAGGGCCGGGGTAGAAGATTGTCGTAAAGAGAGTAAGGGCTCTGGGATAGGGCTGGGGATGAAGAATACTGGGTGCAGGCTGCCACAGGTTTGCGGTGGGGAGAGAGGACTCCCCTCAGTAGCACCTGAGCTGGGGGAGAGAAGCCTCGTCCTGCCACAGCGCCCCAGAACCAGGGGAGCTGGGAAGAGGCATCTCGCTCCGCAGTCATGTTCCACGCCGCCCCTGAGTGCGGTATGCACGCCTGTGTGGCTTTGCTAATTTTGTGTACAGGTCTTGGTTGTCTCCTATATGGCCATGCAGGCATGCACCTTAGAGGGAACATAGCTTATAGACCAGCAGTTCTCAGACCCCTTTCACATAGCAAGCCTCTGAGTGAACCGCCCCCCACCCCCCTGCAAAAAAAAAAAATTAAAACAATTGTTTATATAGTTACGCCATTATAAATGTTGGAGGCAAAGTAGAGTTTGTGGTGGAGGCTGTCCTCACGACCCCCTGAGTGGTCCCAAAACCAGTTTGAGGACTCCCATTGTGTACTCTTAGCCTGTATGAATGTAGGCAGAAGAGGAACCAGTCAAAAACTTGTTCCCTCTTCTCTCTCCATTTCTTTTTTCTGCTTTTTCTCTGGAGAGACAACCATGGCCTTTTTATTGCCTTAGGATCTATGTGACCCAGCAAGTTCAAGCTTTCTTCTTGAAGACTGAAAGGAAATAATCAAGACACACAGATGGATTCTCTAGCCCAGTTGTGGCCCCTTTACACAGTGTCACAAAGGGGCTGTAATGCAGCAGCATTTGGTCAGCAGAGAATTCCCCTGGCACAGGGGAATGGCCTGCTAGCGCACACGTGCTACTGCCAGGCCCTGTGTCTTTTCATGTCACCTCCTCCTGGCATAAGAGGCATGACAATGCTCCGTTCAGCTGTACATATTCTCCACTGATGTATGGTCTATGAAGAATCCTACGCCTGTGGTGAAACGTAGAGCCAGTCAGGCAGCTTGAAGTTGTGTTGGTTAAGGCTAACCCGGAGAATCTCACAAATGAGCAGGTTACAGCTCCCTTTCTCCGAGCCCAAGTAAAGCAAAGTTTGGACAGAAGAGCCAATTTTCTCCTTTATTTTGTAACAGTAATAGAAAATTCACTATTGCAAAAGCGATAAGATGTCTAAATGGAGCCTTTTGAGAGCAGGGGACTGGGACTTCTAAAAGACAAATGTTGTGTGCTGTTACTTATGGATTAGAGATGGGAAATAGATCATTCTTCATGTGAGCAATATGAGAATACACGGCATAACATTACATATTTCTCTTCATCCACTTACAAGATCCATGACTGACATTTCCATGGTACTGTATTATATATGTGTTCTCTCTTTTTCTCTATCAAAATAGCTTCATTAACTTACCTCTTTGATTAGCAGGGTACTTTTAATACCAGAAGGATAAAAAGCATGTTATTTCTTTCCCTTCAGTGCAATAGAAAATTCCCGTGCTGATATCCCTGTAGTCAGCTCTAGTGAAGCTGAGCAGTCAGAACCTGACTGTGATATTGGTGGGACACTTGAGGCTGACCCTCAGAGTGAGCCTTCCTCTTTTGTCAGTCCACCAGAGAGGTGAGTACTGAAGTAGGTTGTGAGCCTAAATAACTTCAATGTGTTTCGCTATGCTGGCTTTGCAACATGATCATTCACCTGCTCTGCTTGCTTCTGTATCCATTGTGTACAAGTTCATATGTAAATATATTAAATGTTATATGAAGATAATAAAACTGCCTAATAGCTTTGTTATAGCTTCTGATATTCTTGTGTACTTTTCAGCCTTGTGGGTCAGCATATAGAGAACATCTCTTCTTCGCATGGCAAGGGAAAGATGACTAAATCTGACTTTGAGTCAAAGGCTGCAGCAACTGAGAATGAGCCAGAGAAGGCGAAATCTGCTTTGAATACTTCAGATAATTTGAAAAGGGAGGTATGTAATATAACTTGAAATATTCTACCAAGACACATACAATTAAGGAACTATCCAGGAGTCGTGTTTAAATTGCAAAATTATCTTTTTGCCTTTTCTTCAGCTTTGATATGTATACTGTCTCAAAGATTTCTTCAAAAACTCATCTCTCTCCTCTTGCTTTTTTCAGTTTTAAGTATCAGGTTTTCATTTCCCTCTTTGCTTTAAGAATTAGTATTCCCATAATTTGAAGGATTGAGCTGTAGTTCAGATTACTACCTTGTCTGATGTGATTTCAGTAGTTAGGTCATTGAACAATCTTGCCAAGATCCTTCATCACAGAGGATGAAAGACTGCTATTGATGATTCAAATCTTAAAAAAAAATAAAAAATAAAAAATAAAAAAAAAATGTAGGAAGCTGGCAGATGAGTCTTGTATTTCATAGTGGAGAGAACAGTAAAGGGAAAAAACAAACTTTCATTTACAGCAGAAAAAGCACTTCCTTTTCTATATTAAAAAATGGCTTCTCTCCTCTGTACTGCCCCATTCTTTTGTGTAAAATGATCAGATCCTGTTGGAACTGGAAAAAGTAATGAAACTTACTTGGAAATAATGCAAGAACCCAAAACAACTATTTTGTTTTTTTTAAAAAAAAAAAAAACAAAACCAAGCATGACAGCCATCCAACACAAAATGGAATCAGCTGCAACTCCACAGCCCGCACAATGCTATCTCTAGGAGAAACCATGGTACGAGGACCTGCCACATGGACACTGCACAACAGCCCATCGTAAATTTATGAAGGTTGTCTCTAACCAGAGCTGAACTATGTATATCAGGGTGGGCAACCTTTCAGAAGTGGTGTGCCGAGTCTACATATATTCACTCTAATTTAAGGTTCCGCGTGCCACTAATACATTTTAACATTTTTAGAAGGTCTCTTTCTATAAGTCTATAATATATAACTAAACTATTGTTTTATGTAAAGTACATAAGGTTTTAAAAATGTTTAAGAAGCTTCATTTAAAATTAAATTTAAAATGCAGAGCCCCCCAGACCGGTGGCCAGGCCAGTGTGAGAGCCACTAAAAATCAGCTCTCATATGCCATAGGTTGCTTACCCCTGATGTATATTCTCCAAGGGACTGAACTTCTGTGATGCCACAGCCCTGATACCATACTAAACATGGGGAGAACTATAAGAGTTCTTCCGCTGACTTTTGCCTCAAAGAAGTCTTTCATAATAATGGTGACACCACCCACAATTACCATGTCCTGACTGACAGTCATAAGAAAAAAGAATCTGACAGCTCATCAGAGAAGAGACAACCCCACTTTTGATCATTATGTTGATTGCTTCAGGAAAAAATTGACTAGGAAATCCTTAAACATCACATCCTCCACAATAGCTCCACTGCCAAGAGGACAGCTATACAGACCCTGAAATCCAACCAGCAAATAGTGATCAAATCAACAAAGGAGACATTATCATAATCCTCAACCATGACTGTTAATGAGGCCAACTGACATCTCTCTGGCACCACCTACTACAAAGAATTCAAAGATGACCGCACACCCCAATTTACGCAGGAAGTTAAGGATATCGTGGAATCCTTCCCCAAACCACTCCAAGAGAGACTCTACAATTTCACCCCTCGCAAATCCAACCCAGACACCTTTTACATGTACCCCAAGTACACAAACCAGGGAATCCAGGCAGACCCGTAGGAACCATTCACCACAGCTGTAGGACACAACTGATGTTTTCAAAAACTCTACAACATTAATAACCTTTCTCAGAACACTGTATTTTGCACCATGGATGTCACCTCCCTATACACCAACATCCCAGCATACCTGCCAGCCTCAAATATTTATAAGATAGTGGACAACCCTCAGATATCCACCCCCAGCACATCCATTTTCATCCTTGTCTATAGGGTGACCAGATGTCCCAATCTGAGTGGGACAGTCCTGATTTTTGGCTTTTTTTCCCCTGATATAGGCACCCATTACCCCACACTTCCTGTCCTGATTTTTTCACACTTGCCATCTGGTCACTCTACTCGCCTATAATAGTTTTACATTCAACAACAAACACTTTTTTTTTTTTTCTTGGACCCCACGATCAGCTTCAACAATGAAACCCTCCAGACTATTCTATATGAGAAATCCACAGATCACCACATCCTCCTTCATAGATCTAGTAACCACCTCAGACAGATCAAGAAATCTACTATTTACAGCCAGGCATTCTGGTACCACAGAATATGCTTCAAGTTGAAAGTCTGGGATATGTAACTTCACACTTACAACCATCTTCACCGAACAAGGATATTCCATCATAGAACAGGACACCCAAGTAACTTGAAAAAAAAAATCTGCTTCAGTACAGAAATAAAAATCTCTTCTGACCACACATCTCTAGCTGTCACCTAGCATCCCACACTGGAACCTCTACAGGAGATCCTAAACTGCAACCCATATTTGATGGGGACCCATCCTGAAAGATCTTTCCTGAACCTCCTCTTCTGGCCTTCAAGTAACCCTCCAGCCTCTCCAAGCTCATCATCAGAAGCAAACTCCCCACAGACTGGGACACACCACTCAAAGTGGCACCAGATCCTGCCAGAACAGATGGGCAACCTGCAGAAATGTCTTCATTCTGCAATAATCAGTACCCCCATAATACACTTCTCAGACCCCTCCCACTCCCTCTGCACCTGAACACCCTTGTGAGGCACCTGGATCCCCATCGAGCCCCAACTGCTGCACCTGGTTCCCTGCTGCCCCTATCATCTGGACCCCCCATTGTGCTTCCCACACCTGGACTCCCTTCCAGTCTCTGTCCCTCACACATTCAGCCCCTTTCTCCTCCATGCTGAGTCCAAACAGCCTTCACCTGGATCCCCCTGCAGAGTCCTATTACCGCTGCACCCAGAGCTTCTCAACAAGCCCCTGTGCATCCAGATCCCTCCACACCCAGATCCCCCACTGAGCTGATTGCACCCAGATTACCCCACACAGAACCCCCTCAACTCACACCTGGAGCCTCTCCACACTTGGATCCTGCCTTGTTGAGCCTGCTGGCCCACACCTGATGTATCTGGCATGGAGGGGCAGGGCCCTGGGGTATTTCTGGGGCAGGCCCCATCCTTGTGCTATGTAAGGGTTGGTTGCAGCTTCACTGCTGAGTCTGTGTCCCGGAGGGGAGTTACACGGTGATCTCCCACCTCTGTGAAGCTAGTGGCCTGTGCTCCCCAGTGCCATGCTGGAGCCTCCACATTTATTCAACAAATACAATTTGCAGAATTTTAAAATATTTTTAATTTTAAAACTTTAAATAATTTTTAAAATACAGTTTTAATTTTTGGCACAGAATGCCCTCAAGTGTAAATATGGCTGCTCTTATGTTCTTAAAGAGCTCCTCTTTTTCCAAACCTGCAGAGAAGCCCTTTGTAAGCTCAAAAGTTTCTCTCATATCAACAGAATTTGGTCCAATAAAAGATATTAACTCATCCACCTTGTCCATTTAATATTATGTTGATTTGGAATCTGTTTGGTTTTTAAGAAGCACTGCAGTTCTTCATTGTATTTTCCTGATTTTAATGTTACTGTCTAAAAACCTGAATCCTGTATATTGCTTGATATTTTGTTTTGCAGAAAGACTATAAAAAAGCAGGAGAGATTGACCCTACATCAGTAATAACCCCAAAAGACCCTGGAGACATTCCAACATTTGATGAGTGGAAGAAGAAGGTTATGGAAGTAGAAAAAGAAAAAAGTAATTTCTTATTCCTTTGATCTAAATATGAGGCACTTCTATATTCTACAGTGTTTCCTTGGATTAACTTTGTTTAAAATTTAAATAGTAAAAGTAACTGCATTAGGATGTAGCCCAAAAGTCCTTCTATACTAAAAATATAATACAGAAATGCAACTGACTTCCTTGTGTAGTTGTCTGTCAAAATATCCCTATAGAACATTGGCTCTCAAACTGGGGGTCATGACCCCTTGGGGGGTCACAACACAGTTATGTGGGGGGTTGCGAGCCCTGACCCCAGCGTGCGGCTGCAAGTTGCGAGCCCCAACCCCTGTGCTGGGCTGTGAGCCCCAACCACGACACATGATTGCGAGCCTTGACCGCAGTGTGGAGCTGCTGGGCTGTGAGCCCCGACCCCAGGTGCTCCGAGCATCCAGGACACAGTGGCACTGACTCCTGTACTGGGGTTGTCAAGTGGAGCCCAGCCATGTTGAGGGTTATCAACTGAGCGCATACACGGGGTTGTCAGCCCCAAGCTCTTAAGTATTAAAATAAAATTCTACTTTCCTCTTATATTTAACTCAATAAAAATGTGTTTTAGTCTTAATTTAAAAGCAATGAGAAAAGGTAAATTCATTTTAAGCAATAGGGTTTAAATTTAGTATTTAACATAGAAATTATACACATTTTTGATATTTAACACTAATGGGGGGGGGGGGGTGCTCAGAGGCTTGGTGTTCAAAAGGGGTCACCAATACAAAAAGTTTGAGAACCACCGCTATAGAAAATGGCAAGGCGTTGGCATTTGGCAGTGTTTCATAAACATCCAAATTGCAAGAATTTCAATTTTAAGGCAGCTGGGACTTGTGTATGGCTATTTCATTGCAAGGTCTTAGACTTCCATTTGACAGAAGAAACCCTGATGCTGAAGCAGCTAGTCCTGCCAAAGGATCTCCTTAACAGAACACAGAAATGTCAGACTTTAAAGATAGTAATCTCAGTCCTATAGAGCTGGGAAAGGGAACGTTTTCCCATCTTCCCATGGAACCTGGTGCTGCTTTGAAGCCCAGAAATGTCCTACAAAACTATTTTAAAGTCATGACATATAGAGTAAATCTAAACAAACTAATATTTAAAGGCTCTTATGGGCTTCCCTAAGATCTGTGTAATTCTCACTCAATTAAGACACTTGACGTTGGGTGGCGAGCTACAAAAATTAGTCCTAATATTTTTAAAAACTCAAGTGTCTATTATTGATCTTCGGTAAAAGAGATAACAAAGTTTTATCAACACTCATTTAGGATGCCCTGCATACCTTTCTTTGGCCTTGTCACCTGTGAGTAGAAGGAAATTTCTGAATGCATGCTGATAAAACCTGTCTGTCACACCATTACGTAGCTGTTTGTAAATGTCCAGAAAGCTTTGAAGTATGTGGCCTTTACCTCCATTCCAATACCCACTTTCCCTGTCTTGGTTTTTATAATATTTAAAACTTTACTACAAATTGCATAAAGAAAATTTGTTTGTGGCCTTATTCTACAAAACCTAGGGAATTCTGAGTAATGGTGATCACTGTTGTCTAAGCCTTGCCATACGTGCTTCACATCAGATGTTTGTACAGCTGTCTAGTGGTCAAGAACCCAAGGTACATGTTACATTGTCTTATTTATAGAGCACCCCAGTCACTGAAATACCTGTTTGAAGTATTGTGCTATCTTCTGATAGAGAAGAGAGAACAAATTGAATGCCTCTTGCCCTTTGACAGTTAATTTCCCTTTGGGGAGTTTATCAGCAATTTAACACTTTAAAAAACATACCTAAATTCTTGGTGCAGGATATTGTTTCATATGATGAAAGCTTCCCTGCACTGGCAAATTGAAATGCTAATCTAGGAACAAGACAAATTATTTAAGTTAACTACTAAGGTCCACATGAGAAATGAAGGAGCTCTTAAAAGCAGCTCTGTGGGAAGAGCATTATTTTTTACAGTCTTATTACATACAGTGAATTAATTTGTACACTTTTTTGTGTTGAAGCTTGCTGCTTTGTTACTTGAATAACAATACTTTTTTCACATCTGAAAAGATTAGGCCCATACATGTCTTTTTTTTTTTTTTTATTAATTAAATGTATCTTGTCTGCAGGTCAATCAATGCACCCATCCTCTAATGGAGGACAGCATGCCACAAAAAAGGTTCAGAAAAACAGAAATAACTATGCCTCAGTGGAGTGTGGTGCCAAAATACTGGCAGCTAATCCAGAAGCAAAGGTAATTTTATTTACTAATTTGGGGTTATGAATGTGTGTGCATATTTTAAATGTGATTTTTGTACTGTGTTCTAGCCACACTTACTTTAAAACAAAACATTGGTTTTCTAAGGCAGTGTTTCTGATTTCTTTTGGCTTTTGAAATACTGGAATTCTGTGAAAACATCTACCTACCATAGGAATCTATGGAAGCTAGTTATGTTGTGTGCTGTAAAATCTTGCCATCTTAATTGATAAGGACTAATCCTCTGGAGGTATATGTGATCTGAGATGTATTCTCTTCTGCATGCTGTCCTGTTTAACCAGTTTCATAACTTGGTATTTGACTCTTAGAATTCTATGTGCACTCTAAATGCAGAAGTATGCATTGAAAGATCATTTATGTTAAAGGAAATGTTGCTCTATTTTAATTTTGTATTACTTGTCATAACTTAAGATTTTTTTATTATCCATTTAGAGTACATCAGCAATTCTGATAGAAAACATGGACCTCTACATGCTAAACCCATGCAGTACTAAAATCTGGTAAGTTTTATGTAGCTGTGTGCATAGGATTTTTTGGTTTTGCCATCATGCTGGGAATATGTGCAACCTGGTCCATTTACTTGAGATCAAATCTGCCTGCCTTAAGTGACCCTAAAATATTCAGAGTGGGATAGAGCGGGGGAAAATACTCAAGAGTTTAGAAGAAGGTGGACCTTCATTAATTTCCTCCACTGCAGAGAAAATCCAGTTTTGGTGGTAGTACTACTTTATCTACGATATTGAGGTGTTGGGTGAACCCATCCCTCTCAAGTTTTGTGTTTGGTCTCTGTAGGTTAGTTGATCCCATGGCATCTGAAACAAGGAGGTTGAGCTGCAGATTAAACCAAGGAGAGCAGCATAGGGAGAAGGGAAAAGAAAAGACAGAAGGCAGCTATAGTCCTTCCCACCCCAAAGAAAACAGTACTGTGGGTTTTTGGGGAGTCAGTTCTCTCTTCTGAAGTTCCTATATTCTTTTCCTTTCTCCCCTACTTCAGTCTAACCTTTTTTATACCATGCCCACAATGGTCACAGGAGCCCTCTTAATGATCCAGTTCTTTTGTAATCAGCAAGCTCAGCCTCTGCGTCCAAGATCTGGTGCAATTTATCCCAAGACCGAGATTGGTTGCCCAGTCTTTTCCATAATTCTGAATCTTCTCCACATATGAACTAGCAGAACGTTTGAATGCCATGGTTTTTAACAGAGCTGATTTTCATGATGCACTATTAATTTAGCTTTTTCTGTGAAATGCATGATTTTAGGGAAGAAAAATCCTGTTCATCTACTTGGCCTTTGTAAAGACTTAAGTGAATCTTTCACAACTTTGTAGTTGCTTTTGAAGGTGTTTAAAACGCTGATTTGAATCATATTTGCTTTTTCCAGGTTTGTGATTTTAGTTTGGTCTGTATGTAAAATGGATTACCCTAGGTATATCAGATGTTGGAGCATATGGCATTTATCAGAACACTATTGAATAATGTTGTAAATCTGTTCCAGTTGCATAAAAATTGAGTCTGCTTTTAATTCAAATTGTGACTTGTGCAATATTAAATGTACCTCAGGATTATAATTTTTTGAGTAAACTGATGAATATTGTAGCACAGTGAGTTACTGTGCTGAAAATCTGAGTTTAGACTGTAACCCAAGGCTCTAACCCTCCTAGGCTGGGAGCACCATGGAAACAAATACGAATCCTGGAGAGAGGTTAGGACAGCTATTGCTCTTCGTTGTTGTGCCATATATTCTCTGATTAAATCAGTTAGCATATTAAGTCCTTTTCAAATTCAGGATGGTTGAGGTGAGGCCCACTGAAGAAATGAATAAAGGGAAATATTTAACATTTATTGTTTAATGGAAAGAGGCCTGGGAGTGGCTAGCTAACGGAGTCATTAGTATTAACTTGAAAGTTGACTATTCATAATATGTCATCTGAAGAATTTGCATTATTTACGCAGCGCTTGTCACTTGATCGTTGATGTGGGTTTTTTTTTTGTTTGCTAATCCTTTATGTCTTGAATTTTTTCCTGTGCATCTTCAGTTGGTGGCAGTGCTCTTGTTTAGGAGGAGTATTAAGTAATGGTTAGCAGTTTGCACAAGCCTGCTTGTCCTCTAACCAGATAACTGAATATTTTTATATATGCTATCTGATTAGAAATATAGAACTGGAAGGGCTCTCAGTAGGTCATCTAGGCCAGTATCCTGCACAGAGGCAGAACTAAGTATTGTCTAGTCTCATCTCTGACAGGTTTTGATGATCACATCAGCCACACCAACAGAGGCTCACTCACCTGCACATCTGCCAATGTGATATATGCCATCATGTGCCAGCAATGCCCCTCTGCGATGTACATTGGCCAGACCAGACAGTCTATCCACAAAAGAATAAATGGATACAAACCTGACATCAGGAACCATAATATTCAAATACCAGTAAGACAACACTTCAGTCTCCCTGGCCATTCTATTAAAGACTTGAAGGTGTTAATTTTAAAACAGAAAAACTTCCAAAACAGACTCCAATGCGAAGCTGAGGAACTGGAATTAATTTACAAATTGGACGCTATGAACCAGGGGTTAAACAGAGACTCTGAATGGCTTAGTCATTACACTAATTGAATGTATTTCCCTAGTTAAATTTCTTTTCACAGGTTCTTATCAACTGTCAGACACAGATACACTTGATTTTTCACTACAAAAGGTTTTTTTCTTTTGCTGACAATGGCTCATCCAAATTAAATAGTCTCTTAGAATTGGTATGGTAATTTTTCAACTTTTTCTGCTTTGTGTATATAAATGCATCGTACTTTTGTGTGTTCCATTCTATGCATCGGATGAAGTGGGCTATAGCCCACAAAAGCTTATGCAGAAATAAACTGGTTAGTCTCTAAGGTACCACAAGTATTCCTCGTTTTCTTTACTGATACAGACTAACACGGCTTCTGTTCTTAAACCTGAATAGAATAGGATACAGGACAGATCCCTGCAGGATCCCATTCAGTATGCCCTTCCAGTTTAACTGTGAACTGTTGATTATTCTGAGTAGGGTGCACAACTGGTTGGAAAAACAAACCTTCTAGTATGTTCATCTAGGATATATTTCCACAGTTTGCTTATGAGAAGGTCATGTTAGACCATATAAAAAGCCTTATTAATGTCAAGATATCATATCTACTGCTTGCCCCCTATCTGCAAGGCTTGTTACCCTGTCAAAGGAGGATATTAGATTGGTCTGACACTTGTTCTTGACAAATCTGGTTGACTTATTTGTCACCTAATTGTCTAGGTATTAAACTGATTATTTACTCCATTATTTTTCTGGGTACTGAAGTTAGGATAACTGATTTATAATTCCCTTGGTTGTCCTTATTCTCGTAGGTCTTGTCTACATATACTGCACTGCAGTGGCACAGCTGCACCACGGCAGTGCTTTAGTGAAGACACTACTATGCCAATGGGAGAGCTTCTCTCATCGGCATAGTTAATACACATCCATGAGATGCAGCAGCTATGTCAACGGGAAGCGCTCTCCCCTTGACAGTCCTGTCTACACTGGGGGTTAGATCAGTATAGCTATATTGCTCATGGGTGTGAGTCTTTCACGCTCCTCAGTGATGTAGTTATATGGATATAAGATTGTAGTGTAGACCTGATAGAAAACTATACTGTGGAGTAATTGCGGGTTCTGCCATTTCCTGCATGCTATCTCAGCTTTATACACTACATGCTCCGGAGGCTGCGTGAGCAACTGGAGAGGTTAATATAAAACTTTTTTAAATTTCCTGTATGCATTGCATGGAAATGGAGAGAGACAATGATTGGGAGTGCTGCTCTGTTTTCCTTTGATCTGTAGAGATTTGGAGCCTTCTTCAGAAGGACTAGGGAAAAAGTGATAGGCACTCCTCTGGCAATGTGAGACTATGAACACCAGACAACTTTATGTAGGCTCCCTCTTGAATTCCCTCCATCTTCCTCACTAGTACTTTAACTCACCACCTTTTTCCTTTTTATTCATACCATTTATTAAATTTCTTATTTGTTCAGTTCTCAAATTTGTACATAGGTGGGGACAAGTCCTAAAAGCAATACATTTTTCAAATTACTAAATCCACAAACTGTCCAAAAACATCCTCTAAGTACTTGTGCTGCTGTAGTACAGACATACTATAACTACAGCACTGCAGCTGTGCTCTTGTAGCGCTGAAGTGCATAGATGCTTTCTACATTGAGAGAATGTCCATCTGTGCAGATAATCCATCTCTCCAAGAGCTGGTAGCTAGGTCAACTTCTACATTAATAATTTCCGTTAATAAAGAGCAAGCTAGGATAAAATCTAGTTTGCTCTTCCGGAGTTGTTTTGGCTTTGCAATGTTCTCAGGAATAAATAGTAGTAGATACTTACTAGAATAAATAGATCTGGCCCTGAATACTCAAAGGGGGCAGATCTGTGGGATAAGATGTCACTTCTCTGAGTAGAGCTTAATTTGAAAGAAACAAGAGTTGCATTCTTTTGCCTTGAGAAAATGGATGTTTTGAGCTAACATTTTATTCCATTCCCTGTGCACAGAATTTAAGAGCAAAATAATCTTCAACCCACACACGCACCACAGGAGCAGTTTTTTTGACAATTTTTCTAAAGGTAGCAGTGAATGGTGCCTCAGTATTGTTGTGCAGCTGTCTTGGGGAACATTTCCATTGTGAATGAAGATTCAGTAGCATTAACTCTTGAATTGTGTAATGAAATTGTGTGTTTGCTGGAGGCCACTTATTTCCAATGTCCCTTTTTTGTCTTAAAGGTTTGTTATTGAGCTCTGTGAACCAATTCAAGTAAAGCAGCTTGACATTGCAAATCATGAATTATTTTCGTCTACTCCTAAAGACTTCCTGGTGTCCATTAGCGACAGGTATGTCATATTATCAGAATTGGAAGTGATCACAAATTCAATTCAGGAAACTCAACATAAAGAAGGAATAATAATCAACAATTGCAATGATTTCATAACTAATAGAATTTGAATTCCAAAATACTACTGTGTGGCTCATTCCTTTTTTTCAATGTAAATGTTGTGAAATAACATGGAAGATTCACTCTGCATGTATAATAGGTGTTTTTCAAAATAGGTATATCAGCCATTTAGTTTTCCCCCAAAAAGCAAAATAACTTAATCTACACTATTACCTTGATGTCCTGTGGTATTTTCTAGATGAATTTTAGTCATCCTTCATTGTGGAAAGCAAGTAACATCTTTTAAGAGATCGCACATCTTTACTTTCCAGTGGTACAAAACCAGTTGCCCACATCTTAAACTCCAAACCAATGTTACCATTAGAGTAAAATATTTACTCTTTAGTAAATCCCACATCCCCCCCCCCCTTTTTTTTTTTGCTTTTATTTTCTTAGGTACAATTTTCAAAAAGGAAGAAATGACACCATTAGGCATTATTTGCCCTTTCCCACCCTCTTGAAGTTTAGTCATACATTTCTATCACATTGTTTTTGTGCTAAAGTCATTGCTGGAGTTTTTGTGTGTATGTATGTGTGTGTGTACAGTAACTCCTCATTTAAAATTGTCCCAGTTAATGTTGTTTTGTTATGGTGCTGATGGATTGGAGAACATGCTCATTTAAAATTGTGCAATATTCAGAGAATGTAGGGTTGGAAGGGACCTCAGATCATCTAGTCAAGTCCCTGCTCAAAGCAGAAACTAATCCCCAATTAAATCATCCAACAGATTTTAGCCCTATCAAGGATTGAACTTGCAACCATGGGTTTAGCAGACCAATGCTTAAACCACTGAGCTATCCCCAGCTGACTGATTTGTCCACTGCTTGCAGGAAGAGCAGCCTGTTGGAGCTAGCTGGTGGAGGCTTGGAACCCAGGTGGACCAGCAGCCCCCCTAAGTTCCCTGTGCGGCAGCCACCCAGCAGGATAACAGTTGCCAGCAGTTGAGCTGTCCCTCCCCTCACTGCCATGTGCTGCTCTTGCCCTGTGCCTTGAAGCTGTTCCTGAAGCCGCCTGCTTGCTGTGCAAGGAGGAGGGGAGACACACTAATGTCAGGGTGTCCCCCTTCCTCCCTGCTCCTGCAACCGCTTATCCCTTCTTCATATAGAGCAGGGTATGGACACACAGGGAGAGACTGAGACAGCAGCTGCTGCCCCAAGCTCTCTATCTTTCTAAGTCTATCAGGAAGTAATGTACTGAAGAGTGGGGTCAGCGTACTTAAAAAGAGGCAATGCACCCCCCCTCCCCTCTGCACACAGGGGAGATTGTGTGTGTGTATAATTTTAATAATGATAATATTAGTGATGGGGCAAGGCCAGATGGCTGTAGGGAAGTGCTGAAAAACAGATGTGAGTCTCAGGCTAAACAAATCCCTGGTACCACTGGAACCTTCTAGAAATCAGTAGAAACAGCCAGCCTGATTGGGACACCTGAAACCAATCAGACTGGCTGAAACCAGTTAAAAGCCTTCCAGTTAGTCAGGTGGGCTGTGGGTGTCAGGAGCTGTGGGAGGACGTTGTGCTGTTGGTGAGACTGAGTGATAGACACCATATCATACGCAAGGAAGGAGGCCCTGAGGAAAGGGTAAAGTGGAGTTGGAAAAAGCAGGGACTGCTGTGGGGAAGCAGCCCAGGGAATTGTATTACCTTTTGTGGCTAAAAGGTCAGCCATCTTAGCTGATACTATTAGGGTCCCTGGGCTGGAGCCCGGAGTAGAGGGCGGGTCCGGGCTCCCCCCTTTCTACCTCCCCTAATTAGTCACTGAGAGTGGGAGGCAACGGAGACTGTGCCAGGAAGGATAGCTTCTCCTCACTGGCTTATGATGAAAATGGCTCAATAGGCTGTGATCTTGTCTCTGTGTGAGAGAGAAGGGCTACATGGAGGGTCACAGTGAGCCTCTGAGGCTAGTGAAATCCGCCAGGAAATGCAGAATCCACGAAGATAAGGACACAGGTTTTTTTTTGTGTGTGTGTATATATGTATGTGTGTGTAAAAATATATTTTTTTATATTATACATTACATTATTTTTACATTATAATATATTTATGATGCCGTTCGGCAGCATTTTGGCGGACACAGCATTTTGGCGGACACTGCCCCCACAAGTTATATAAAATTGTGGGGGCAGTGACCATTTTCCCCATCCCCACGGGCGACCTCTGTGTCAGCCAAAATGCTGCCGAACGGCATCATAAATATATTAGAGTGTGTGTATAATAAAATTATAAATATAATAATTTTGCCTGGTGAAAAAAATTTCCCTGGAACCTAACCTCACCTCATTTACATTAATTCTTATGGGGAAATTGAATTCACTTAACATTCCTTTAAAGTCGCATTTTTCAGTAACATAACTATAACATTAAGCGAGGAGTTATTGTGCGTGTATGCGAGGGGTTCTCATATTAGTGGAATGGCAATTTCCCTGCTTTCTGTCCCCTAATGGCACCTTGGCTTTTATATTCATAAAACCAGTTATTGCAGCATATGTGGGCCATGGAGTTTTTATAGCATGTGGTGTGGGAGGGTGAGGAGGGCTCAGAAAGAAAAAGGTTGAGAACCCCTTGCATAGGGATCTATTGATCACTTCTCAGTAACTTGAGAAGATAAAGACCTTCACTTGGGCTTCAATGGCTTAGAAAATATGGGTGAATGGAATTTTGAAACATGACCAAACTTTGTATCTGTCATGTTCTCTCCCCCTAACCTCCAGCTACTTAAATGAAGGCAACACTTATAACTATATATGCATCTAAAGCAGTCTGTAGTAAGCAGACACACACATCTTATTGCAATACTAAAGTAGGTATTACCATGTTTGTAAACTATATATTCAGTTAACTTAAGAATAAGTTAGCAAGTCCTTAGGTAAAATCATCCTCAAGAATGAAAAAAAACTTTGCTCTAGACCAGGGGTAGGCAACCTAGGGCACTAGTGCTAAAGGCAGCACGCAAGCTGATTTTCAGTGACTCTCACACTGCCCGGGTCCTGGCCACTGGTCCAGGGGGCTCTGTATTTTAATGGTAAATGAAGTTCCTTAAACATTTTAAAAACCTTATTCACTGTACATACAACAATAGTTTAGTTACATCAGCGGTTCTCAAACTGGGGGTCGCGACCCCCCAGGGAGTCGCGGGGCAATTCCCAAGAGGTTGCAAGCTCCCTGTGCTGCCGAAGTGCTGCCAAGCCGAATGCTTTTGCTTTCGGTGGCATTTTCACAGACATGGTGCACGCTTCAAAATGTCCATCGGAAAAGCCACCGAAGTGAAGGTTTCTGGTTTTGGCGGCTTTTTGGCGGACGCTGTGAAGCGCTCGGCACGTCCGTCAAAATGCCGCTGAAACCAGAAGTGTTCCGTTCGGTGGCATTTTGGCGGACACAGGGGTCGCGGTGGCCCGTGGGGATAGGAAAAATGGTCGCTGCCCGCACAAGTTTGAGAACCGCCGAGCTATATATTATAGATTTATAGAAAGAGACCTTCTAAAACATTGAAATGTATTACTGGCACGCAAAACCTTTTAAATTAGTGAATAAATGAAGACTTGGCACACCACTTCTGAAAGGTTGCTGATCCCTGCTCTAGACAGTAGGTATTTTGACATGCCTAGAATCTCAGTAATTTAGTAACTGAACTGGTACTATTCTGCTATAGAATATCAGGGTTAGAAGGGATCTCAGGAGATCATCTAGTCCAACCCCAACTAAATCATCCCAGCCAAGGCTTTATCAAGCCTGACCTTTAACAATGGTGTTTAATCTGATGGTTTAGTTTCTTTTTGTTAAAAGAACAGTATTGGTGTTCTGTTGAACTTGGAACTGACAAACTTTGGAACATCAAGACCATTTTACCTATTTAAAGCAAATACTTCAATATATCTTATTTGGATTTAAAAATCAATGCCCAGCAACACAGGCCTTGTGCATAATCTTTTAATAAGTGTATAGGCATTCTGGAAGCAGGATTGATTTCAGTAAAAATATTTGCTTTAGAGTTTCCTAGAATGGCTAAACAAGGAATATTGAAGTTATGAAAAAAAACTATGAAAAATATTACAAATGAAATATCAGTTTAATAATTAATATTTTATTCAGAGTATTCAAATTATGAAAAAAATTCTGGATGATTTTCTTTTTTTAAAGAAATCATTATTTTGATATTTTCCAGGTACCCAACAAATAAATGGATTAAATTAGGTACTTTTCATGCAAGAGATGAGAGAATTGTCCAAAGCTTTCCTTTGGATGAACAGATGTATGCGAAATATGTTAAGGTAATATTTTTAATGTGCACTGCATGCAACCATTCTCACTTTTAATGTACAAAAAGAATTTTGAAGGATGACTTTTTTGCATGAGTAATTAATACAATGTTACAATGTTCAAACCTGGGCTGAAAAGTCCTTGCTCAGTTAGAGTTTTTGTTTACTGACATACCATGACTAATTCAAATACAAGAGGGTATTAAGGAGCGGTTAATAACTTTAGCATCAATTTTCTCAACTGCAGCTGTTTTTGTAACTTATTTTAACTGCCAGTGTTTTACTTTAAGTTTAGTGAAGCACAACATTTTCAAAACTTTTATTTTCTTTAAGTACAATACACACCTATACACATGTGGTGCATACTTCCACAGGTTCATATTACCTGTGGTAGTTTATTCTGTATTCCTACAATGTAACCTATACTCTAGCAATTGTACACTTCCTTAGTAGTTTTTACTTTATATTGCTACACAACATCAAAAAAAAATGATGATACATTAAAATCTGAAAATTTAGAACTTCAGTTTTGATATCTAGTTTATTCATAGTGGAGTTCTTGAACCGTAACTGACACATATGCTAATTCCTCTGAATTATTTAGACTTACTGCTGCTGGAGCTACAATTTAATAAATGATTAAAATCACGAAGGCTTGTTTTGCACTGAATACTTTTATTTAAGATTTCAGGAAAGCATGTGAAATCTAGCTTATTTAGAAATCCTCTAATAGTTAATGAAGAGAACACATTGGTACAATTAAAAGCTGCTTTTGTTAGCAAAAGGATACTTTTGCTTCCAGATACTTACTTACTTTTTTTGATTTTATTAGAACACTTTCTCTAGTTAACATCTCATCTGAGCATACAAAACCACATTATTTGATGCATTGGCATGCTTAATGTTTTTCACTAATAAGTGACCATGTAACAATGCCAAAGTAAACCTTTAAATCTGATATAGGTCAGCTTTTTATTTTCATTTTGCGTTCCCCACCCCTCCGCCCATTCCCTAACTGCAATTCAAATATACTTGCATTGTACTGGTTTCTGGAGTAACACAACTTGAATGGAAACAGTGCAGATTTTGACTTGCTAATCTTCCCCGTCCCACTTTAAAAAAAAAAAAAAAAAAAAAAAAAAGTAATTTGCAGCATACTAGCCTTCGTTTAGCATTTTCTCTGTCCTTTGAACTGTGTTCTAGGTTATAGTTGGTTAAAGTTGTAGTGTATCTTTTTAATGTTATCATAGTAATTTACTTTATACCCTTCTTTCAATTCTATCGCAATACTATTAAATTTTTTACAAAAATTAAATTTTGGCACTGTCCAAGGAGACATAAGCACTTGAAATTGCTTCATTTTTATAGAAATTCAGCAATCTCTCTTCCTAATGATGTGGGAGTGATTTAACTTGTAATCTGGATAGTTAGATGCGTAGATCTTTTACACTTCAACTGTTAATTGCGCAATTAACTCCCCCCCTCCCCCCAAAATCTTGCATGAGTCTATAAAATGACAAGGTAAGGATTTCTATTTGCTCTGTCTGCTGGCTGAATTAATAGTCTAATCAGTATAGCGAGATCTGGAATTTTATCTGTTAGTAAAGTACAGGAACGCCTCACTTAGTCGTCCTTGTTAACGTTGTTTTGTTATGTTGCTGATCAATTAGGGAACATGCTTGTTATGCAATGCTCCCTTCTAATGTTGTTTGGCAGCTGCCTGCTTTGTCCACTGCTTGCAGGAAGAGCAGCCCATTGCAGCTAGCTGGAGGGTGCTTGGAACCAGGATGGACCAGCAGCCCTCCTATCAGTTCCCCCTCCCCGAAGTTCCCTGTTCAGCAGTTGCCCAGCAAGCTATCAACTGCCAACAGTTCAGCTGTCCTTCCCCCCAACTGCCATGTGCTGCTCCTGTCCTCTGCCTTGGAGCTGCTCCCCGAGACTCCTGCTTGCTGTTGTGGGGGGGCGGGGAGGAGGGAGCACGAGGAAGAAGGGGGCTAATGTCAGGGTGTCCCTGCTCTTGAACCCTGTTTACCCCATTTTCCATAGAGCAGAGGGGAGACACAGACAGAGGGAGCTGCTGCGGTCAGGTTTTAGCTTGCTGATCTAATTAACAAGACAATGTACTTCTGACCCCACTCTTCATACTTAAAGGGGAAATGCGCATCTCTGTGTGTCAAACACACACAGCATGTGTGTCTTGATCTCTGTCTGCCCTCGCTCCTTTCCTTTTGCCTTGTAGAGTGTGAGAATTAGCCCTTGAGGGCTCAGCCAATTGCTAGTTCATCATTTAGCAGTAAGGCATTCTCTGGGAAATACCCCACCCTCTGACTCCTCCACTTCGTCCAAGCTTCACAATCATCATTACTGTATACCAGTATTAAATTTTTTGTTTAAAAGTTATATTGTGTGTGTGTGTGTGTGTGTGTGTATATGTATATAATATATATACAGTGGATCCCAGTTAACTGGGACCAGAACAATTTGGCCCAATTAAGCAGCTGCCCCAATTAACCAGTGGCCTGATTAACCGGAATCCACTGTGTGTGTGGGGGGGGGGGTGGGTATAGATATAATAGTCTTGTGAAAAATTTTTCCCTGGAACCTAACTCCCTCATTTACATTAATTGTTATGGGGAAATTGGATTCGCTTAACATTATTTTGCTTAAAGTTAAATTTTTCAGGAGCGTAACTACGATGTTAAGTGAGGAGTTCCTGTACCAAAAGTGTGCTAGATGCTATAGAATTTTTTAAATCTCTTGTATATAATGTTCTGCCTTTAATATTATCCAAAAACCACAAAATCTTAAGTACTAATTGTTCTTGGAGTGTATTGGCTTTTATAATATCAAATAATGTTTGCTAGCATGTTACAAATATAGTAGCGGCTAAAATTTTCCCATAGGTGATACAGCAGCTGAAGAGCTGATCTTCCCCTAGAAATATTTCTGTAAAACAAAACATGTTATATTTGAAATTAGAACAGTTCTACTATGTATAAAGTACAAACTAAATGTTTCTTCAAAAAGTTCTCATCTTGCAGTAGACCCTTTAATGCTCCCACCAACTTAATCACATTTATTAAGCTTAATTCCTTTCAACATTCTGTGTCTGGCATATCAAATGTTGTTAGTCAGATTCCAAATTTTCTGTTATAGAATATCTTTCAATTAATAGCAACAAAGTTTTCTGTGCATGTTGTTTCTTTCTGTCTGCAAATTGAGGGCCAAAGTAAAACTAGATTTACGTAAAGCAAACTGTAGTATTTCAGCTTTATCCTTTACATCTTATTTCTTTGTGCATTTTATAATACTTACTTTTTTAGAAAAATCTAGTTGCCTGTGGCATGGCCTTTGTACTGATATCTTTTTTTTTTTTCTTTTCCTTTCTCTTGCTTCAGATGTTCATCAAGTACATAAAGGTTAGCAACCTCCTTTCTGAATGTTGAATGCCTAGGGCTTGGGTATAATCTGTAGCTCGACATGTTAATGCATGGCAAGAATAAAGCTTTCCAAGAACTTTTCTGTAATGAGCAAACTGCACATCACTTACATAAACCTAACTTGCAGATTGTATGGATATATTGAATGGAGGTTTAATCTGATGGTTCTCTGCTGGTCTTCCACTTTGAATATTTCTTATTCTTCAGGTGGAGTTGGTATCACATTTTGGATCAGAACACTTTTGTCCTCTAAGCCTTATAAGGTAATATAGAATGAAACATTCAAGCTGAAAGTTTTCTCTAGCTACTTTTGCAGCACTGCAGTAATGTGTTCTAGTGCTAACTGGAAAACAAAGGGCTTGTCTTCACTAGAGCCGGGAGAGATCCATCTTATGGTGATCGATTTATCGCGTCTCGTCAAGACGCGACAAATTGATAGCCAGCGGTGCCCCCGTTGACTCCGTAACTCCAGCTTGCCAAAAGGCGCAAGCTGGAGTTGACAGGGGAGAGCGCCGCCGACTGCCGCTGCCGTGAGTGCAGCAGGTAAGTCGGCTGTAGATACGCCGATTTCAGCTACGTTAATAACGTAGCTGAAATTGCATATCTACAGTCAATCCCCCACGCTAGTGAAGACCAGCCCAAAGTTTGAGCTTTCAGTAGCTTTATGCCTTTTGAAATTAATCAGCAGAGTGTTTGCTTATAAAATCAGCAGGTTACATAGATTAGCTGCTGCACAGCCTGATGCTGCCAAGTCACTGTTTACAAAAGGTAGCCTAATGGACTAATTCAAGTGTTCCATATTAAGTAGCAGTATGATAGAAAGCAGGCTTGTTTGTAGAAGTGGACAAAGGCATTCAAGGCTGGCATAATTGGCAGAGCAAAGGATGGGGCACGCAATACAGTCAAACGTGAGTGGATAAGCAAGGAGGGGAAGAACTATGAAAGAAAGGCCTTAGGAAACATAGGTCTGATCTAATCTGTCAGTTTCTGAGCTCCATCTAGTCGAATATCATGCTGGTGGTGGCCAGTATTAAAGGCTAGATTCATAAAAGGACTTAAATGCCTAATGGCCACCTTGAGTACCTAAATCTCAGATTCAGGCCCCGCTACAATTTGCATAACCCTGATTCAGCTGCCCCTCAACCTTGTAGGCACCTACAATTACTTATTGCCTAAATTTTTGCATTAAAAGTTCCCTGGAACCTATGTTTATGCCTCTGATCATTTGCTCTGCAATTCTACACTAGGCGTCCAGATGTCTAAGCCCTAGAACAGTGCATGGACCAGGGAAAGATAGGGGTTCCTCCACTTTGCTCACCTTCAGGGCCCAATCTGTTAAGCATGCTCAGCCCTTGCCTACCAGCTCAGGCTGTTTGGTGAGCTTGCACAAAACAGCTGAAGGGGCAAGGAGGAAGACCCCCTCAAACTTTTAGCCCAGTGGTTATGGTACTCATCTGGGATGTGGGAGATCCCTGGTTCAAGTCCCCTCTCCTGTCTAAGAGGAAGAAGAGATTTGAACTGGGATCTGCCACCTCTTAGGTGGGTGTCCTAATCATTGGGCTGTGGGTTATTTTGATATGGCGCTCCCTCTACATCTCCTGTTGAAGCTGTTCCACTATGGATCAATTTTAAAAAGTCATTTTATCTGAGGGACTGGATTTTGGGTCTTCCACTTCCCAGGTGAATGTTCCAACCACTAGTCTATAGAATCAGTCCCATGTTGTCAGGTTCTCTCTAGCTCAATGAATTTTAATTTTGAGAACCTAGCCCAGTGTAACTCAAAGGTACAAGTAACAGCCCCTCACACCTCCTTAAAGTCTCCTAATCCTTAGGATTTTCATTTTCTCAAACTTTGAATCTGGGACCTCTGGCACTGTAAGACAGAACCATACCCCGTGGCCTTTGAGCTTGCCTTGAACATGAGGGCTAGAAGATGATGTAGGAAAACAGGGAGCCAGTGGAGGGATTCAAAGATCAAATGACATAGTCACTGTTGATCCAAGACTGTGGTCTCAGAATCTGCATTTTGAATGGCAATGGGGAAGAGGATGGGACTGTGTGCATCAGGGAGGCCAGAAGAGGAGGATGCAGTAATCAAGACCAAGGATAAGGGCCTAAATGAAAGTTCCAGTTGTGTAGATGTGGAAACAGTCTTATTTTGGGGAAATGCTTTGGAGGAGTTAGCAGCAGGATTTGGTTCTAAATGCAACACTTGTAGAGTGCTGCTAAATTATTTTTTGGAAGTAAGTTTGTTTCAGAGGAATGGAGTTTGGTCAGCTTTATGGAAAGGTGTCAGTTTGCTGACTGGCTAATAAAGGACTAACATTGCTTAGTTAATATATATTTATGGCCGTAAGTACAGCAATTAGATCTTTGCACTCAAGTTTAATTAAATGTTTATAGGGTGTTTGGCACAAGTATGGTTGAAGAATATGAAGAAATTGCTGACTCCCAATACCAGTCAGAACGACAAGAGCTATTTGATGAAGACTATGGTAAGCAAACAGAAATAACTGCTGCTAGTCAGTCATCAAACATACCTTCTGTACTTGGTGGTACCTAATATTTTTCCCCTGTCTGTGCTGAATGTTTAATTCTGAAGTTAAGGATTAGTTTAGTTTATCTTCATCCTTAAAGTGGTAAAATCTGCAGGGAAATTAGGAATTTGCTAGAGCAGTGGTTCTCAAACCGGGGGTTACGACCCCCTGGGGATCGCCGAGTGCTCCCAGGGGGTCGCGAGCTCCTGGCGCCGCTGAAAAGCTGCAGAATGCATTACTTCCGCATTTGGTGGCTTGTCAGCGGATATACTGAGCTCTCCGTTCGGCTGCAGTCGGAAGTGCTCGGCATGTCTGCCAAAAAGCCACCAAATGCGGAAGTAATGCATTTGGCGGGTTTTCGGCGGACGTACAAGGGCCGCCGTGGCCGACGAGGAAGCAAAAATGGGTCGCGGTTGTTATAAGTGTGAGAACCGCTGTGCTAGAGGTTATACAGGAGTGGGTGGGTGGGTGAGGTACTGTGGCTTGTGATATGATGGTCCCTTCTGGTCTTAGTCTGTGAATCTGAGTAATGTGCCTGTTTTCAAGACCTGTTCGAACATCCCATTAGGCCTTACACAACATCCCATTCGGCCTCATATAACTTATACAATTTGGGGACACTACTGTGTGAGTTGGTGAGAATTACATTAGGCTGGCTGAGGATATATACACCTCAGCCATCCTCCCCAGACCTGTCACGTTGGATGTTGCAAGCATCCTTCATCAAATGGTGACAGATATGCTCTGTCTTCTGTTGGTTAGTGACTCACCCTGAGCTAGCAATCATACTTCTGATTGCCTCTGCTTCAGATGCAAGCCCTGGCTTTTTGCAGGACAGAGGGCAACAAAAGTGAGCTCAGTTTTGAAAGGAGGGGAGACACAGGAATGTGAATGAGAGAAATAGACCAGTGAGGGAAGGAAGACACAAAGCTGGCCTTGCACATGCAGTGAAGGAAATCAGGCAACGAAACTAACAAGAATGTACAGTGAAACCTCGCTGTAACACGACAGTTGCGGTCCAAAAAATTGGATTGGGGAAAATGCGGGGTCACATTATAGCGGGGTTACCATTTCAAGCCGGTCAGAGGCTGAGCGCTGAGGACAGAGGCAAGAACCCCGAGGGCGTGCCAGGGCTGCAAGGTTGGCCTGGCATGAGCAGGAGCTGAGTGCAGGGGACACTCTTACGATCCCGGGCCGACCCTGCAGCCCCAGTGTGCCGCAGCAGTGACTCTCCTGTAGTTTATATAAAGGGACTGAACCCCTCAACTGTCTCGGTTCTTGGTCACTGTAGATAGATAATGGAACTCATCCTGTCGTGTCTTCAGGCCTAGGCATTTCCTTATCCTATTTTAAGATTTATTGTGAATCACTAATGTACTATAAATAGCTTGCTGCCATGTCTCTGGAGTCCCTTACCAGGACTCTCAGGCCCTGAGGCTTGCAAGGATTTCAAGAGGTGTTTCTCTTGCCTTGCAGTCAGCCCTGAAAGGGATGTCCATGTTTTGTGCTTCCCGTGTCTTGTTGAAACCCATTTTTAAACCAGATTTGTGGTTTGCTGTGCCTTTATTCCCTGGGTTAAGGGGGAGAGAGAGTTGACATTTTAGACTCTCTTCTGTCTTCAGTGCCTACAACCTCTTACTCCACTGGGCTCATTGACACAATGTCCTTTTAACTGTCATTTTCAGTTTTTGTCCTAGTTAATGTAGTTTATTTTTACTTTGTCAGACTCTTGCATACACCTCACACTAGACCTTGAGGTATATTTTCACTGTTCATAAGGCATGCAACAATAGTTTCTTTGATTTTAAACAGATTATCCACTGGATTACAATACAGGGGAAGAAAAATCTTCAAAAAATCTCCTTGGCTCTGCTACTAGTGAGTATAATTGCATGTTTCTCAGAACACTTTCATAATGCTGTCCAGTAATAAAATGGTTTACTTTATGTGAAAGTGAGATTCCATTTTATTGTGACATTTATTTCATTGAACAATGGGGGAAAAAAAATCATGCTTTTAAAATTCAGATTTTAGGGCAAAATTTTCAAACTCCTAAATGCATTAGGAGCAGACTGAGACAAAGTGCCTAAATCTCTTTCTTAAATAAGACTTAAACACCTAAAAGACTTAAAGCATTTTGAAAATTTTACTCAGTCCTTTTCTCAGAGCAATAAGCATGTTAACCTAAATAAATAAAGTTAAATGTGACTGGTTTTTTTAAGTATTTACTGTTTTGTTAACAATGCAGTAGAACCTTGATTATTAAAGAGGATAGACTGGCCTTAGCACCTGGCTAAAGGAAAAGGATACAGAAGCACTATGTGTCTGAGCCAAAATCTTTGTGCATAGCTTCTTTATCCGTTCTTAGACCAGTCTACTTTTGAGGAAGCCGATGGCTCAGGCACGTCTCACATTTTTCCTCTTAAACCAACTTCATTTAATCTTGGTGACTTTCCCTAACCTTCTGAAAATAAGTGAGTTTTAGTGAACTAAGAGATGATTAGTCATGGCACTACTTCAGTTTTAATGAGTCCCTGACTTCAACTTCATTATTTAAGATAATAGCACTAGTCATCCAGCCCTTCTAGAATAATTGTTACCTCATTGAGTTTGTTCCTGTTTATCAAGGTTAGCGATCTAGCTTTTGCATGCATAATGAATATTACTTCTGCATAGTGCTCAAACAGATTAGTAGTCTGGTATCTGCATAGGCAAGCTTTTTTTTTAAATCCCACACTATACAAGTTTGTAATGTTTGCTTTCAGTTTCTCATAGAATATAACTGTGGCTTAAGTATGAAAAGGTCATGGCCAGGAATTTTGCACAATATCTTGGTGGGAAGGAATAAATTCCCAAACAGTCTATTAATAAATGTTAAAGTGCGAAATACGTTGAGATTTCAACTCAAAAAGCAGCATCTTAGTTTCTCTGATGCTGCCCCATTTATCTTTTTACCATAGCTACCCATACCCAGAGTAGTGTTGATAAAGCACTTTAAAATATGATGCTATATATACAAATGCAGTGTATGTAACTAACTTAATATGACTACAACTTGAATGGTGTGAGAAGTGCAGTGACTTTCTTTAATGGATGTCAAATCTTGTTGTTTTTGTTATAAAAAACATGAGTCCGGTGGCATCTCAAAAACTAACAGATTTATTTGGGCATAAGTTTTTTCTGGGTAAAAAACCCACCTCTTCAGATGCAACCGGACTCCTTGTTGTTCTTGTGGATACAGACTAACACGGCTACCCCCATACCTGACACTGTTTTTATAGTGTCTTTAGTATGCCAACATCTATTTAGAAACCAATAACTACAATAGCCATTAAGCACTCAGTAACTCTTACATAGCCTTGGCTAGTTGTACGTTACTGAGAGAGCCATTTGACCAGTACTCTGGGATAATCTGCTTTCTTTTTCCGAAAACCTTTGTGAGGTTTGTGCTTGAGCAAATGTAAGAGGGACAAAAGTGGCCTCCATTTAGTCAATCTAGTACAATGCCATCTCTACTCTCAAGTAGTGAGGCTGATATCTATGTAACAGTAGAAACCATAGTCATATGAAGGGTAAGGAGGGAAACCTCAGAAATCTGATCAGGGATTTGGACGATCATAAAAGCTGTCTTGCAGTCTCTTGCCATATTGACCTGGACAGGTAGTCCTTGTGCCCTCACACCTTCTATTCTCATCTGGAAGATTGACAGAGTAGCTTCAGTTGTCTCTTTCCTCTTACCTGCAGCAAGGAATCTGGCTCAGAATTCGGATCTGATGTGACCTATGTTGGTTATGATCTTTTATAAGGCATTCAGAAACTACAGTGATAAGCCTGGAATAAAAACCTAGAGGAATGGATAAAATTCGTGGTGTTCAGGAGTGTAGCTCTCGAGCTTTTTAGACTACAAAAGTACTAGCGTAATCAAAACCCAAACGCTTTTCAGTAATTCTGGCTTTGTACAGATATCACTGATTGCTTACCCATCCGATCAAGAGTAAAAAATGGAATAGTGTTGGTTTTTTATTTGTTCTAGCCTACTTGGGCCATTTATGCTTTCACCTCAGGGAACTTTTTCCTCCTATCTCAGCGGTAGCCAACCTGAGCCAGAATTGACCAACATATATTGCTAAAGAGCCACAGTAATAAGTCAGTAGCCCCACATCAGCTCCCCACCCAGTGGCAGCCCTGCCAATCAGCGCCTCCCTCTCCCTTCTCCCACTTCTCAGTCAGCTGTTTGGTGGCATGCAGGAGGCTGGGGGAGGTGGAGCAAGGGCACACAGGCTCAGGGGAGGGGGCAGGAAGGGGTGGAGTTGGGGAAGGGCCTGTGGCAGAGCTAGGGGTTGAGCAGTGAGCACCCCTCTGGCACACTGGAAAGTCGGTGCCTGTAGCTTCAGCCCCAGAGTTTGTGTCTATACAAGGAGCTACATATTAACTTCTGAAGAGCCAGATGTGGCTCTGGAGCCACAGGTTGCCCACCCATGTTCTATCTCATCTAGGAGCTGAAAATGTTCTAGAGGACATTGAGGCATTGACTGTTGAGATTAATTTACTATTGACTTGGAGGACTGAATTGTGTTGAGTGCTGTAGGGATTTCTATCTGTCTTGTGCTGGATGCACAAGATTCAAGAGTAGAAAACCAATTCAGTACTAATATAGCAAAAATTCTTACCTGGAATTCTGCAATCTATAGTAGATCTCCTGTGGACCTGTATTGAATCAATAGATACAAAAACCTGTAACCTTCCACCAGCTTTGATAATTGCTTTCATGGAAAAAGTGAAGAACAATGTTTCTCAGCTCAGATGGAAGAACAACGTTTTGCTTCAATTGTAGTAAGATCTTTACTGCCACCATCATGTTCACTGGTCTACAATTTTTTAGAAGTCGTCTGCTTTAGAGATAAAATGTGATATTTATTATGTATTTTGATGTGCTGAATTCAAATATGACAATTAAAACTGGCTACTGTTTCTAAGATATTTAAGTTTTTACATTTTATGTCTATGTATATTGTGTAGATAGTAGTTTTAATCATAAATTGTAAACCTAGGTCTTTTCATGTGTTTATGGTTGCTTTACATGATAATATTTCACCTGTCCTGTTTATGTAACACTTTAAAAATCAGCAAAAGGGTTATATAAATAAAATGTATTATGAAACAAAAGGCAAAAAACTATTATGTACGTAGTTTAGTCCTGTTCAGTGTCTACTCGGCGCTTCTTGGCTTGTCTCTTGTATTCATTAAATGGAGCATCTCTTGTCACTGTCCAGCAATACTCTGCAAGCATTGATGGGCTCCATTTGCCCTGATAGCGTTTCTCCATTGTTGCAATGTCCTGGTGAAATCGCTCGCCGTGCTCGTTGCTCACTGCTCCGCAGTTCGGTGGAAAAAAAATCTAGATGAGTGCAAAAAATGTATCTTCAGTGACATGTTGCAACCAAGGCATGCTTTGAGGAGGTTTGTATGCCTTGAGGAGGTTTTCCACCAACAACCTGTAGTTGTCTGCCTTATTGTTTCCGAGAAAATGTATTGCCACTGACTGGAAGGCTTTCCATGCCGTCTTTTCCTTGCCACACAGTGCACGGTCAAATGCATCATCTCAAAGAAGTTCACGAATCTGAGGACCAACAGAGACACCTTCCTTTATCTTAGCTTCACTTAACCTTGGAAATTTTCCATGGAGGTACTTGAAAGCTGCTTGTGTTTTGTCAATGGGCTTGACAAAGTTCTCAGACCCAGCTTGATGTGTAAGGGTGGTAACAAAATCTTCCTTGATTCAACAAGTGGTGGAGGCTGAACACTTTTCCTCCCAGGCTCCAATGACTGTCAGAGTGGCCAATCTTTCTTGATGTAGTGGGAATCTCTTGCACGACTATCCCATTCGCAGAGAAAACAGCAGTACTTTGTGTATCCAGTCTGCAGACCAAGCAAGAGAGCAACAACCTTCAAATCGCCACAAAGCTGCTACTGATGTCGGTCATAGTTTATGCACCTCAAAAGTTGTTTCATGTTGTCATAGGTTTCCTTCATATGGACTGCATAACCAACTGGAATTGATGGCAAAACATTGCCATTATGCAGCAAAACAGCTTTAAGACTTGTCTTTGATGAATCAATGAAGAGTCTCCACTCATCTGGATCGTGAACGATGTTGTGGGCTGCCATCACACCATTGATGTTGTTGCAGGCTACAAGATCACCTTCCATGAAGAAGAATGGGACCAGATCCTTTTGACGGTCATGGAACATGGAAACCCTAACATCACCTGCCAGGAGATTCCACTGCTGTAGTCTGGAGCCCAACAGCTCTGCTTAACTCTTGGGTAGTTCCAAATCCCTGACAAGGTCATTCAGTTCAGCTTGTGTTATGAGGTGTGGTTCAGAGGAGGAGGATGGGAGAAAATGTGGGTCCTGTGACATTGATGGTTCAGGACCAGAAGTTTCATGGTTCTTCTTCCTCGTCTGACTCAAGTGAGAATGATTCTGGTGCATCAGGAACCGGCAGTCCTTCTCCGTGGGATATTGGGCGTATAGCTGATGGAATGTTTGGATAATGCACAGTCCACTTTTTCTTCTTTGACACACCTTTCCCAACTGGAGGCACCTTGCAGAAGTAACAATTGCTGGTATGATCTGTTGGCTCTCTCCAAATCATTGGCGCTGCAAAAGGCATAGATTTCCTTTTCCTGTTCAACCACTGGTGAAGATATGTTGCACAAGGGTTGCAGCATATGTGTGGGGCCCACCTCTTGTCCTGATCTCCAATTTTGCAGTCAAAATAAAGGAGATAGGCTTTCTTAACCATAGTGGTTATACTGCACTTTTGTGATGCAAAAGTCACTTCATCACAAACATAGCAGAAGTTATCTGCACTGTTCACACAAGTACAAGGCATCTCTGCTCACTTTGGCGAAACAGAAATGTGTCCCTTTGCAAAATCAAACACTGACAAATAAGAGAGCACGACGCTGTATGATTTCTAGAGCTGATATAGGGCAATTTGTTCAGCAGAGTGATGTAAGCTTCGTTATGATTGCATCATCCATGACTTCTAGGAATAACATGATGCAATTCATATCATGTATGATGCAATACCAGCTTTGGATTGCATCATTCATTATTTTGCCTAAAAAGCAAGTACTGTCCAAACAGTCATAGATTTATTCATAGATCCAGTCAAAGATGTATTTTAGTCATTTCTGGTTTAAATTGAGCTCCCTTCCCTTTATAACTCACTTATCCTCCGCCATTCCCATGTCAAGGGTGGTATATACTGATCCAATAGCATATCTTGAAAACTAGAGCCAATCAACCATTTTAAGCATCATTTTTGTTCTCAGTGACCCAGAATTAGTAAAGTTTGACTACATTTATTTCAGAAGCATTTTGGCTGTAGAGCAGTGTTTAGGAAATATGTTGGCAGTATGTTGTTTAGGAAAAATTTTAATTGCTTTTTCTGCGAACATATATTCTTGAAATAAAACATGTACATTTACAACTTCCTATTTTAAATATGGTTGGAAGCCAGCATAATCCTTTTAATTGGTAAAGATTTGGCATAATTTTGCAAAATAACCTAGAAACCTATATTTGAAATTATATCAAGCAGAGAACCCAACCCTCCTACTCCCTCCTTATTTCTCTCACCATTAAAAAAATGGAACAGATGACTTGTTTGTACTGGAAAAAAAAATGATGGATCCAAAGTTAGTCTGTGCAAATGAATGGGTAGATAATACTACAAACTTCACTGAGGATTTCTGATCATGTCTTCTCTGATCAGTTGTTGTTTTTTGTACAGATGCCATTCTAAATATGGTGAATATTGCTGCTAATATACTTGGAGGAAAAACTGAAGAGATTTCTGAAGGTAAATGTTATTTCCTTAGATACGTAAGTTCTTTTTTATTAAAAGATACAGGATTTTAAACATGTTATAGATTCTTTGTTTCCCACCTTCATTTCTCGTAAGAACATGGATGATCTGAGTGCAGAGTAGTTCAAGAATGGAATGCGCACGTGCAATCACTTGCAATGCATTTGCCCCATGCCCAGTCCTCAGAAGCTCTTCCCTCAGTGGTATCAGTCAGGGCGGCTTGAGCACTCTCTGCCATTGCAGCTGGGCCCTTTATACCAGCATATCTCGGAGACTCCTCACTTCCTTCTTACTGCCCATGGTGGTTGCTAGAATTGCTTGGCTTGCCCTAGCAAATGCTCTGTGTTTATTGTAAATTCATTGTACAGTAAATAGTTTTCCTGATTTATAGTTGATCAGTACTTCATAGTGTGGATACTATTAGTTACCTTCAGTTCCCAGTTTTGGGGTTTCCATTTCTCAGTACTGAGGGATGCCTTACTCATGTGGCTTCAAACCCTGTATATTTTGTGATAGAGCTTAGTGGTCCTGAATCAGCATTGAGTGCTTTGGTGTCAGTTAAGAGTGCATTTCCTTTTAATGTCCAAGACCTGGCACTACTCACCCTCTCCAGTACCTAAAAAAACGGCATAAGACCACTAGACAGACCACTGAGAGAGGAAAGTCACCAGCACCAAATCCCCCTAAGTACAGGAAGTAGCGTACAGCTGAGATCTAAGCACTCCTCTGCTCTGGTACAGCTGAAACTGGCACCATTGATTCTGGTACCAAGGCAGGTATCAGAGTCCAGGACCCAAACGGTCCCTTCGACTTCTGCAGTACCACAGTGACCTAAGACAATCTTGGTATTGATCAGGCCCAAAGATGAGTGTGGCAGCAAGAGATCTGCTGAGCCTATTGATAACCATGTCTGCGCTCCTGGCACTGGCAGATGGAGGGGTGCCAGCATCATTGATGCATTATTCGGTACTGCAACAACCTCCTGTGCCTCAGACTTCATACCCAACGGTACTGGCTAAGAGAGAGCCTGCAATGTTGTCTTCTCTACGTTCTTTGCCTACTCAGCACTGGTCTCCAACGCTGTCCTGAGTAGCACTCTTCTTGGTTGGCAGAAAGTGATTCGCTGTCCTCTGAATGAGAGACTGGCTCCTACTTTTCTTAAGCTTGGGACCTGTCCCTGTATTCCCTACCTAGGTGTTACTCCTCTAGGTTGCCTTTGAGATCCTCTGGGTGAAATGGGATTGGGCATCTGGCCAGGGAGTCATTGAGACCCACTACCAGCTCAGTGGTCCTTTTGGAAACTGGGAGGAATTCCCCCAGTTTCTGTGTCCTATGTAAGTTCCTTCTCCGTGTACTTAGAGAGGCATGGGGAGTCTACTTGCCAGGAGCTGCCTGGTCCTCAGTCTGGTATTAGGCCTAGTATCAGGCAAGGCAGAGGCAGTTCACAAGGAACTGTGGGATTCTGTGGGTTTTGCAAATCTTTGGCTTCTACATCAATGCTTGCTCCATCTATACACCCAGGGGTTGCTAAACAGGCATATTGATGGGTGGCTCAAAGGACTCCATACCAGTTTACAACTTCTTAGTGCTTGGTCCTGGCCTATTTTAGACCAATGTGTCTTAAGTTCTGTGCAATTTGTTTCTACCCCTCCCTTCTCCTGTCTCTTCAGGGACCACTCTCTCAAGTGTCTTCTCCTCCAGTAGGTTGTCTCCTTTGGGTGGGAACCACAGAGGAGGCACTGCAGTGTCTCAGGATGAAGGGATTCTATTCCTGTTTGTTTCTGATCCTGAAAGCCAAGGGAGGTCTAATTTTAGACCTGCACCCCAACTCAACAGATATCTCAAAAAGCTGAAGCTCTACATGGCTACCTAGGCATCCGTTATTCCCTCCCTGGATCCTGCTATGCTGCCCTTGACTTAAAATGCGTACTCTCATGTGGCAACTTATTGAGATCACAGGAAATATGATTCATAATGAAGCACTCTCGTTACCAGTTCTCCATGTGGGTACCGCTTAGAGAAAATTTTCCAGTGACTCTGTACAGCGTGTGCACCCACCAAGAGTGGAATGAACATGTGGAACACATTCTGAACAACAATTACAGAAGGCTAATTGTGTTTGCTCTCCTTTTCTGTGATTTCTTTCCCCATAGTGCTGCCACCACAAACTCACCCTTCTGACTAGGGAAAAGATACTGCTGTGATTTCTGTAGCTATTCTTGATGGATTAAATAGCTTGGGGTTCTGCATACTGGTCTAGATATCTTTGTTCTTTCCGTGTCAAAATCTGCCTGATGTGGTCTTTAGCTTGTAGCTTTACACAACCTTAGATGGTCTTTCAGTTTCTATAACTTTCTTCTCCCCTCCTCCATAGAAATACTTCAGCAAATCTTATGCAAAACCATACCAACAGGTGCCCAGTTCATCTAAATGTAAACATAGAGAATTGGTATCTTGTTTGTTTTAGTGTAGTTTTGTTAATGCTACTAAACAAATGTATATAGGGAAAATAAATATGCCCATGTGATGAATTCAGATTTTTGAGCATGTTGTATTAATGTTTCCTGTTTTCTCGCCCATTTTTATGCTTCCTTCCTGTTGACTTCTGTGATATTCATGCAGCTCTCGGGAAGCATCTTATACTAATTTGGTTGTGGTTCCATATGCTTTAATAGGAAATAACAGTATGTCTGAAAATACCACTGTTGCTGCTGCAACTGCCACTTCAACAGATGCACCAAAATTGCCTGAACCAACCCTTCTTCCTTCACCAGAGTAAGTGATGCAGAAGATTTCTAGTCATGGCCAACCTCTACCTCATTAGAACTAAATTTAACACACAAAATCAGACTGCTAGACTTAGCCCCTCATTTATACTAGAAAACCCTAATGTAGACACACTTGCATTGGTTGAAACCTTGCCTATACAGGTACTTGGGATTGACTTTAACATACTTGAGGTTCAGGTCTCTCATTTGCTGATAATTTTCAGAATGTAGTTACTGTGTATTGCAATAGACTTCACTGGATGAAAGCATATGTGTAAAGTGATTTTTTTTTTTTTTTTTCAGGAGAAGCTAAGTTATTTCTTGTTTGACTCAATGAAACCATTGTATTGTACCTTTCTTAAAAACAGAAGTCAAAGCTTTTGGGTCAAACTGGTTTTTGGACCACTGAAACAGTTGAGCAAAACCATAGTCTGATTAGATTGTTTTACAAATAATGGACAATATTTTTAGGAAATATAAAATTTCTAAAAATTAAACCCAGACAGAGTAGGCAATATGTTGGACTAATTCACTTTTTTTTTCTGAGCTTTGGGTTCATATCTTAGCTTGTCAAAGTGAATTGCACTTCATAAATCTGTATCATGTTGGCTATTGTTGCAAAGAAACTTGTCTATTTTGGAGGCTAGGAAGGTCATTGAGGGGTTTTAGTTTTGAATTTTAAGGAATTTAACGCTTCCTTGACAGATTGACACTTCAGATCAGACCCCAGGCAACTTGTTCTTTCTCCATTAATTACAACAATCTGGAACTGAGGTCTGCTTTGGAACCAAGCCTGGAATTCTTCTCCTCCCTTTTTCTTCCCAGCCCTTACTCAAGTTTCTCTGGATCTGATTTCTGCTGTGCCCTTATTGTTGCAGGGTACCTCTACACAGTCCCATGTAGAACTGGCTCTAATAGGGAAGACTAGGTTCTATAGGTTCTGTGCAATTGATACTCTGTTCTATGGGTCTCTGGGTTTGAGGAACCAAGCTAGAAAATATGTATCCTGATACATAAAAATAAATTTAGTGATCTCCAAATTGACGTTTGTCCATGTGCCAAATCACATAGTGGTTTTGTACCAATTGTCAATTTTTGTTCAAGAGAAGCCTATGTCTGGAATAGTCAGGGATATTAAACCATGTAGGTGCATTGAGATAAATCAGTGATTGATTTAATTAGTATAAGCAGGACCTGTTCCATTTCTGACATTTATTAGTCTTTCCTGAGCATCACTTTCGTGCATTTATTTTTTACAACTACTACCATATCCTACAAAACTATATCCTGTGTTTCTTTTAACTTCTGTTTTGTAGGCTTGTAACTACAGAGATGCCACAAATAGATAAGGAACAATTAGCCAAAGAGCAATTAGTCCTGGAATTAACAAAGGAGAGCCCCATTGTTCAGCTAGTTCAAGAGTATGAAGAGGAGGCAAGTCAGTCAACGGTGACCCTGCTGCCTAGTGATGAACAAGAGGAAGAAACATCAACATGGTTTGAATCTGAGACAGAGATCTATTGCTACGAGCTGGTGACGGTTTGTTGTGTATCTAGCTTTTCAGAATATCTCTATAAGTGGTGTTCAGCTGCAGAAGCTGTTCGTAGGCAACGTAGCAAAACTTCTGAGAGCAAGCAAGGGGATTACTCTGTTACCATTCAGCATTCACAGCCAGTTCCCACAGAATCTTTACACGTTTCAATAGATAAGCCTCTGTCTGAGAAACTAGACAGTGAAATTACAGGAAGCGCACTTGGATCTACTATTGCAAGTGACTTAAGCAGTGTACTCCATGAGGATATCGCTAACCAGACTATAGATTCTATTGAATTGGAACCCAGTCATCCTCAGACTGTCTCTCAATCTCTCCCCTTAGAAGTTACTTCTGAAATTAAGCCATTATCTACAATGGAGGTCTCCTTGGAGCCTACAAAACGTGAGGCAGCACAGTTAACTTCCCAGATAATTCCCCAAGATGGTAGTGTTGAGATAAATACTGAAGCAGAAAAGAAAGCTGAGAGCTCTGTTTCTGAGAAACAGTCTGTGGTCTCTGAAACAAACATTGTCAGTGAATTCAAGGAGATCAGCACAAGAGATACAGATTCTGTCCAAATCCTCTCAAAACCTACAGAGACACTACCACAGCCTGAATACACAATGGCTCCAGTAGGCAATGATATTGGGGAAGCAAAAGTGAGTGCTTCAGAAATACAGAAGCAAGTATTGTCTCCTGTTGTAGAATCTTCTGCATCAGCAGAAATAAAATATGATGAGCAAACAACTGAAGAAGCTTTTCTAGCTATTCCTGTTTCTGGTGGACAGCAGAGAATGGCTACAGACTTCTATGCTGAATTGCAGAATTCCACAGATCTAGGTTATACTAATGGAAATCTTGTTCATGGATCTAATCAAAAGGAGTCTGTATTTATGAGACTTAATAATCGTATTAAAGCCCTGGAAGTAAACATGTCTCTCAGCAGCCGCTATCTAGAAGAACTTAGTCAAAGGTAAGACTCCTAATAAATTATGAAAATCTACCTTTATCGTATCTAAAGCGTGTTTAACATGACACAACCAATGGTCAGAAAAATCTGTAGGGAACATGCTAACAACATGTATTTGAGTAATTGATCAGCAACTAAAGCTTTTTTTCAGACAATTGAGAAATAAGTGACCATTAGTAGAAGCTGCCAAAAGTTTAGATTTCTGTATCTGAATTTTTCCCTATGTATTTCAAGTTGCCCCTGAATTTTATATTCTACTGCAGAGTACACAGTGCTCCGTTTTTAAGGAGTTTATGTATTGCTTGGGGATGTTCACTAATATTTCTGCAAGCCTTCCAGTGTAGGATCTGTTTCTGCTGCCTCTTAAGTCAATTGCAGAAGCATCCAAGTCTATAGTAATTTCACTTGCCAACTGGTGGCCTGTAGTCCCTTTTTAGTTAATACAATAATATTAAACTCGTGTTTGTGTCTTAAAAAGAGAAGGATAGGGAGGGGAAACACAACCTGCAGATTATAATGAAGTTAGTATAACTATTCAATAGTAGTTATTTTTGATGTATGTTTGGAAGTAAAGGTTGGTTAATCTTCTTGTCATGCACTAATTACATAATCCGTTCTTAGCAATAGCTATAGTTGTAAATGTTTGTTTGCATTTCTCCTATTTGCTGCTACCTCATTCACCCTAATGTAGCTCCCATAACCATGCTTATGGACCCCAATCTTCTGCTTAGTGCTATTTAATGCTGCTTCCTGTGAGTCGCTATTAATCAGCACCAACTGTAAGTACAGCAACTCCTCACTTAGTCATCCCGGTTAACGTTGTTACGTTGCTGATCAATTAGGGAACGTGCTTGTTTAAAGTGGTGCAATGTTCCCTTCTGACGTCGTTTGGCAGCCGCTTGCTTTCACTGCTTGCAAGAAGAGCAGCCTGTTGTACCTAGCTGGTGCGTGATTGGAACCAGGGTGGACCGGCAGCTCCCCATCAGCTCCCCCTCCCTTAAGTTCCCTGTTCAGCTGCTGCCCAGCTGGCTATCTATTGCCAGCAGTTCAGCTGTCCCTCCCCTCACTGCCATGTGCTGCTTCTGCCCTCTGCCTTGGAGCTGCTCCCCGAGACTCCTGCTTGCTATGTGGGGAGAGGAGGAAGTGGCCGACTAATGTCAGGGTGTCCCCCTGCTCCTGCACCCCGCTCCACCCCATCTTCCATAGAGCAGGGGGGACACGCAATGTCCTTACTGGCAGCTGATAGTCTGTACAAGCTGATCTAATTAACAAGGCAGTGTACTTAAGAGTTGGTAAACTTAAAGGGGAATCTCTCTCTCTCTCACTCACACTCACACTCACACTCTCACACACACACGGTGTGTGTATGTATCTGTCTCTCTGCCCTCCCTCTTTTCCTGCTGCCTTGTACAGTGAGAGAGTTAACCCTTGAGGACTCAGCCATTTGCTAGTTCATTTAGCGAAAGGCATTCCCTCTGACTCCTTCACCTCAACCAAGCTTCACAATCATCATCACTGTGTACCAGTATTAAATTGTTTGTTTTTAAACTTTATACCATGTGCGTATATATACATATAATATAGTCTTTTGTCGGGTGAAAAAAAATTCCCTTGAACCTAACCCCCACATTTACATTAATTCTTATGGGGAAATTAGATTTGCTTAACATCGTTTTGCTTAAAGTCACATTTTTGGAACATAACTACAACGTTAAGTGAGGAGTTCCTGTAGCAGAAGCACCTTCATACTCCAAACATTTCTGTCATACAACCCATTGCCAACTCTTTTAATATTAAAATAGGCTTTAATTTGGGTCCTAAACAGTGTTAAAAATGTAATCTGAGAATTAAGCAACAAAGTTGTTCCAGATGGTGGGAAGTTTCAAAGGAGAGAGAGTTTCTCCCTAAAACTGGTGAGATTGTGGGAAGAAACAGAGTAAGTTAGTACTAGATGAATGGAGGAAGGTGCTGTGGTGACAGTGTTTGAAATTGTAGTCTTTAATATGGAACCTAATTCATTTGACAGGTACCGAAAGCAAATGGAAGAAATGCAGAAGGCTTTCAATAAGACTATAGTCAAACTTCAGAACACTTCAAGAATAGCAGAAGAGCAGGTATGAATTGCTTCTGGTCAGAAGTAGGTGACAGTGTATCTTAACCAAGAGATTCTCAAGAATGTTTAAAAGCTTACAAGGACAATGTCAGTATTTTAAAACTTTTAGTGGCTGTACTGAGCACAAATCTTTAGAAATAGTTAACTGTTTCAGAGTAAAAAAACATAAGTAAAAGCTGCATATTTGATAAGGATTGTTTTTCTATTTAATGTCCTCCTGTTCTCCATTTTGTAAGTGGTGTTCTAAAATGTAACAGATTTCCTTTTCTGTAAATGAATGGGAAGCTCAAACTCTTTTTTTTTTTTTTTCCCTGCCATCTTAATTTCTTAAATTTACTTTTTGAAAAAAAATAAATTGATACAAGTAATCTGAAGGCGATGGATACAGTTCTCCAGAAGGGCCTCCAAGTCCCATTTTCAAAAATCATTTAAGCACTTGGACTTCTAAATCACATAAGCGTTTTTGAAAATTTTACTTTGTGGTTTTACAGATCCATACCTGATTATTTGCTTCTTTTGGACTCTTGTTTTCAATCCTTATAAATGTAGCTCACCCTCCTTTGAAAGGGAATGAATTGACAGCTGCTGTGAGATATGTTTGTGGGCCTGAGAACCCCCTGTAGATAGTCACGCTTGCGTAAGAGTTTCCATTCCAACTTCCCGCATTCAGTAATTTTAAAGCTTCTGAAATTTGTTTGAGCTGAAGTCTTCCAGGTTGGGTCTTTGGTCCAAATGTGACATTTCTTTTTAGAAAGTTTGAGCGAAGGTTTTATTTGCTACACTAGTACCTTCAAAAAGCGTAATACGTTTTTTATCCACCTTCCTTGTGTATATTTGGAAGTCGTATCAGCCACTTTAGACAAAGCTTTGCCTCAGACTTTTTTTTTTTTTTTACATATGCTATACCTTCCTTAATGTATTTAGAGGGTGAAAATTGAAACTGCTTGAGCATGATTTAACTTGATTCAGTAATCTCCCACCCCAAATGTACTAAAGTAATTTGCAGAGCAATTGGCAGTGCAAGGCAATAGAAGCAATTACAGACTTTAAACACAAGGGTTTTTTAAACATCCTATTTCTGCTAGGTCCTGAAGCATTTTAAGCATCATCTTGTCAAAGTGTAGTTCCTGACAAGTGACTTATCAGGGATAGAATATTTATGTTGCTATGGTAACTGTTGAAATTCAGGGGAAAAACTAAGTGGTCTAAACATATCACAAGTATTATTGCATTCAGACTTTCACTGGAAGTCTTTCAACTACTGCTATTTGAACACAATGTAAATCCCATTAAATGAACTTATCATAAATAATATACATTGCTTTCATTTTTGTTACGCGCTTTACAGAAGGGAGTAGTTAGAAATCATCACAGTGGGATGTATTGGTATAATATTACAAAAGATTATTGGATGCAGTTAGAGCTCTTAGAACTGCTCAAGATTTTCAATAAAGTTTCATGCAGAAATCTGACAGCTGAAATGTTGCTGTTACTCTGTTTCAAGTGCTGTGTACAGAACAGCTTTCTGTATTATAGAAGATCTCCTAACTACTATAAATGTTTTGTTTGTATTTAGTCAGCATGTAAATGAATTTTTCATAAAGCATATGGCTAGGTAGTGTCTGTTGCCTTCATGGATAAGATGGAATTATAATTTGATAAATAGTATGGTACATATTAGTTCAGTATGTGGGATTCTGCTAAGTGGGGATAAACCAACTTTTTTTAAACACAGGATCAGCGGCAAACAGAAGCCATCCAACTGCTACAGGCACAGTTGACCAACATGACACAGCTAGTTTCCAATCTGTCAACAACTGTGGCTGAACTAAAACATGAGGTAATTAGAATTTAACAGTACGGCATGAGAGATTTTTTTGTATAAAATGTTTCTTGGGTTGTTGGTGGCTGAGTCTTGCTGGGATAAAACTTAATCTGCAAGGAGGTGCAGGTGGCATTGCTTTCAGCTCCCTTTGGCAGCCAGCCAAGTATTTAGTTGTCAACATGAGTTTTCTTTGTGGCTGCAGCAGGACTGCTAATAAAAATAGCTGCTGAAATACAGGGGGAAGAAAGACTGAAGGAGTATAGAATGTAGTAATGGGTGGAACATTAAAGGCTCTAGTCGGGTTGACACAATATCTGGTGTTCATGCCTTAAAGGTGAGGGGCTTTTGGTCAAGTAAGGTGGAGAAACAGCAGCAGCTCACTCTGCTGCATGGTGCCTCCAATGAAACTAAAATGAGACTAGGCAGCTAATACTTAAATCTTTGTCTTGATGAATACCAACAGATTAAAAGAGAGAACACCAAAGCAATTAAAAGCTATTTAATAAAAATAGCTAACTTAAACTTAAAACTAACTCTAACTGTTGTTGTTGAGTATCAAGTCATTGATTTGCAGGATCAAAAGAATGAAAGGGACTTTCAGAAGAATGCATGGTATTTCTTAAATGTGTATAGAGACAACTGGAAAAGTGTTGATTTACTTTTTCATCATAGGGCTGCTAAGGATAAATAAGACTAATGTTTCAGCTTCATGTTAAATGAACAAGAAGATAGAGAGGAAATAACCATTTACTGTTGTTCTCCAATCTTTGCCAAGAATTCAGGATTATTCACTATTCTGTGGATTCCCATAAATTAGTGTAGCAGAATTACTGAGCCACATAAGTTTCTGCAATGGACCGGAGCATATGTGGCCTGACCTAATTGTCACAGCTGGACTGAGGTCTGCCCACCAGGGGATGGTAGTCACTGGACAGGAGCTAGAGGAATCACAAGAGCCAGGTTTCATAAGCAAGGGTCAGGATCAAGCCGGGATCAAAGGCAAGAGATCAGAGGCAGTGCCATGTTAGAATAAAGAGGCAGGAGTCAGGATCAGAATCAGGCTAGAGTCAAAGCTTGGAGATCAAAAATCAAGCAGTGTCTGTGTATTGCAGCAGGCTGAAGTCTGGTTACCCATATCATTTCCTGGGTCAATTCCTGGGGTTAAATAGGGAGCTTGGCCAATCAGAGGGCCACAGGGTTTTGTCACTGTAGATGTCTTAGACTGCGCTTCCTGCAGTACCTGCTTTCGGTAGTGCTCCCTTGCTGTGTCTCTTCATGGCCTCCCAGTGGTACTATGGGACTTCACCCGTTGCACACCCCACAGATGTGGGTTCTAGTCCTGGAGTACTTACAATGGCTTCTCTAGCAACCGGTTTGCTTTACTAACCAATTAAGGCTGTGAGACACAACATGTAGCATAGAGGCATAGTCAGATATAAAGCAGACCAACAATGTATAAAGATGATGTGGAGTCTTGTATTTGTCTAACTAAGCTAAATGAAAATTCACTAATATTTAGAAGTACTAAAGGAACGTAATCCTCAGTACTAACATGCTGTCTCTTGAGCAATGAAGGTGGCTTTGTAGTTACTGCTAAAGAAAAAGAAACTGAACAGAACTGTGTTCCTTGTAGTAAATACATACTGTGATCTTGAGTTGAAATAGTTGTCTCATTAGTTTATGAAATGTGTATGTGGTCTGCTGTGGAAATAAAAAAACCCTAGAAAAAAATTATAAATTTGCTTAAAAAGTAAATAGCTCACGTAAAGTTCAAGAGGGGAATTTTGTTTCTCCTGCAATAAGTGGTGAAACTCAAGCACCTGAGCCTTGTATGAGAAAAAGGTTGGTCTTTTGTTTCAGATGCTGAACTGGAACTTGAGAGATCTGGCTTTAATATCCAGGCTTCTTGTGTATGGTTAGATCATGTCATCTGTTCAATTCTCCATCTGTAAAATGGAACTCTTTTCTCCCACCTGTTTGTTTTTGTGTATTTAGTAAAACAGTCTGTGCCTTGAGTTTACAATGTTTATGCAGAGTACCGAGGACAATCTCAGTCAAGGTCACTTTGATATAATAGTAAACAATAAAGCAGAGAATGCAACTTCTTGCACTGTTTAGGTGTTAGGGTGTCATAATTTATCAGTTAATAAATGGTCCAAAAATACATGCATTTTGAAGAAAAAAGTTGACATTCCAGGGAACACTCCTCAAAGATTTGTTTAATATCAGCAGTCTTCAAGAGCCATATTGCCACAGCTGTGATCAACAGAGGTACTTGAGCAGGATCCCTGTCCCTAAAGAGTGGGAACAGCAGGCAGGGTGTTCTGTGAAGGCTTCAGCATACTGGAACTTGCCTCAATCCCCACGGTCCAAAATAGATTAAGATTGGTGAATTTCTGAGCATGCTGCCAAACACATCTTTTAAGGTGTTTGGAAAGGGCTGTGAGTGTTTCCAACAGCAATAAAGGAATAGAAAGGAGTTTCTGTAAGTGGCTGGCTGGCAGTGTTCCTGTTAAAATGATTAATGCTTCTGGGGTTTTATTGTATCAGGGCATCTAGAGCCTTGGATAGGCATCTTTTTATATTTTAAATCTAAAGAAATGTAATTTAAAATAAAATGCATGCTGCTTTATTTTTTTCTGATTTAGTTGATGACATTTGGCCTCATGTTGTGCATTCAGTCGGTTGGGAATTGTGAAATAGTTCATCGTGCTTTTAACATAACACGAATGGCTTAGCACAAAACTCTAAAAACATTTTTTAAAATAAGCATGGAAAGTGTAACTAGAGCTTCTCCCTCCCCCACCCCATAACTGGAATAATTCCCCTTAGAAAGTTACTTTGATTGTAAAGTAATGTCCTTGGATTTCAGTTTTTTTGGTACAATAGCAAGCTTAATAAAGTTTGTCAGCCATTTTTCTTTAAATGTATACACATTATAAATAGTGTTTGAGCATCAATCAAGTACTATTTATAATGTGTATACATTTAAAAAAAATCCTCCTTGAGATTAGGCATGGTAAGGTACATGTCCCTTCAAAGTAGATGAGTGACCTTTTAAGAGTAACTTTTATGTAAAATAAGATTAACCAGGTTCCGTGGAGTAGAACAGTTTTTTCTTCACAGAAGATAGGCAAGAACATTTCTAAATAAAAAACTATCTTAATTTAGGTTTGATACATATTTTTATATGCTCTTCAAGGGAGAAACTATAACTCCATCTGTTTAGAAATCACCTAACCCAGAGATGGGCAAACTGCAGGCCACATCTGGCCCGTGGGACCATCCTCCCTGGCCCCTGAATTCTTGGCCGGGGAGGCTAGAATCCCTGGATTATTCTTTTCGTTTTTAAAAATAAAAAAATCCATTATTTTTCAGGTATCTGACCGACAAAGCTATCTTGTGATTTCTTTGGTTCTCTGTGTCATCCTGGGTTTGATGCTTTGTATGCAGCGTTGCAGAAATACATCTCAGTTCAATGAAGATTACCTCTCAAAAATCCCCAAAAGTAATCACTACCCAAGCCCCAAAAGGTAATATTTGACATTTTAATCAATTCTTACAATTTTATATTTACACTTTATCTAACATTTGATAGTTGCTCACTTATTCTATTTCTGTTCAGTTGAATTATGTTTGTCCATTTTAATTATACCAATCTGTGCTTTTCTAAAAGTTCAGAAGTTGGGGTTCTGATAAGCAAAAGACATACCCTTTTAACACCTAGACTTCTACAGAAGGATCATTCCTGTGAAGGAGTTTATACAAAATAGCGCTTTTTATTTGCAAAAGGGTCTAACATCACTAATGTAGCAATGGGATCAGATCCTGGATGCGAAGAGAGAGCGCTGCATCTCACTCTCCAGTAGCTTTTTTGGCCATCAGAAAGCACCGCTGGCAAAGTCCAGAGCAGTTTTGAGAAACCTTGCCATGGGGAAGGCTTGCTGCAGTGTGAAGGTGTAACACTGACAGAGCCCAGTTGTCTGCGGTCAGCATCAAACTTGGGACCTCTGGAGCTAAATGCATGAGCTAAAAGCCACATGGCCTTTAGATAAGCCTGTGGAGCAGACTCATTAATCTCTCTCTGGTCTTGGTGCCACTAAATGGAACAGAGCTAGGGTGATCAGATGTCTCTCGATTTTTTTTTGATAGGGACAGTCCCGATTTTTTGGGTCTTTTCCTCATATAGGGTAGGTCTTCACTACCTGCCGGATCCGCGGGTAATGATCAATCTTTTGGCAATCAATTTATCATGTCTCGTTGAGACGTGATAAATTGATTGCCAACGGCACCCCCGTCGACTCCTGCGTGGTGCAAGCTGGAGTCGACGGGGGAGCACTCTGCCGCCCGCCACCGCCGCCATGAGGACGGCAGGTAAATCAGCGGAAGATATGCCGACCTTCAGCTATGTTGTTCACGTAGCTGAAGTTGCGTATCTTCAGTCGACCCCTCCCCCTAGTGTAGGCTCCTATTACCTCCCACCCCCTGTCCTGATTCTTCATACTTGCTGTCTGGTCACCCTAGGCAGAGCACCATACTCAAGAGGTGTGTGGGTTACATAATTCCCCTAGCTAAAAAAGTATGTCTTGAGCTTTAGAGACTTCCCAGTTGTGATACTGACAGACCCCGGTCATCAGGGGACGGAATTGAACCTGGGACTCCTGGAGCTAAGGGCCATGTGGCCCTTAGCTAAGGCTGTAGAGCAAACTCATTGCTCGCACGCATGCTTGCTCACTCGTGCGCGCTCGCCCCACCCTTCCCCTCTACCCCGCCATGAAATGGGACAGAGCACCACACCCAAGAGATGTGTGGGTTACAAAAATATGCAGAGTGGTAACGGGGGAAGTAAGTGTCTCCCAAGAGTTCTCTGGGAAATGGAATTTGTTTTTTATCATTACAGATGTTTTTCCTCCTATGATGATATGAATCTGAAAAGAAGAACTTCTTTTCCACTTGTTAGGTCCCAGTCTTTTCAGCTAACTAGCAAAGAAGGTACGTTTCATGTATGGCTAATTCTTCCTAGAGGTGATTGTAAAGTCTGTGCCATATGAGTTATGTATTATAGATGTACGAAGATCTAGTTCATAAACCAGTTTCAAAAAAGGTAATCCAGAAGCACTCTACTTGTTGTATGCTACTGAAGTCTATCCCTGTGTACATCGGGAAATACTCAATTGAAGTTCAGTGGGTAATATTGTTTTGCAAAAAATCAAAATCGTTTCAGGTTATTACAGTGGAATGAACACAAGCTTTCATTTGAGGGGAAAAAAAATCCTAGAACATTTTATGATCTTAAACAGAATGCCCAGTACACACGGTCAGCCATATCAAGAGTAAAAGCACTTTATTTTTAATATGTTAAAAGCAAACAGTAATGCTAAACTATTTAGGAAAGAAGAGAACAGCAAATCATTGAAACTACAGGGAAACGTTAGGTGGGCAAAATATAATAAAGCTGGAATTTGGTTAAGACACCGGGTCTAACACTCTTACAGAAATACTTTGACATCTATAAAGATAAATAAGCAGGACTTTGGTTTTAATATCTCCGCCACCATTGTACATTTGGAACATTAGTTCAAAACTGGCTGAGTGCATGCACCACTTGAAACCCCTAGCACAGTAATCACTTGCCTGATCTTTTTTAGCTAGAAATCGGAGGTCAGAGTGCAATGTGATATTCTCACTTTAACATAAGACTCCTCAGCAAGCCAAAAAATTTTAACTCCTTAATCTAGAAACTTTTAAAAAAGAAATATAAGGAATGCTGCATGCTTTACGACCCAAAAAGAGAGAGAGAGAGAGAGAAACCTTTTTGGCATGAGTTACACAACTGAATTTGGAGTTTCCGAAGTAGACAAGCCTATTTTTTATGGCAGGCATGGAACATTTTTTTTTTCTGTAACCCCTGAAATATAATACGTAACTTTTTGCTGTTCTGGATTAACATTGAGTTGGATTTCCATTTTTTAGTAGGGAGTTGATACTCTGATACCAGACTAGTTAAAAAATTCTCATTTGTCTTGTTTGTTTTTTTATGTCAGCATAGATATTGGCCAACAACTATATTTCCAGTCTCTTTATCCCCCATTTTAGTGTGCGCCAACCTATGTGGAAACTACTTCCTGCTTTAGGAGCAGAGTGTCAGAAAAGAAGAGTAAATCAGAAGAGTCCAGTGGGCAATCACCAAGCCATGAGAACAATCAAGTGGGGCAGAAATAAGTCATTGTAGGGCTGAATTCTTACTCTAAATTAAATGGAGAGCACTTTTTATATTTGGGAGTCTTAAGAAATTGGGTTAATTTTAGAATAGTATTGTCAACATTGAATAAATGAATTGTGATTCAAAGAATATTGTCAAATATTTTTAAACAAAACGAGGGCACAGAATAGGTAAACTAAACTCCTATATACAATCTGTCTATAATTATAGACTTAACTTGAATTTTAGTATTGTTATAGCTACTGCCTAAATACTATACTGGAAGCTTAACTTTTTTCCTCAAAGTTCAAGATTTTCTGAAATGTGAGCCTAGATTTAAGTTACTAAATATGGGAGCTGCTATGTGCTCACTTTCAATCCATACATCATCAGAAATGTGCACTTACAGTACTCCTTACTCTGCAGAGAAGAATGGGTGTTGTTAAATCAGGTATCTGGTTGAGTTTTATATAAACGGTGGGATACTAAATTAAAAAAAGGTAATGTTCTGAGAGATTGTTGTTGATTATTTTTAACATTAATCTCGGTGTTTCTAGCAAACTTGAACTCCCGTTATCCGTGGCTATGCTAGCTAGCCTTTTGTCCCCTGATCACCCCCTCCGGAGGACCCCCCACCCTAACTGCCCCCGAAGGACCCCAGTTCCTATCTAAGCCCCCTGCTACTTGTCCCCTGACTGCCCCTTCCTCAGACCAACCCACCCTCGCATCCTAACCACCACCACTGGGACCCTACCACCTATCCAACCCCCTTGCTCCTTTTCTTCCTGGACCCCCATCCACATCTCCACCCCCTGACAAACTTCCCTGGGACTCCCAAGCCCTGTCTAACACCCCCGTCCCCTGACCACCTCCAGAGACCCTCTGCCCCTTATCCAACCCCTGGCCCCCTTACCATGCCGCCAGACGCACTGATCCATCGGCACATGCGTTCCCCCCACCCCTGAGCACTGCTCATGAGGCTTCTGGTGAGGGGGAAGAGCGGGGGAGGGGCTGGAGCAACCTCCCCAGCTGGAGCTCTGGGTTGATTAGAAGGAGCCTGCAAGCTGTAGTTTGCCCACCCCTGTGCTAAGAGGAACTCTGAAAGGAAAAATCTGAGCCTGGTAGAATGTTGACCTTAACTTTAATTTACACTTGTCAGTATCCCCAACTCTCTGTGCAGTGGGGGTGTGGGTGTGTAAAAAATTAATCCAATATGAAACATAGCATTCTATAGTACATTTCCCTCAACATTTTGGGTGCCCAGCTTGAGACCATTTTAAAAAGATCATAACGCTCTCTGGTGCCGAACACATGTTTTAAAGTGGCACAAGCTGAGCAACCAAAATATTAAGGCATCCAAATTCACTAGTGACTTTGCTCTTTCACAGATGAAATCTTTTTTCCAGCTTTCATGTTAGGGGAAAATTGAATTCAATTTCCTCAGACCAGCACTCAGCTAAAATAAACGAAGTGCTGCTAATCGCCAATTAACCAAAAAGTTATGCTTTTTTTCCCCTTTGTGCTTATGGTATGAGCAAAATCACTTCAGATTTTTTTTTCCTACCTGTGAGCCAAAAGAAACCACACAAACAAAAGTGTAATTATGGAGACCAGCTAATGCCCAAATTACTTTCTTTACTAATATTCTACATACTTGGTGTTCTACACCTTTGTATTGGAAGCATGTTAATGAAAATATTGAAGGCATGGTATGCTGCTGTCATGTCAGTCTGTTTCTTACAGCCCTAGATACACATTGTGATACCTCCAATTTTATCTTGCCATAGACAGGCTTTCTGTTATGTAGCTTTAACTCTTATTTGTGATGTAACCTTTCCCAAAATATTTCTGCAGAAGACTCTTTAGTTATATGGTCTTTCAGCACATGCAAGTTTGTTTAATCCTGAGCTTGTTAGAAAGATGATCAGTGAACTCCTAAGGAGAATTGTGCAAGGAAGCCAGAAAAAAGCACCTTTTATTTAATAAGGAAATACTTAAATCTGCCCCAAATACAGGATCCTTAAACATTCTCCTCTCTCCCCTTTTGAAAATATATTTTGCAAATCTTGCCTATGGTCTAATCCCTCAAATAAGATCTACAATTGCCAAATGAAATAACTGAGAAGAAATTTAGCTGCTCTGTAGATAAAACTTTATACTGAACATTTTGATGAGTTTACTTTCCATGCACATGCATCCTGTTAATATCTATCAGGAACTTAAGATGTATGCATAGAAAGCAGAGTAATAGTCCTTGGGAGGAGGAATGAAATCTCCTATATAGTTTCATGATTTTAGAAATTCTGTGGTTTCAGTTACATTTTATTGTCCTTTCATATGTATCCTTTCTTTTCTTGTAGTGGATCCAGATGATTTCTACATTGTAGAACCTCTGAAGTTTTCACCAGAAAAAAAGGTATAGTATCTCCCTTCCAGCTTTTGCAAGAAAAAAGTGTGTTGAAAACACTACCAGTAGATGGTGCTTTTGTTAGTTACTTTATCTACAACCAGGCTTGAAAGAATTAGGTTTTTATCAGTAAATGTCAGTAAATACTGACTTCACCATACACACACAAACTGATAAGAAACGTTTACATCAATGATACAAATTTACTGATAGGCACAATAAGAAAAATGCTGCCTGAGAACTTGATTTTGATTTTTGTGTATTGTGCCATGTTATATTAATTTGTTTTAACAGTTAAAATTTTCATTATTTGAATTTCAGTATCTACAATCATTAAATTTTCACAGTTGCAGGAAATTACGGGGAGGAGTCAGAATTATTTAAATACAAATTTTAAAATGTTTTAAAATAAACATCAATATTCTCTATCAGTTACCAGGGTTCTGCCAAGCCTATGTATGACATGCCAGTATTCATACCTGATATCATTTCATGTTTGCGTTGCACAATCTAATTGTTGCCTTTTTTTCTGCTTTAGAAAAAACGTTGCAAATATAAAAGTGAAAAGATTGAGACTATCAAACCAGCATCAGAGCCTCTGCATCCATTAGCTAATGGGGAAATAAAAGGAAGGAAACCCTTTACGAACCAGAGAGATTTCTCTAATATTGGAGAGGTATATCACTCCTCATATAAGGGTCCTCCATCTGAAGGAAGCTCAGAAACCTCATCGCAATCTGAGGAATCCTATTTTTGTGGCATTTCAGCATGTACAACTCTGTGCAATGGACAGCCCCAAAAGACAAAAACTGAGAAGAGGGCTTTAAAACGAAGGCGGTCTAAGGTTCCAGTCCAAGAGAAGTTCATAAAAACTCTAATACAGACTAAGACTGGGTCAATGCCAAGCCTGCATGACATAATCAAAGGAAACAAGGATATAACAGTAGGAACACTTGGTGTCACAGCCGTTTCTGGACAAATCTAAAATGAGTCGAACTTCTCATACAGGAGAGTTTTGTTCATCTGAGAACAGTCTGTTGTATCTTGTGGGAGAATGGTGAGAGAAGAGATGAGCTAACTGGAAAGTATTCAGAAATTATGGTTTCTGCCTTTTCTAAATAGATGGGATTGTGTCAATCTTGGTTACGAGTTTCAGCTTTACAAGGCTGACTGACTTCCTATGTGGACAGCTTGGGGGTGGGAGGGATCATTTTATAAAGCTTTTTTCACAATTACTGGGGCAAAGATTGTTGAAGCCCAGTTTGTTGGGTAGAATAGGGATAAAGCTTAATCCTCTTCCTTTAGCTTTGTTCCTATTTCTTGCACCTTCCCGTATTTATGTGCCTTTTGTCTATTTATAATGTCACTGGAAGAGGGAGAAAGATAAAATTGTCATTTGATTTCTTTTGTAACTTCTCTCATCTTTTGAGGATGCAACACTACAGTGCTGTAAAAGGACATGTTGGCGTTCAGCTGGACTCAGTAATGTGGGCTGGATACTGTAGAAATACTAACACGGTAGACTTGTTGATTAGATCTCCGTTTTGAAAACTCACTTGGGGACAATATCTTGTTAGAAGGAATTGTAATGCCATTAATTGCATTTTTAATCAATTTCAGATATATATTTTATTCAGATGCATTGAATTAATGACAGCTGTACAGTAACACTCACTCACTGTACATGAAAGATCTCACTGACAAACAATGCCTTTGTTTCCCAGACTGACTTTTGGAATTCTCTGTTATGATATTTAACCAAAAAGGATTGATGCTTTATTTTGTTCACACTGTTTTCTGTTCTAAGAATTTGGAGACTGGGGACTATCTACAAGGAGAAATGTAAAGGTGAATAGGTACAGCTGACTATATAATTATCCTAACCAGTGCTGGGTACAAGTGCACATAACAAATGAAAGTGAGTTTGCCAAGCCTTGAAGTCTAACAGCTCAAGTCTATTTGAAAGTGGATATTTCCATAAAGTTTGCTTTTGTATTGGCTAACACATGTGCAGTGTATGTGTGGATGTATGTATGTTTTTGTGCTTTCATATCTGAGTGTGTTTTATTTTGACCATGATTGTATATTTGGATAAAATAGAATGTGTGACTGCATAAAATGTTGTGAATGTGGAGATGAGTGAATGTGACAAAAGGTTATTCCTTTCAGAGAGGTGTTATAGGTTCATGTTGTAAAACTAAGTTAACTTATTAAGCACTTTTAGTGGTACCCTTTTTTAAACAGATCAAATGCCTTTTCTGGGTATTGTAAGTAATGTGACTTATTTAAAGCCTTTGTTTTTGCTGCTTTCATGTTAGTTTATAAATACTTTAAGGTGATGTACTTTTAGAGTCAGTCTGCACAATTAGCCATTCAGAGCACATGGATCTGATTTATAGAACATGTAATCAGAGAGGGCTCCAAACAAGAATGAAAAAAAAATGTTTATACTATCTGAGTGCAGCATACAACATTGTGGAACAAGAATATGTAACTACAGAGCTGTAGTGCCATTAGAAACTGTGAATTTCCAAATAAATCTGAACACTTGTCTTAAATTTAGTGGCATTTCTTTTCTTTTATAAATCACATGTTAACGGACTGAAGCTCAAACTCATGAAGCAGTGTGGTTTAGTTCATAGAGCACTGGATTGGGGCCCTAGGAAACCTGGTTCTTCAAGTGCTTGCTCATGTGAATTCTGTTCTAGGTATGTCCACGTCCACAGGCACAGTTGTCAGATTTTTGCCTTAGCGGTATCCGGAGGGTTGGCTGTGGTGTCCCTTTGAGTGCCGCGCTCATGCGTTGATACATGAGGTGCTGCTGACCCTACACCCTCTCAGTTCCTCCTTACTGCCTGTGACAGTGGGTTGGAGTGCCTTGTCTTGCCTTTAGCAAGAAAGTTAGCAGTTCTTCATGGTCTCTTATTCTACCTATCTGTACATGGAGTGGGCCTCAGGAGGTCATATAATCCAACCCCCTGCTCAAAGCAGGACCAACCCCAATTAAATCATCCCAGCCAGGGCTTTGTCTAGCCTGACCTTAAAAACATCTAAGGAAGGAGATTCCACCACCTCCCTAGGCAACACATTCCAGTGCTTCACCACCCTCTTAGTAAAAAATTTTTTTTCTTAATATCGAACCTAAACCTCCTCCACTGCAACTTGAGACCATTACTCCTTGTTCTGTCATCTGCTACCACTGAGAACAGTCTAGATCCATCCTCTTTGGAACCCCCTTTCCGGTAGTTGAAAGCAGCTAGCAAATCTCCTCAGTCTTCTCTTCTGTAGACTAAAAAATCCCTGTTCCCTCAGCCTCTCCTCATGTGTTCCAGCCCCTTAATCATTTTTGCTGCCCTCCTCTGGACTCTCTCCAATTTTTCCTCTACTTTCTTGTAGTGTGGGCCCCAAAGCTGGACACAGTATTCCAGATGAGGCCTCACCAATGTCGAATAGAGGGGAACGATCACGACCCTCGATCTGCTGGCAATGCCCCTACTTATACTGCCCAAAATACAGTTAGCCTTCTTGGCAACAAGGGCACACATTTTACTCCATGTCCACTTCTCGTCCCCTGTAGCCCCCAGGTCCTCTTCTGCACAACTGCTGCCTAGTCATTCAGTCCCTAGCCTGTAGCAGTGCATGGAATTCTTCCATCCTAAATGCAGGACTCTGCACTTGTCCTTGTTGGACCTCATCAGATTTCTCTTGGCCCAATCCTCTAATTTGTCTAGGTCCCTCTGTATCCTATCCCTACCCTCCAGCATATCTGCCACTCCTCCCAGTTTAGTGTCATCTGCAAACTTGCTGAAGGTGCAATCTACGCTATCCTCCATATAATTCAAAAAAGATATTGAACAAAACTGGACCCAGAACCGACCCTTGGGGCACTCCAACTAGATATGGAGCCATTGATCACTACCTGTTGAGCCTGAGAATCAAGCCAGCTTTCCATCCACCTTATGGTCCATCCATCCAGCCCATACTACTTCTTGCTGTCAAGAATACCGTGGGAGACCATATCAAAAGCTTTGCTAAAGTCAAAGAATAACACACATCCACTGCTTTCCCCTCATCCACAGAGCCACTTATCTCATCGTAGAAGGCAATTAGGTTAGTGAGGCATGACTTGCCCTTGGTGAGCACATGCTGACTGTTCCTGATCACTTTCCTCTCCTCTAAGTGCTTCAGAATAGTAGTTAATAGTCAGAGGAGGAACATAGACTGCATGCCTTGGATGTTAAAAGGGTGCTAGCTTTGTACATCAACAGGGCCAAGCCCTTCCATAAATCTGTGTAATTGTTCATCGTGGTGGCTGACAGGATGAAAGGGCACCTCGTATCTGCCCAAAGAATTCCTTGGATTGCCACCTGCATTTGCTTCCACTATGCTCAAGTGAAGGTACCGCCCCCAGCGATTGTCACCGCCCACTCAACCAAGGCACAGGCCTCTTTGGCAACTTTTTGGGCCCAGGTGCCTATCAAGGACATCTGCAGGGCAGCCACCTGGTCGTCCGCCCATGTGTTTGTCCCACTATGTGCTTAGCCAGCGGGCCCAGGACAATGCTGGCCTTGGCAGGGCAGTACTGCAAGCCGTGAAACTGAACTCTGAGCCCACCTCCATAAATACTGCTTTGTGAATCACCTGGAATGGAATTGACATGAGCAAGCACTCGAAGAAAAAACGGTTACCTTTCATAACTCTTGTTCAAAATGTGTGTGTGCTTCAAGATGTGTTGCTCATGTCCATTCAATTACCCACCCTTCTTCCCCTCTGTTGGAGTTGCCAGCAAGAAGGAACTGAGAGGGCTCAGTGGTGTCTATTATACCGATGGGTGAGTGCGGCACTCCAAGGGGACTCCACAGCCAACGCTACGGATACTGCTAAGAAAATCTCCGACAACTACGCATGTGGCATGCGCACACCTAGAATGGAATGGACACGAGCAACACATTTCTAAGAACATTTTTTCTTAAAGAAACCATTTTTTCTAATCCTGGCTCGGCCACAGATATGCTGTGTGATCTTGGATAAGTCACTTTACCTCTGTTTTGGTTTATCTTCCTATCATCTATTTACCCTCCCATCTGTTCTCTGTTTAGATTGTAAACTCTTAAGGCAAGGACTTTTTCTTATTTGTTTGAAGAGCACCCCACATCAGGGAACCCTGATCTCAGGGCCTTTAAATGTTGCTGTAATATAAATAACCTGTTTTCCCACTTCTAACAGATATGAATGTTTTATCACTTCATCTTCACTGGTAAAAAACTTAATTTATGCAACTTTTTCTTGATCCAGTGTCTTTAATTGTACTTTACCCAGAGCATCATTTGAAGACAGTGGGCAAACTGTCACATTTCCTCAGGCAAGAGGTTGTTAGGCCTGTGTGTTTAAAAAAAAAATATTCTTGAGTCTCACATCTTGCTAATTATTGCCCTGTCTCCAATAATCTTACAAAGAAAGGCTATAGAAGTTGTGATGAAGCAATTGGAGGCTTGAACTTTTGGCACTTTTCAGTTTAGCTTTAGGTGTGAATACAGTACAGGCACTGCGCTGGTTGCATTGGTCATTCTCCACATTGGTCTACAGAAGAGAGGTGACCAGACTGATTTTTACAGTTGTTGAATTTGGAGATAGATAGATAGATAATCTCCAAATTCAACAACTGTAAAAATCAGTCTGGTCACCATAAAATGGTGTAGTAAGATGAGGCCCCGAACATAAACTCTTGTATCAGAGGCCTAGTCTCCGGCCTGAAGCCTGAACCAAAGTAAGCAAAGGCATTGCCAAGCAAAAAGCTGGACTGTGAGCCAGAGGCAGGCCCTAATTGCACAACTTGGCAAGAAAAGGGCTGAGAGAAAGTACATGCTAATGATATAAGTAGTTGTGCCAAGATGGCACCTGGACATCCAGATACGAAAACTCTACACAGAGATAACAAGGAACAGCCAGGTGCACTTCAGAGACAAGGTGAAAAGGACAGCATGATGGATAGATCTGTGTGTTTGAACCAGCATGATCAAAAGGGGAGACAGCATCCTAATGAGGCAAGGGACTGTACCTCAATGTGACAGTAGAGATGAGTGACTGATCCTGCAAAAGTAGGAGCTGAGGGGGCAGTGGAGCATCCCGCCACTGACTGAGCTGTGGCCATTGTCTGGGGGGCACATATGGACTAGCCGACCCGTCAATCTCTAATCCGGTGAAGCTAGAGACTGTTTCATTTGACAATAAACCTGGCCCAGGTGCCTTCATACCTTACTAGAGTCTCTGGTCTTTGGGAGTTCTCTTGGGGTCTGCTGTGTCACTGATCTGCAGAGCTGAGACAGCACACACAGGCAACACGCATGCAGCCGACTGAGATCATCATCGAACAAGAGCAGAGCACCACACCGGTAGCTATTGACAGCAGATGGTTTTGACTCTATGGACTCTGTGGATTAACTTATTACAAAAGGGCATCTATGACTGAGTGAAATTTGACAGTTCTGATTAAAAGAACCAGAGAGAATGGCAGCTTAGTGACTTTCCATTGGAGGAGAGCTCACAGGACCACAACATCGTCTTCAGATAGCGTGTCTGTGGTTGCTCCACTTCAGATGCACATGAGCCTCGCACCCTTGATTTGAAAATGTATAGCTGGGAGGGTCTGTTCAGACCACACCTGTGCCATCTGCCTGCTCATGGCAGACACAGGCCAGGTTCCTTTTGGGGTGCCACCTGGAACTGGGATACCACTGAGCCTCTGACCCATCAGCCTAGGCTCCCTCTTACAATGTGCTGCTGTGACAAGCTGCAGACCTGCTCCCGGTCCTACACTTCCACCAGCATTTACGCAGGCAGGGACTACAGCTACAGATAGCTTAATGTACATTCAGATCTTAGTTTTTACATTATTATGTTAAGAAATGCAGCATTCACCTTTTTCTATCAGCCATGATTCATTTTTATTTGTGACTTGTGTCAAGCGCTCTTTAGATGGAGATTCAAATTCAAGTAAAAATCCAGAAAAAACAGCATTTTAATTCTATTAAATAAAGCTACTCTTAAAATTGCTGAATAAACAAGAAAAATGTTTGTCAAACATGTTTTATTTAAAAGTGATTTAATAAAAGGAGTGTTAGCTGTAGTCAGTGAATTGAACTGGTAGTTTCTAGTTGCCATGTCCTTAAGATTTTAGAAGTAGTAGGTCTCATAATCTCTCACCTAGTTTTTATTCATAAATTGGAAAAGGAAAATAAGTTTTCCTGCTTGTTCAGCTCCTAGCTGGCTTCTTAACTTTTGAATGAACTAGGCACTGAACTGAACAAGTTGAACAAACTGAAATTAAGAAAATATTCTCGCTGAACCTGCAGAAAATGCCACTGCTTCAAAAGCTGATTTTGGACTTCAGCAAACTCTGGTTTCAGGTGCTTGGCCCATGACTTCCACTACAGGGGCTTCAGCACAGTTCATTCCAGCATCCTTGGGAGAATTTGGTCCACAATTTTTGTGTTCTGAACTCTAAATTAGTTCTGATCAACTAATTCTGTGATTTTGCATATGACCAGCAAGAGGCTCATCACTGGCTTAATTACTTATGCTACAACTGAATTTCTTCATTTTAAATGATCTCCCATCATGATCTTCCAAGGTTTGTTCCTGGCAAGTTAATAGTATAGCAGAGCACCAGCCCCACTATATTTGAAGTTGAGAAGCCATCACTGAGTAAAAGTTGACTCTCTCTTACGTGGTCTAAAATCTCCATGTCTACTCAGGATCTTTACTTGCCTTGAAATTTAGGGTGCCATGTGAGGTTAAATTAGTGATCCACTAGCAAGGGGTTCACTAGACTCCTCCCCAACCCCCCCCCCTCAGCTTTTCTTAAAGTTGGTGTAATCTATCACCATTTATTTTTTTTATTTAATGTTATTGCATTCACCTGGATCTCAACCTATGGCTTGGATCATCCCCAGCCAATCTGTTACTCAGCATTTATCCCAGCTAGTGCATCAGATGATTTAGTTGGGGATTGGCTCTGCTTTGAGCAGGGGGTTGGACTATATGACCTTCTGCGGTCCCTTCCAAGCCTGATAATCTATTATTTCTATCCTTTGGGGATGCAAGATTGAAAATGTGATTTTTAAAAATTAGGCACTCTGAATTGGTGTGTGCCAGATGGATTACAGTGCACAGCTGCAGAAAGTCTAGCCAGCAGGCTTCCTAGCCAGCCAGCTGTCCGTGACCTGGATGGCTCAAGAGTACTTGCTGTGGCTATTGTACATGAGCTACAACCATGCAAATGTAAGTTCAAACACTACCTTCAGCAGAAATCTGAGACCGGTCTATTGGACTGTTGCTACAATTTGCCTCTGTCAGGGTCAGTGTTTGCTTTAGGGCAACGTAATCTGAATATAGCAGATACTTTGGAGGCATGAAAACTATTTTTGAAAAGAAAATAAATTACATATGTGTAGGCTTTTTGGGAGGGGGTGGGGCAGAGGGCTGTGGGGTTGTAGCATGTGGGATACATGGGAGTAGGAGGTGACACAAAAGGAGGGTAGTAGAACCTGTCAGCTCCACATTCTTCACACCCATATGTGCTGGGGTTGTGGGGTGTGATCACCTCTCCCTGCCCTCAGGTGAGCCAGGTAACAGAAATTTAAACATGTGAAAGCCAGGAAATAAGGCACACACCTGACTGGAGTGGGGTGGACTGGGGAGGCCCCGCGGGGGCAAGAGGACACTGGGGGCGTATGGGACCCAGCTCTGCATAGGTCAGGCTGCAGAACCAACCAAGTACGCAACCCTCCAGTAACCTGCTGCCAACAGACGATGCAGATAGCCAACCACAACTCTTCACATGCCAATAGTTTAATGGGAGAGGGAGAGGAGGGCAAGCTGGAAATGTTGGCAAGTGGCAGGAGGGGGCTATATGTGTTGGATAACAGTGAGGGAAGAAGTGGAGAAGGAGAGACAAACCAGTCTTCTCGGATGTGCTTAATTTAGTACATACAAAAACTTTATCAGGACTTTGGGCCATAGATCAGGGGCAGTGCTTTCTCTCCGGTCCATTAGCAATGACATACTCTGGACATTTCAAAGCATGACCCTTATCCCTATTCCACCGCAACAGTTTACAGGAGGGGAGAGGTGCACTTAGGAATCACTTAGCAGCCATATGACCTGGGTGGAGAGAATGCTGGCTAGGGACTCAGATCTGCATTCTATTCCTGCAGTAAGTCCTTCAAATTCTGTGCCTCAGTTTCCTCATCTGTCAGATGGGGATAATGACGGTTACCTCCTGTGTAAAGTGCTCTGAGAAGGACTAATAAAAAGTGCTATATTAAGAGCTAGGTTTGATTACCTCTCCTCAGCAGTGTCTCAACCACAAACCTATATGATAACTATAACAGCCCAAACGGCCACAAACTCCTACAGAAAACATCTTTGTTTAAAAAAACAACAACAACAAACCGCCAAACAAATTGGGCAACTCAGAGACACAAAGTGGTGTTAATGCGGAGTTAAGTTTGCCCTGCGGTGTCCTGTGCCTTCCCAGAACTTCTAAAAACCAGGAAACAAGAGTTAAAGTACCTGCCCATGGAATCTTAATTCTGCTTTCTCTGAGCAATGCCCCAGTGCACCCATAACACAGCAATAACCTCTCTCTTGCTAAATTTGACAGCCCCATTGCTCTTACCCAGGGGATTCCATCTCACCCTGTCTGTCCACTTTCACAGCCCTCTTGTTTCCCACCTCCCTGCTGACAATCTCTAAGGCCAGAAGATTCCTGTGCTCTGCTACTGACACAGCCTACAGGATTCACCGCTGAGTTGAGGCACCTCTCCTCTCTGATCACATGAAAAGCTGTTCAACCCACCTAGAGAGGAAAAGCCCCCCAGACGTCATCAGACTCCAATCACCGCTTGGACAAGCTGCTCCAAGTATCTTAACTCTTCATTCCCTGTTTTTTCAGAACCGTGTCTGTCATTTAAACTTTGTGCTAGCAGGGCACAGGATGCAGTCCGGCTACTTTAGCTCCGCTTTAAGGAAGCGTTGTCGGTGATTTGTCTATGCCAGGCTAGAAAGAGAGTGGGTTTTAGCTCTTGCCTCTCTCCATCAACTGAGAGTCTGGTAATCCAATTATTTGATGGGCGTCTCAGCCCATTGAAACAGGGAAGTAGAGGCCTGCAGCTTTGTTCAAGAGTTCAATAACTATTGACCACATGATGTACTCGAATGAGTGTGTGTTGAGCCGCTGGTATAATGTAAGAACAAAGGCCTTGGCTACACTAGAAAGAGTTTGCTATACCAGCCTCCTAGTGGAGACACATTTTATACCAACAAGAGAGTCCTTTATTTCCCGTGTAGCTTATACCAGATCCCCAAACAAAATAAGCCCTACTGGCAAGATTGTCTACAAAAGGACTTTTCTAAGCAGTTTTATGTCGCTTAGGGAGGGGTGTTATGTTTTGTGTTTTTCACACTCCTAATCAACAGAGTTATGCCAGCAAAACTTTGAGATTTAGACCCTTTTAGTCCCTTGAGTATAGCTTGCATCTGCTTTGGCTGGAAGGACCAGCGCTCGAAGAACTGCCAAATGTGAGACCACTTTGCTGAGAGTTGTTCAATGCCTTCTCTCAGCGAATGCTAGGACAGGGCGAACCACAGCTTCCTCTTTTGCTGTGCTGGTAGGGTTTTTTTTATTATTATTAGCAATACGTCTTCAATGAAAAACCTCTTAGAATTTCAAGCTCCCTCATTGCTTAGTTTTTCTCTTCATGTGGGCTCCCCAGTCATCTTTCATTTCCTATTTCACAGTTTTGTTAACGTGATGCTGCCTGTTTCTTTCCAGGCCTCTTTCTCAAATTAATCATAACTCGAGTTTAGAGATTATAGCACTTTCATTTAAAGTGCTCAAGAGAGTCTTACCTGCAATTACTTTAAAAGACGGGTCCCATTCCATCTGGCAATGTCTCACAAACTAAGTAGGGTCAGGCCTGGATGGGATGCCCAGCAATGCCAATATGCTGCATTCAGGTGAGCTCTAATTTCTTGTAATTTTTATCATGAGTCTTGCGATACTTAATGTTGTTTGTAAAGTCCTAAACCCTGGAATCATGCAAATATGTCAGAATCGCAGCTTTTATTTATAAAAATCACCCCCCCCCCCATTTCTAGTCCTCATGGTTGCAGAAAAATTCTGGAAAACCTAAAGGTGCAAAATCCAGAATTATTTAATTGTTGAGCTGAGGACAACCAGTCATGGCCCAGTACCCTGCTGTGCTAGCTACTGTACAAGCAGACTCCCCCCCCACCCATTCCAAATGTATTATTTCTTATAATCCTGTGATCTTTAAGCCAGTGTCATGATTTGTGGGGGCTGAGTCGTAATTGTGAGCACTCGGGGGTGGCGATCCCGCATTCCTTCCCCCTCCCATTGTATCTCGGCAGGAGGGAGGATTAGTAAGTAGCTAATGTCCAGAGAGCTGGCTGACTTGCTGTCTGGGACTGAATTTTTATCCACTTGAACATGAGACACTTTGGAAGTGACTTGCTGCTTTCTCTGGGCTTAGCAAGGACTGCCAAGATGGGTTTGGAATGAGGGGTTGAAGGTCAGAAAATGCTCTTCAAAAGGAGCGAGGTTTCATGGCATTTTTCCTTCAGCTCTGTATTTGGTATTCTACTTGGCTCTCCTTGTGTCATGGAAAACTGGGCCCACACTGGAGAGCCTCAGGTGCAGGAGGGAGGTGGGAAAGCAGCTACTTCCTTTCTTGCCAACACACTCTGCCTCTGTCTGACTCAGACGCTCTAACTCAGAAACCATTCTGTGCATAGAATCACACAAAGGCATGGCTGAAGGGGACCTCAAAAGGCCATCTAGTCCCATAACCCTCCTCCCTCGCACTGAGGCAGGACCCAGTAAACCAAGCCCATGCCTGACAGGTGTTTGTCCAACTTGTTCTTCAAACTTTCCAATGACAGAGATTCCACAACTTCCTTTGGAAACTTGTTCCAGAATTTAGCAAACTATCCGCACAGTTAGAAAGCTTTCCTCATACAGAACCTAACTTAAATCTCCCTTGCTGCAGATTAAGCCCATTACTACTTCTCTGACTTTCAGGGGTCATTTGAAACAATTGTTCCCTGTCATCTTTATACCAGGTCTTGACATATTTGAAAATGATCAGGTCCCCCATCCCTCAGACTTATTTTCTCAAGATTAAACAGGGCCAATTTCTTTAACCTTTCCTCACAGTTCAGGTTTTCTAAACCTTTTATTGGTTTTGTTGCTCTCCTCCAGACTCACTCCAATTTGCCCACATCCCTCCCAAAGTGCGGTACCCTGAACTGGACACAGTACTCCAGATGAGGCCTTCCCCTGTGCCAAGCAGAGTGAGACAATTCTCTTAAATATGATACTCCTGTTAATACACCCCACAACATTAGCCATTTTAGCAGCTACATCATAGTGTTGATTCATGTTCAGCTGGTGATTTGCTATAACCCCCAGATCCTTTTCTGCTGTATGACCACCTAGCCAGTTCTTCCCTATTGTGTAGTTGTGCATTTGCTTTTTCCTCCCTAAGTGAAGTACTTTGCACTTGCCTTTATTAAAATTCCCCCTGTTGCCAGACCAGTTCTCCAATTTGTCAAGGTCATTTCGAATTCTAAGCCTGTCCTCCAACCTGGTTACAATCCCTGCCAGCTTGTTGTCATCCAGAAAGTATGTAGGCATCCTCTCCGCTCCATTATCCAAGTCATTAATAGAAACATTTAATAATGCTGGACCCAGGACAGATCCCTGTGGAGCCCCAATAGATATGTCTCTCCAGTTTGACAATGCACCACTGAAACTATGCTTTGAGTACGATCTTTCAACCAGTTGTGTACCCACCTTATAGTAATTTCACATAGGCCACATTTTCCTAATTTTGCTTATGTGACTGTCATATGAGACCGTGTCAAAAGCCGTACTAAAATCAAGCTCTATCATGTCTACTGCTTTTCCCCTTTCCGCTAGGTCATTAACCCTGTCGAAGAAGGAAATTAGTTTGGTTTGGTATGATTTCTTCTTGACAAATCCGTGCTGACTCTTTCTTTAAAAAGTATTATCCTCTACATGCTTGCAAAGTGATTTGTTTTATAATTTATTCCAGTGTCTTTCCAGGCTGCAAAGTTAATCTGACTGGTCTATAATTCCCCAGGTTCTTTTTGTTCCCATTTTTTAAAGGTACAATATTTGCTCTTCTCCAGTTCTTTTGGACCACACCCTCTGCCCATTAGTTCTCAAAGATAATAGTTTTAAGGTTGCTTCAGCTAGTTCTGTGAGTACTCTAGGGTGAATTTCATCACGCCCTGCTGACTTGAATACATCTAACTTATCTACATATTTTTAACCTGCAATTCCCCTATTTTGGCTTGTGTTCCTTAATAATTCATGCTAATATTTACTGTGTTAAGTATTGGCCACAATTTAGCTTTTCGGTGAAGACTGAAGCAAAACAAGCATTAAACATTTCAGCCTTTTTGGTGTCCTCCATTATCAGCTCTTCGTCTACACTAAGCAGAGGACCTACACTTTGGTTTATCATTCTCTTGCTCCTAAAGTATTTATATAACCTCTTCTTATTGTCTTTCTTGGCATAGCTCATTTTGTGCTTCAGCCTTTTTAATCCTGTTCCTACATGCTTGTGTTATTCTTTTGTACTTATTCTTAGCAATTTGCCCATGTTTCCATTTCTTGGAGGATTCCTTTTTCATTTTCAGGTCATTAAAGAGCTCCTGATGGGGCCATATTGGCCTCTTACCATTCTTTCTATCTTTCTTTTGCATCGTTTGCTGTTATGCCTTTAATATTGTCTCTGACAAACTGCCAGCTCTCGTGAACTCCTTTTTTCTCCTTGGATTTTCTTGCTATGGGACCTTGCCTACCTGTTCTCTGAGTTTATTAGTCTGCTTTTCTGAAGTCCATTGTCCTTACTCTGCTGCTCTGACTCCTGCCCTTCCTTACAATCATTAAATGGATCATGTCATGATCACTTGCTTGCAAATTGCCTTTAACCTTCAGAGTCACAACCAATTGCTCCCCATTGGAATCAAATCTAAAAGTGCTCCCCCCTCCCCCCGGTTACTTCCTCCATTATCTGAAACAAAATATTGTCCCAATATGTTCCAAGAACTTACTGGACATTTTGTGTTTTGTCATATTACTTTTTTAACACATGTCAGGGTAGTTAAAGTCCCCCAGTACTAGCAGGGTCTTGTGTTCTGGATATTTCTGTGATTGTTCTACAAATGCCTCATAGACTCATAGACTTGAAAGTCAGAAGGGACCATCGTGATCATCTAGTCTGAACTCCAGCACATTGCAGGCCACAGAACTTCACCCACCCACTCTTGTAATAGACGCCTAACTCATCCACCTCCTGATCCTGATGTGATGGTCTACAGGTCTCTCCTACCATGATTTTACCATTGGATTTCCCCACCCCACTTTTTGTCTTCCCCTAGAGATTTTGAACTGGTCTGGCTCTCACCTCCTTGTGGACATCAGCACCAGTCTATATACCGCTGATGTGTAATGCAACACCTCTTCCTGTTTTTCCCAGCTTATCCTTCCTGAACAAGCTACAGCCCTCTATGCCAAGGGTGGGCAAACTTTTGGCCCGAGGGCCACATCGGGTTTGCAAAATTATATTGAGGGCCGGGTAGGGAAGGCCCTGCCCTCAATCCAGCCCCCTCCCATGTCCCGCCCCAACTGTCCCCTCCCACTTCCCGCCCCCTGACTAGCCCCTGAGAATCCCTGACCCATCCAACCCCCCCTACCTTCTCCCCTGACTGCCCTTTCCACAGACCCCTAATCACCCCCTAGGATCCCACCCCCTACCCAATTCCTCTGCTCTCACTCTCCTGACTGCCCCAACCCCTATCCACCTTCCCACCCCCTAACCACCATCCCAGAACCTCACCCCCATCCAATCCACCCTGCTCCCTGGCTGCCCCCTCAAAAGCCCCCCCCCAACCACCACTCTGGAAGCCCCCACCATCTCCCCTCTTACCATAGCTGCTCGGGAGGTGGGGGAGCATGCAGCCGCGGCCCCCAGAGCTCTCCCCTGCAGGGTGATTCCGGGGGAGGGGGGTAGTGCACAGCCCCGGACCCCAGAGCACTCCCCGCGCAGTGCGGCTCCGGAGGAGGGGAGAGGGGGGAGTGTACAGCCCCAGCCCCCAGAGCGCTCCCGGCGCGGCTCCGGGGGAGGGGCAGCGTGCAGCCCCGGCCCCCAGAGTATTGCTCACGGGGCGCGGCAGGCCTGGGGGCAGGTGGGTGCAGCCCCGGCCCTCCAGTGGTGCCCGGTGCCCGCGCTGTGCGACTCTGGGGGAGGGGCCGCGGGCCGGATGGGACGGTCTCGCAGGCCAGATGTGGCCCGTGGGCCGTAGTTTGCCCACCCCTGCTCTATGCCAATATCCCAGGCATGAGATTTATCCCACCAAGTCCATGTGAGGCCAAGTGTCACATAATGTAGCTCTGTACTAATACACCCACTTCTTCAGAATAGTTTGTTCTCAGTGTGATCTTTGTTCACCGTGCCAAGTGTCCTCCTGAATTCTGCTTCACACCGTCTCTGAGCACTCGGGGTGGGATTCTGCCTTCCTTATGCACCAGGAGCAGTAGCTGACTCTGAGGAAGACCCCTGCTGAAATCAGGAGTCCTGTGAAATGAATGGTCCTACGTGGGGATTGAAGAACAGCTCAGTGTGAGTAGGCATAGCAGAGTCAGACTCGTAGAGTTACTGCTCAGGTCTGGCTGACTCAGCCTTCTGAAGGCACCCCCGCAGTCTGTGGGGGGATGCTCACTCCACAACTGACTTTGGTGGTCCCACGCATCTGGTGTGGCACAAAGCAAAGATGATTAGAAGAGTGTCCCATGTGACTGCCCAGTTTTAAGATGTTCTATGCCACCCCATGGAGTTTAAGGGGCCATTAATCATCTAGTCTGACCTCCTGCATATCACATCCCCTGGAGTCCCTCCACATTCAGGTTAGCATATTTGTACATCTCTTTCCAATTCCTTTTTCAAACAGACAGGTATTCAGGTCTAATGTGGGGTTTTCAACATCCGTGACTGACATCAGTGACCCAGCAAGCCTCTTTTGTTAAGGGAATCCCGTCTGCACCCTAATTCCATATACTGTGGCCTACTGGATAGAGCACTGGACTGGGACTTAGGAGATCTGCATTTTAGTTCTGGCTTTGCTGGGTAACCCATGGTAGTCACTTCACCCCTCTCTGCCTCAGTTTCCTCATCTGTAAAATGAAGCTAATGATGTTGACATCCCTGGTAAAACACTTTGTGATCATCTGATGAAAAGTGCTATGCAAGAGCTAGGTATTTATTTCTTTGTCTCCTATCTTCATACGTAGCACTGAGGAGCTAACTCAAGCAGCTGTGGACTAGTGCAGAAGGTCTCAGAGAAAATGAATGGAGAGGAAAAAATTCCCAGTATTTAGCTGGGAAACAGAGTTGCAAGGACCCTTGAGTATGAAGTATTCAAAATGAACCAAGGATATAGTGGAAACCGATCAACCCACTTTTAGCCAGTACTATAATAGAACAAGAATGCACTGATGCAATTTAAATGATAGTAAACAGTAGACTGCAAAACCCCCGACTCCAAAACACAGCATCGAGTCTCAGAGCGAGGGTCAACTCACTATGGCTCAAAATAACAATGTAGGCAGTTCTGCTTGGGCTGGAGTCCATGCTCTGAAACCTACCCTCCCTTGCCTGGTCTCAGAGCCTTATTAGCCAGAATGGGCAGGAATGGTGTCCCTAGCCTCTATTTGCCAGAAGCTGGGTATGAGGGACAGGGGATGGATCACTTGATGATTACCTGCTGTGGTCATTCCCTCCGGGACACCTGACATTGGCCACTGTTGGCAGACAGGATACTGGGCTAGATGGACCTTTGGTCTGACCCAGGATGGCTGTTCTTAAACCATAAGATGCTGAGCAGGAGCATCTACGTGGCTATTTTTAGCCCTGTAGCATGACCCTGAGTCAATTGATCTGGGCTCTTAGACTCGCTGTGATAGGGTGTTTTGCAGTGTAAACGTACCCTAGAACCACTGAAATGCAGCATGTAGCCAAGCTGTGGAATTTACCATACCAGGCACTGCCGTGCTATACTGTAAAAGGACTGGAGGATTTTCATTTGATCACTAATGTTTGTATGTAGGTGAGCAAAGCTAAAGTGACCAAGTTTTATGAGTCAAAGCCTATGCTGTTCACAGCTGGAATTCAAGTAGGAAGGAATCCCCCACTGAAGAGGCTAGCTGCATGTAGACGGAGAAGAAGGAAGGCCCCCTTTGATGCACTGAGTATTGGCTGTTATCAAAGGCAGGGCACCAGACAGTCGGAACTGATGTATTCCTATGCATATACAGCATGGACAAGGGTACTGCTGGTGATATTTTTCTCCCTTCACAATCACATGCGCCCTACATCTGTGTGTTTTAATCAGCCGATGTGTCGACTCAAATATCCAATTTCCACTGTGCAGAAATATTGAAAATATCAGAAGCTAAGGAAACCATCCAGCCAGTGGGTGTGGCTGTGAATTGAGACGAAGGCATCTGAAATATCAACCAGTTTTGCAGTGGGTTCTGCTGATTATTTCACTGTGCACAGTGAAATAATATGGAACAGCTTAAGATCTGTTTCACTGGGTTAAGTATAAATATGTTCCACTTCGCTTGGAACACTTGAAGGGTAAAGCTCAGACCACAAAATGCTGTAGGCAGATCATCAAGAAAAGTCTCTCTCATCTGGAAACCCTGAGTTTCAAGTTGTGTCAGCTCATCAGTGCGGTGTGATGAAGTGACAGATGTCCTTCCAGCTCCAGAAGAACTTGGAAAGCTCACAGAGCTTGGGCTGGATTAAATCCTTTGCCTCACTGAGGGCAAGTGCAAGTTGAATGATGCCTTCTTAAGTTTTCCTACTGCGTGCATTTAAAAACAATGAAGACACTAGCAAAAGATTCCTTGTCATCTTTGGGCCTTGGGCAATGCTCTGTAATTAAGGGTTGGAGCCTGTCTTCTTTTAACACCCCCTCTAGCGTACAGACAGCCTGGACGCTGTGGGTACCACTACTCACAATATGGTTGCAGGCAAGCTATTTTGTCGTCTATAGTTTATTAGATAAAGCCAGCAAATCCTGACCTCCCCCAACACCTCATTTTAGGGACCGAGATGTGGGAATGAGAATCTTGTCTTCCACTGTTTTAATGGAAACTCCTGGCTTATAGTTAATCATTTATATTGAAGTAAGTGCTGGCTGTAGGTTTCAGACTGGAGATGGGCACTCTACAACCACACAGCAAAGCCCAGTCCCTGACTCCAGTCTGGCAGAGGCGAGGTAGAGGCTGCAAACCAATGGCTGAACTTGTAGTCGTGTTGTGATTTTTACCACAGACCCTGGCTGTGGGTGGGCTGGGGGAGTGGGGAAAAATCTGGCATTTACATTTTTTAGGTGTGGGGACATCAATAGTTGACTGGCCTGGCAAAACATGGTACCCCCAGCCCTGCCAGGTGAATTCCCATAGGCCAATGAAGAGTTGAGCTGCCAACAGCTTCCACTGAGCTAGACTGGATTGGAACCACCAAGCTGGAGAAAGGGGCCTGAAGCCCACTGCTGAGTCTCCGAGCTGGTGTATCTCAACAGTGCCACTTCGGCTGCAGTTCAGCCACGAAGTTTAATTAGCGGATAAACTTCTTTTCTTATGCAGCTTAGGAGTCCCCGTTTCTGCAGCCCCTAAATCCCTCTTGGCGGCCCCTTACATTGCCGAGCCGTTCTGTGCTGCCTAAATGATCTATTTTCTCCCTGGGCTTTCGAGCTGTGGGTCCCTGCAAAGAATTCCTTTCCCCTGATTGTTACTACCTGTATGTGAGCAGATCTCCACTGCCCACCCCAAATTCTGCTTTTCTTCTGAGTTGCTAAATGGCCAACTTAGGGGCCCTGCTGCCTAGTCCTTTACCCTCTTTCCCACTCTTGTCTGGAGTCTCTCTTGTTCTTTTATCATTTACGATGTGATCTAAACTGGACGGCAGCAGGCAGGCAACTGAGCTGTAAAGAGGCACAGATAGCTGCAGGTGCTGTCGCTTGATAGCCATCCCAGTAGAGGGGAGCCAGCACTGGCTAGTGGCCATTGTGGAAGCTTGATAGTTGTTGGTTCTGAGTCCTAGTCACAGCTCTGCCACTTGATGGGTACGTGACCTCAGGTAGGCATTACACCTTTCTATCCCTCAGTTTCCCTCTCTGTAAAATAGGGATACCATTAAGCGAACTGCCCGGGGGCAGTGTCAGGAAAGGGCTTTGCGCTCGCAGCAGCGAAGGTGCTATGAGAAGGCAGAGTGCCCCTACTGTTGTTTAAAAGGGCTTCAAAATTGAGTCAAGCGAGTGACTTCCCGGAGGGCTCCTGATTCAGGGGGTCATGCTCCCCCCTCCACACGTCACTTCTGCTCACTAATATGCCTCAACGATCAGTGGTTCAGGAAATGAAGTGCCGTTGCCAAGGCAAAGCGAAGTGTTAAAACCCCTGTGATTATGAAACAAAACCTAGCCCGTGGTGCTCACCACAGAGTCTTAGAGACTGGAGTACAGTGCTACGTCAGAAGTAGGGCAGCCCAGTTTGGAGCTTTGCTTTTCCGGCCTGGTTCTTTCCAAGATTTCGGTCCGAGTGTCCTCCACTAGGGATGCGCAACCCCGTCTCCTGGCATCTAGCCATAAACAAGAGGAGGGAAAGGTAGAGGGACTACCACAGTGAGTGAGGGGAGACAGAGTTATGTGTCAAAGGAATAAATTCTACACTACAGAATCTACCGCATTGGATGACCTAGTTCCAACATTGTTGCACCCCTGTTAATACCCCAGAACAGACCGTGACAATAATCTAGTCTGATCTCCTGCATAACACAGGCCAGAGAATGCTGCCCAGTAACCTCCTAACGTCTGACTGAGTGAGAGGATATACTAGGAAAAAAACAACCGGTCTTGAGTTAGAAATCGGGTGATAGTGACTCTCCCTCTAGACAAGTTGTTCCAAGGGTGAATCACCCTCACTGTTAAAAATGTGTGCCCCTATGTCTAGTCTAAATATGTCTAGCTTTAACTTCCAACCATTGGATCATGGTCTGGCTTTTTCTGCTACAGTAAAAAGCTGTTGGAAATCTCTTCCCCCTACAGGTACTTCTACACCAGGTTAAAAGGTCCCTCTTTACCTTCTCTTGGATAAACTAAATAGACTGAGCGTCTTCAATCTCTCACTATATGGCTTGTTTCCCAGCCCTCAGATCATTCTTGTGGCTCTTCTCTGAACTCTTTCCAATTCATCAACACCCTTGTTGAAGTGCGGATTTCAGAACTGGACACAATATTCCAGTAACAGTCTCACTATTGCTGTGCATGGAGAGAGAAATTACTTCCCTGCTCCTATGTGATATTCTTCTGCTCATACTCTTACATTTTGTGCTCTATCAGTTAGCCAGTTTTGAATCCATGGGCTGCATTGATTTTTGTATACAGCTATTTTTATCAGAATGTTATGCAGGACTAAGTCAAATGCCTTACAGAAGTCCAAGTAGATTGATCTTTTCATACTTGAAGTTTGATTAATAAAAGCAATGGTGGTGACAATCTTCCATAAAACCATATTGGTTGGCATGAATTACATTACCATCTTTTAATTCTTCACTGATTGCATCCTACTTTAGTCTTTCCATAATTTTGCCTGGGAGTGAGTTTAGGCTAGCTGGCCTATAGTTTCCTGGAACATCCCATTTCATGTTTTTAAAAAGCAATACAACATTGATCTTTCTCCATTCTTCTAGAACTTACCCAGTGTTCCAAGATTTGTTAAAAACCAACATGAAAGGTTCAGAGTGTTTCTGTTGGTTCTTTTATAGTCGTGGGTGAAAGTTATCCAGTCATGCAGATTTAAAAATATTTATCTTTCATGGTTACTGTTTAACATTCCCCCTAGTTACTGATGGAATAGAAAGTATATAATTGTTTCTGTAAGATATGAATAAAGCATCCTGCTTCTTTCCAGTCACAGAAGAGAAATATTTGTTGGCTTTTCTCCGTCATGATTAATAATTTCATTGTCTTTATCTAGAACTGGATCCTATCCTATTGCTATGACTTTGTTGCTGATATATTTGAATAATTCCTTTTAGTTGTCCTTAACCCTGTTGGCCTAGTGTTTTTGTTGATCCTTTAGCTTCCTTTATCTGTTTTCTACATTACCCAGCTGCTGAGTTGTACTCCTGGCTATCCCCATTTTTTCCATTTGATTTTAAAAAAATTCCATTTGATTTTAAAAAAAATTATATTGCAGCCTTTACCTTGCGTCTTAACCAGGGTGGTTTTTAACCAAATAATCTTCCTTTCTTATCTATGAAATTTTGGGGTCTTTTTGGAGCATCTAATAAAGCATAGTTAAACTATTCCCAATTATCATTCACATTTTTATATTTCGATATTTCCTTCCATTCAATTTTGCATTTCAAACTCAGTATCGCTGGGTCCCCCAGCACAGGCTGATGTTCAGATGTAGATGAGACCTTATGAAGGATGAGAACAGAGAGATCTCCTGTTGTCTTTATATCCCCACTTCTGCTTGGCAGCTGTGGGTCTGCCCCAAATGAGGGGAGTTTGGATCCAGAACCAATCTGGTTATCGGCCTGTTCTAATAGCTCCAAACCAGAAAAAATTCAGCCCTGCGCTTTTGAATCTCATGGCTCCACCTCATCTTCAGTAGTTCAGTCTACAGTTATTTAGGGCTGTGCGTACTATCGCTCTGCGTAGTCGATTGAAGAACAGGACGCCAGTGAAGCTCGCAGCCAGAAGGCATCCTGGCACAGTACCTTGGAGCAGTCACGCTGCCATTGTTCTCCAAGATCTTGTGTCTCAGGGATGTGATCCTCATGGTAGTGTGTGCCAGAAGAGACAGCAACATTCACTGTGAACAGTTCCCTTGAGGCTAAAACAATCAACTGATTTAGCTAGCCACATTGCGTATTATTTGCTGCAGTGCTTCTCGTTTGCAACAGCAGATCAAGAGCCCGCTAAGGGCTTAGCTGCAGCAGCTCTCATCAGCTTATCACTGTCGCCCCAGCCAGAAAAAATCAGCTGTGCACTAATAGGAAGCAGTGGGTGACAAACAAACAATTTTTTGACATTTAAGATAGGCTCTCGGGAAGTTTGTCCTGCCCACAAACTCACCAAAACGAGCATCGTTGCACTAAGCACAGTATCTAGCACTGAAGAAAAGGACAATTGCATGCGCTCTTTAGCCTGAGTTGTGCAATTGCTGATTGTCTGATGGGTTATACATTCAGTAGTGTGCCACCTGACCTGGTAACAGCCAACATGTGGGGTTAAAACATAGGGATAGAATGAAGGGTAGAAGACCAATATTAATACAGGAAGCTTGAACCGTGGTTGTGGTCTGATTATAAATGATCAATAATAAACATGAGTGACAGCCTAGTTCACCCAAGGATCTTGGAGCATTTTCCAGGCATCCTGGAAGGAAGGTAAATATTGAAATATCCATTTTACTCATGGGTGAGATGACGCACAGACAACGTGAAGGACTTGTCCCAGGAACCCCACACAATCATTGGCAGAGACCGAAATAGCCCCTTTGTCTCCAGCTGCAACCCTCTCCCCCCATAATACCTAGTAACATTTTCTCTCCCCTCCTTCCTGAGTCTAGAGTTCTCATGTACTTTAGTAACAATTAAACAAATGAAAACTGCCACAACTAACCTGTGAGGCTCAGCTGATAAGAAATCTGTGGCACTATCCCAGTTCATTGTAAGTAGGCAGTAAGCTGGCTTTGACATGGGTGAGAAATTTAGCCTTTCCATTGTACTAATAGCCAGGAAATGGACATGACACTCCAAAAGTTTGAGATGATTTTTCCTGCTCCATTTGGTACAGCTAGGTGGGTCAAAGCATCACCTCCCAGCTGTTTTTTATTCACTCCTCTTTCAGGGCTGTTAGTAATATTCCATATGTTGATGGGCATGCACTGTATTTAGGGATAGGTGATGCCCAACAGTGAAGCCAATGGCCAAAGAAAGTATAACTCAGGTGGGGGAGGGGTGGTGTCCGATCAGGCTGGGTGCTTTTGGGGAGGGGAGGTTTATGACACAGTTTTGTAGGCCCAAGAAAATAGCTTTTAATCCACTTGTCTCTCTTCAGCGACAGATCTTCTGTTCTCTGCCTAGTGGCACTGGCAGGACAGGGTGTGCTTTAGACCGTGTCTACAATGGCTGATCGGCTGAGCTTAAAAACTTGGGATAACAGAGCCAAGCTACTAGTTGTGGACCCAAGCCAGACCATTAGGTCCAAACCACCTGGAACTGCTAGGAAGTTAAGGCTTGGGTCAAACCATTGTCTGGTTCAAACAGCGTAATAAAGTCATGCTGTAATGAGGCCCATACATAGACTAGAACAAAGGCCCGACCTCATGATTGACCTCGGCTTGACTGGCCAGTGTGGGCAGCATCAGAACTCCACTGAGACAAGTTTAACAGCGTAGATGGGACCTCAATGATCGGAGTGGTTGGGGTGAGGGAACTTGGAGGAGCTTAAGGAAACAGCACTGGGTTCTGGTGGTTTTATGTCTTTATATATAAAGAAACGTAGGTTATGAGGGGTTTCTGCATAGGTTTCCAAAACCTCATTCGCTGCAAAGCATTGCCTCAGTGAACGACTGTGGTGAGCAGCTTCAAAAGGCAGGCAGGTTGCTGGGGTTGGCGTCAAGGTTTTGAGGACAAATCTGACAACCGCTTGAGTGGTAGGAAGTAGAACTGAGCCTGAAGGCTGGAAAAAGCCTGCTTGCATCCGCTGCTGACATATATATTTCACTCTGCAGCTGGAGAACTGGCATGACTTTTCCTATCACGCGCCGTGTGTGTTTGGGCCATTATGATCCCTAAAAGTCTAATGAATCACTTAGATATTCTGCAGTCATTTTTACCTTTGAGGGGTCAGGTGTTATCAAGCAGGGGGGTGAACTGTGCAGGTCAGGAGGATACAAAAGAGCCTGCTCAGCCATCTTGGCTGACTCCTGATGTTCAGCTGGGGTCATGCTGAGTATTTTTATGGTGACAATAAGCGTCCTAGCTGTTGGCTGCCCATGTAAACCAACCCTGATTCTTGGGAGTTCTCCCATCACTAGCTAGCTAATGAAAGGAGGTCGGAAGGACGGTTTGAAAGGAGACTTTGGATCTCTGCTCCAGGGGATGTGTGTTTCCTGCCTCAAAATTCATTGGTTCTTTGCTCTCTCACCTGCTGGCTGTGCTCGCTTTATGTAGGTGGAATGATGGCACCGGCGATCTACATAGCAAGCTAGCAAAACAGCAGGCCGCTTATTCCATATGTATTGATCTTATTAGCACTGGGGTAGCCCCGAGAAGTCCCAGCTGAGACCAGGGATCCATTGTGCTAGCCACTGTACAGAGACATAGTCCCCATCCTTAGAGTTCACACTAGGCAAGCCAATGGAGGTGTTGTTATCCCCGTTTTACAGCTGGAGAAGTTGAGGCACAGGGCAGTTAAGTGACTTGCCCAGGGTCACATAGGCATTGAACCAAGGTATGTGGGTCCCAGTGCCTTAAACCCCAGACCCTCCTGTCTTTCATTTGCTCCTGCTCCATGGCGAGGCCCATGTCTAGCTTTCAAAGCCAACAGCTGCTGAGGTGGGATGGCGCAGCACCGCCAGTGTACACTGTTGGAAATGGGTGGCAGAGGAGCAGGAGGAGATGGTGGCTGAATGGAGGATGGGAACCCCCCCCCCCTTTTTCCACCCTCTTAACCCTTTCTTAACTCAGGCCACTTGCTCTCTTGGCCTGGCCGGCAGGTCTGGTTCACAGGGAGGGCCCGTGGAGGTTACAGTTGCAACCCATGGCTAAGCTCCTAGCTGCTCAGTCAGAAGCATAGTGTGCCTGCTCCCGTCATGTGGGAGGAGCAGCCTTGCATCAGAGGAGGTGGGCGGAAGCTCTTTGAGGTTTGCTGCTTCTGGCTCAGGGTTTTCAGACTCAGGCACATATGAGTAGGTCTCTCACTGCTAGGGTGATGCAGACGTATAAAGGCAGAGCTGGCTTCCCTCCTGGGGCTCAGTCTGTGGCTGGCACAGTCGGATTTAGCTGCCGCATGCAAGAGGAGTTCCGCAGCCAGGGCGGCCCAGCCATTCCACTGCCCACCATGCAGCAGAACCTGAATTATGTCTACCCCCAGATCTTCTGGGTGGACAGCTGTGCCAGTCCCGCTTGCGCCCCTTCAGCGCCCGTTGCCACCTGCCCACCGCCCGTGCCGGAGAGGAGGAGGAGAAAACAGACCAACAAGAGGGATGGCACATGCCTCTGTTTCTTGGTGGTGTTTTTGCTGGTCCTGCTGGCCCTGGCTGGAGTGGGGCTGGGGATGTTTCAGATTGTCCAGCTGCAGAAGGAACTGGCTGAGCTCCGAGAGGTAACATCTGTCTGGTTATCAATAGATGTAGAACTGGCCAGCAGTGAGAACGCTGAGCTAGACCCTTAGCAGACGTAAATTGGTGGAACTGGATTGAAGTCAATGTCCACTTGCCCCAGCTGTCCCTATTACTGAGGGTTATTTTACATGTCATGGTCACTTACTAGGCGTGAACTTGTTCCTCTTCTCTTTTGACAGTTAACCAGCACTGGACATGTTCTTTCGTCTATGGAGAAGCGCATAGGTGAGCCGTCCTTACTCAGCGAGTCAGTGTGTGTGTGGGAGAACCCAGGCTTGGAATTCTGTGACTGGCAGCATCTCTGCATTTTCCCCCTTCCTGCCTACCACCACACCTTCAATTTGGGTGGCAAATGCTGGAGTTACAACAGTGAGGCTCTGATGCTTTTCAGATGACTCGTTCACTCCTTTGGCTGTAGCAGTAGCTGTGCATGTCATGGGCTTGGGGGGCCAGTAGGGGTCTCCCTTCTGCTTGAGGGCTAGAAGAAAGCTGGCCTAATGCAGGCATCCTGTGGGGAACATTGATTATAGATGGGCCCAGCCCCGGATCTGAACACCCATAATCATTGAGAAAATTCAGATTCCCTTGGATTCCCACTCTTCAGCCAGGGTCCCTCCTTCTCCTTTCTTGGATGATGCATGTGATAGCCTGAACTTCACTGTCAAGGTGGCATTCTGTTTTTTTCTGCCAGGCTATGAGAAACAGATATAGGGAGAGAGAAGAAGAAATGAAATGGTAGCACATGGGTTTCCAATATTACTATATAATTATTTTCTCTTGATTTCCTTGACTTTTTGGCTCTTTTAAAATGCAGCTTGAGTGTTTTTGAGTATCTAGTGTACAAGCTATATTGCTCTAACTAAAACTGGAGCATTTTCTGACCAAAAGTTTTCCCATCTGGAAAATGTTACCACAAAATCACAATTTTCTGGATGAAAGTGCAAATTCAATGCAGTTTTGTTTAGAAAACAGCTTGAAAAGAAGCATCCTGGGAAATCATTCTGCCTCTGTCTTAAAATTGTAACTGAGCTAAAACGGATGCATTCGATTTTCATGTGTCCAAAGATTTGATTAAGTTCAACAGGATCTCTCTGTTAGAGTCCTCAGTGGCCTTCTACATTTAGATGTTGCAAGACTCCTACTCTCTAGAGACATGGAAATGGTCTTATGAGAACAGACCAATGATCCACAGCTGATTGTGCAAAGCTGGATTGTACCATATAGAGGGAGAAAGCAGTTTCTACTTGAGCCCATCTGGGAATCAGTTTGACATCTTAAAGCGATCTGATAGCCCTTGCTATTTTTTCCTAGCTATTCTAGGCACAGATGTTGCTTTTTAAATTTACCAAGCTACAGTGTATACCTGAATGCTGTCCTGCAGCAGGTAGTGTCACAGGTTAATTATGCCTGCCTGAAGAAGTATATCCTCTGATCCATTGTAACTGTCTCTCTTTGTAATTCCCTGGAGAGGACCCCCTTTCTAGTCTTCATTTCCTCACTGCGTCTTCTCCACAAAGCCTGAAGCTGTCTCCTTTCTCTCTTTTAACGCAGGACTTCTGAATGTAACAACAGAGAAGAAGGTGATCAGGAAGGCAGCGCATTTAACAGGTATGTGACACAGGGTTAAAGAGTCAGCATGCTGGGGAAAGTAGTGGCCACAAGAAGCCGGATGTGAATGGGGAAAGTGGTGACTGGATTACTTCTTAGCTAGTCGTCTGGCTGTTGAGCAGCAGCGTTCTCTTTGGATCATTCACCTTCCAGGATTGGCATGTGAGACTCAAGGGTTCTGATTACTCCCACTTCCTTTCCCCATTCATTTCAACTGGTACTTTTACCTCTATATGGGTTTTTTGCTTCACTTTTGGGCTGAGTAACCATGTGGCCTGGAGACTGCAGAGCATTTAACACGCATGAATGAACTCAGCCTCCTGGCTCTGGGTTTGGCAGACATCATGTCTGTTTTACAGGAAGAAGCTGAGGTTAAGTGACTTGCCCACGGCTGGTGTGACTTGAAAACTGTTAGTACGCACGTGCCTCTGTCTAAATGCGTCTTGTTAATCTTTGTTACTAGGCAAAGCTGATCAGAAAGCCCTTCCTCTGGAATGGGTGGCCACCCTCGGGCATGCGTTCACCTCCAGCATTCAATACAGACACCGCAGCTTGGTGATCAATGAAACGGGCCTGTACTTTGTGTACTCCAAGGTATACTTCCGAGGCAAGATCTGCAACAACCTGCCCTTAGACCACTTGGTTTTCAAACGAAATCCAGCCTACCCAGCTAGCCAGGTGCTGATGGAGGACAGAAGGATGAGCTACTGTGCAGCTGGGAAGATGTGGGCCAGGGGCAGCTACCTGGGGGCATTGTTCAACCTTACCAAAGCAGACAGCTTGTACGTCAACGTCTCTGAAATGACTCTGGTTAATTTTGACGAATCCAAGACATTTTTTGGTTTATATAAACTTTAGAGCTGGCCACCAAAGCATTTCTTTCAGCAGATATGCTCTCAGGACTGCTGTTAACATGAGTTGGGTTCTGTATGGTATAAGATACATTCTGTCCACGGGGCTAGTCTAATACTGTGCTGGGCTAGCAAGGATCTAGCTGGAAGAAGCCCACCAGGCATCCCTTGTCTGGCCTTTGGTATGCGACGGCCAAACTGGCTTGGAAACGGCTCTCCAAGGATTAAAACTTTCACCTTGTGAACTACTTGGATCACTCTAGGAGAACCTTAAGTGTACATGAAAAAAAAACTAGCACGCCAAAGGCCTCCTTTAAACTCACTACTCACTCAAGGAGAGTGTTTACTACCTGAGAAGAAGCTGATGCATCGGGACCAGTTCTGCTCTGTTACATCTATGAAAATCCCATTGACCCTTCTAAGGACAGCATTTGGTTCCTTGGAGTGATGGAGTTTGTGTGCATCTCCAAAGGGCTGGGGTGTTCACTGCCTGGCACAGGATGTGATGATCATTGCTGGGACGGGGGAGGATTTATATGGTTGGCCGTTTAGCACCTTAACTCTTTGCTTTTGCAGGTGCTCCACGTGTCTGCAGGGCATGTCAGGGTAGTAGATTTTCTTTAAGTTATTTTCCATTTTTATCCTAAACTGTATCCCCTGCCCCTCCCCACATTTGACTTAGAAAATGGCTTAATTCCCAAAACCAGATTTTATTCCCAGGGCTCATCTGGACCATGTTCTATAGAGCAGGCCTGCATAACTTGGAAAGCAGCGAGGGCCTTATTACTGCAAAAAAACCCAGCTGCGGGCTGAAAAGCCCCGCCC
>ML677390.1:3364617-3401581 GCA_007922305.1 Dermatemys mawii | reverse complement strand
CCTGCCCCCATCTGCTTCCCCCCACCCCACCGCTTGGCTTGCCCCACCCCTACTCACCCCCCGCGGGCCGCACAGTGAGCCCATGTAGGCCACATGTGGTGCAGGCCTGCTATAGAGGATAATTAGCAATAATTACATGGGAAATTTAGGATTCAGAAGTGTGGAGTGAGGGAAGGCGCTGTCTTTAACTGCTTCACTGCTAAACAACACTCAGTGGGTAGCTGGAGTCCTAACACAATTGCCTCAGGCAAGGTCCAGCAGCAAGGAAGAGCACTGGAGGGAACTTAGAGAACAGTGTGTTGGGTTACACCCAGAAGACCCACAGAATCCTGGGCGGAGACTCCATTGAGGTCTGTAGTTTAGGAACCAGGAATGAATTTGGCTGAAAGAAATCCAGAATTTTTCCTGGGGTTTGTGCAAGTGTCTGTATCCCCTTCCCCTCCTCCTAGGGAAACTGCACCCCAGCTGCCTGCCCTCTTCTGAGCTGTGGCTGCAGTTGCCCAGCAGCTGGGACGGGAGGTGCTCTGAGGACAGCCCTTGCCCTGCTCTGCACACAGGAACTTTGAGGTGACCCTCCAGAGATAGGGTTGGGTCTGAGCTCTCCCTGCCTCTCCCCAGGTGGGTGATGTTTTCAGCTAGGGAGCTGGTTCAACCCCATCTCTAAAATAGCCCAGGACACCCCTCACGTCTCACTACAGAGTCCCTGGAGATCCTGGGTAATGGAGGGGAATTCCAGCAACCCCTGAGTGATGGGGCAGGTTGAAAGGGCCATGCATTCAGCTGGGCGACCTCACAAGGCTCCTGCTGGGCCCTGGGCTACTCTGGTGCATGCTGGGAAGCCTCTACCTCTCCTAGGGGGTTCTCCCTGCAGGCTTCACACCTTGGGACCAGGCAACAGCTGTCAGGGAACGGGGCAAGGATGGGCGTTTCTGGAGAAAGGTGAGGAGAGAGAGCAGCCCCTTCCCATCCCCCTGGCTCCAGACCAACCCAAACCCTGTCCCTGGTACTCCCAACAGATCCCAGCACCTTCCCCTGAGCTCCCCAGCCTCCCCAAACCACCTCAAACATCTCTCACCCCAACATGGCTCCCTAGCCCCTCCTCGAACTTCCCCAACTCACCCCAGCAGCCCCTCAGCCTTCCACGGCTCAACCAGCTGCCACATAACTCCCCCCACCATCATGGCTCCCCAGCCCACCATAACCCACCCCCAGCTTACCCAGACCCAACCCTCGGCTCCTCCGTTCCCAATCTCCCCCAATCTGTCCCAGCCTCCCACGGCTCCCCTAACACACGTAGCCCGCCTTAGCACCTCCCCTGGCTTCCCAGCACAACACATCCCCCACATAACCACCCAGAACTTCCCCCACCCCACAGCCCACCGAGACCCTGTCACCAGCCTCCCACGGCTCCCCAATCTACCTTAGCACCTCCCTAGCTTCCCAGCACAATCCAGCCCCTGCAGGGCCTCCCAGCCCCAACACCTCTCCAGTCTCCCCAATCTACTCTGCACTTACCCCTACAGCACCTCCACCAGGCTTCAATTCAGGAGCTCCTTAGCCCTCCAACCCATCCCAGCACCTCTCCTTGGCCTCCTATCACTCCCCAGACGTGTCTGCCAAACTCAGAGCCAGGCAGCTGAGTTCATTCATGCGTCCCCAGCTCCCACATCACCCCCCAGCTCTTCTCCTAGCCTTCCATAGTTCCTCAAAACACTCTCCTGCCTTCCCTAGTCTCCTGTACTTCTCCCAGCCTCCCCATGGCTCCTCTGCTACCAACTGCATCTCCAGGCCCTCCCAACTCATTCTAGCCTCTCCACTGTTACCCACCACTCTCCCAGCATTCACCCAGCTCCCCTGGCCCACCTTCCAGATCCCCAAGCCCTCCAACCCACCTTGACTCCCCAGGTCCCCCTCAGCCCTCTATGGCCCTTCATCCCTCTTTAACCATCTTCTCTGTCCCCCACCCATTTGGTCCTTCACAAGGCCCAGGCATCCCCTGCACCTCACACTGACTCACTGTCAGGTGAGACCAGCTAGTCATGAGAGAAAACGGGGGCTGGCGTTGCAGGGGGATCTCACTTTGGGCAGGTCCTGGATGAGGATAGGGGACAGGCCGGGATTGCACTTGGGGAGCTGGGCATCGCGTGGATGAGGAGAGAACTGAAGAGAGTATAATAGGGGAAGGGAACAAAATCACTATTTCCTCTCTGGGGGGCCTCCTGGTTTGGGTCCCTTAACACCCCCCCCCCCCCCCCCCCCCCCGGGGGGGGGGGCACCTCCAAAACCTGGCACTTATGTGAAGGTTGGTCCCCATCCAGGGATCAAACCAGCTGAGTGCTCACCCCCAATTTCCCTAACCCCGGGGACGTGCTGGAGAAGCCCTTGTGCTGATATAGGATGGCTGTTGTGAGTCTGAGGGAGGGCCCAGAATTCGCAGGATATGTCCAGCTGTCTGTCCAGTTAGTGCTTAGCCTGGGGAACAGGCACAATATTAGTATACCCAGAAGAAGCGGAGGGCAGAGCCGCTTGGAAGCTGCGATTAGAGGGGGTACAGCTCAGACTACACCTGAAATCAAAATGGGAGGCAAAGCCAACTATTCTTGCTCTAACTAACCTCCACTGACCATACCTGAGATAAAGGCGTGGCGTGTAATTATGCCCCAAGTACTATGTCTCAAGTGCCCTTCCTGGAATGAGAACATCTCAGTTAGTTTCCATCAGTTGACTCCATGTTCCGTCACTTGGCTGTACTGGTTTGTGTTGGCACTTCCACAAAGGACGGGACAGGTTGGCGAACACTATGCGGTTACTACCAGAAGTGCCATTTTGGGGCTAGGTGGTAACCGAAAACCAGGACTTGAAGCTTGCTGGACAGGTTGGAGCATAACCCCAGACTGTCAGTAGTTAAAGTGACACACAGCAATGTAGCGGTCAAGCAGGCAATCGTTTAAACTATTGATGCATTGTTCCTTATAATTATATATCTATATGTACAGTATAAATAATGTTATTTTTATAAGTGTGATTGGCCTCATCTCATTCATGTGACCAGGAACGTGGATTTCATGAGAGCTAAGCATTAAACCTTCTCTCCTCCACAGTCTTTCTTATATATAGGGCAGATCTCAGTTCTTCCAAATGCCAGGATATTCAGATCCAAAGACTTTTTTTTATGGGCTATTATAAGGATTGGATCCAGCCGTGGAGTCCAGATCTCAGTTCAAATTCCAGTCCCCCTCCAATCCTACCAAACACACACCGTTTGGTGTTCTGGTGCGGTCTGGCCCATGGCAGAAGGATGGGCAGGCGTGACATTGGGAATTGAGCCCCTCCCCCGCTGAGTGAGTTCCAAGCTTGGAATTTATTTCAGTCTTTGCCAGCTGTAAGGGTTTAGGTGGCTGGGACGTGACACATGGGGGATGGGCACTTGATTTGAATTGTTGGAAGAAGCCACATGGCATCAAGGCGTGAATCGGGGGCACACTGGCTATCGGATGGCTGGGCACCGCTCCTCAGAGCAGCAGGCAGGGAACGTGACTACAGAGGCACCTCTCCTGGTGATGGTTTGAGCGGGGAAGGAGAGTGCAAGTGGGTAAAACAATAAGGAAGAGATGAGCCCACGCCACAAACTATGGCTGCAGATCTGGTTTTTGAATACTGTGCGTTTGGGAGAGGAGTGGCGATAGGGTTTGCTCTGGGGATCTTGGGGGAAGCAGTGTGGTCTAATTAATTAAGACACTGGCCGGTGGAGGGGAGACCTAGGTTCTAGTCCTAGCTCTGCTACTGACCTGCTGTGTGCTCTGAGGTACATTGTCTTACCTCCCTGTCCTCTCCCCTTTCATCTCTTTTGATTATAAACCCTTTGGGGGCAGCACTTAGCACAGTGGGGTCTTGATCTCATGTGATGCTATAATACAAATAACAAGTGGGCCCTAGGGACCCAGGCAGATTTCCTCTCGGCTGGTCCTTTTAATGCCCTCATCTGCAGTCAGGTGAACAGCCCTTTAATCTCCTGAAGTCACCATGTCACTGGCAGCATCTGTACCAGAGGCCTGCCAATTTCTCACTCTCTCCCCACGGGCACGGCCAAGAGCAGCAGTTCCCGCACCATGGGCTGTCGGTGGGGGGTGGTCTGTGGAACACTTGCCGGTGGTCAGTAGTGAGCTGGGTGGTGACATGGTCCTGGCTCCTTCTCTTTGTCTGCACCACGTTCAAAGACAGCTAGAATTACACCAAGGGCTGGGTTCACAAGGGAGGTGTAGGCACTAAGGCCAAGGCTCAGGTGTTGCTGGCAATCACAGAGCGATCCCTCAGCAGCCACTTAACCCCAAGTGCTTGAGTTTCTGCTGGTGAAATCTGTGAGACACCTGAATTTCTGCCCATGGGCATGTGCACAGCTGCTGAAGTCCTGAGCGTGCTGAGCTGCTTGGCACCTAACTCACTCCTAAGCTCTAGTAGGATCCATCAACTAGACGGTCTCCTGCCTAGCTCCCCAGTAGGGCCTGAGGCAGGAGGTGTTCTTAAGGCACGTCTGAAAGCAGGCCTACAGGATCAGGCTCTACACAAAGCACAGCCAAGAAGGGAATGGGGGTGGTGCTCTCTCCCTCTCCCAGTTCAAACATTCACCTGGAATATGAGAGAACCAGGTTCAAATCCTCACTTTGCCTCGTTGGGAACAGAGGCATGAAAGTAGGTCTCCTGCATTCCAGGGGATGGTGATAACTGCTGGGATGCAGGGTAATGAGGTAGGGTGTTCCTCCTTTCTCTGCTGGCAGCTGTTCCACTTTGTATAAACAATTCAATAGCCAGTGAGGAGGAGAAACGGTAGCTGACTGGTCAGGGCACTGAGATGCTCCAAAGTCGGCAGTGGGGGGATTTGAACCCCCAAATCTCAGGTGTGTGCTGCTACCAGTACTCTATGAGGATTCCTGGGAAAGGGCTGCCTTAGACACCTAATTCCAGGAGTGGGGTCACAGCCGTGACTCCTGAGCAGTGACAGGTGCCTAGCTGCTTTTAAATAGTGGGGCCTAAGCTAAGAACAAATGAATGGCAATACCGGGTCAGACCAAAGGACCATCTAGCCCAGTATCCTGTCTTCCAACAATGGCCAGTGCCAGTTACCCCAGCGGGAATGAACAGAACAGGTAATCATCAAGTGATCCATCCCCTGTCGCTCATTCCCAGCTTCTGGCAAACAGAGCCTAAGGACACCATTCCTGCCCTTCCTGACTAATAGCCATTGATGGACCTATCCTCCATGAATGTAACTAGTTCTTTCTTGGATTCTGTTATAGTCTTGGCCTTCACATCCTTTGGCAAGGAGGCGATCCCCCTTTCCTCTGCATTTCCAACAGGACAGATTAGCCATGACCTTGCTCAGCAGCAGGCTGGCTTTGGGGAATCTCTTCTGTCCGCACCTCTATCCCCAGGTGCTGTCGGGGGGCCGGGGCCCCTCACTTGGGGTTGTCTCTCATGTGACTCTAGCCCTAACTAGCTTCCTAACGTCACCGGTTGGGGTGGGGAATTATTCAAGTGGCCACAGGGAGTGTTTGTGGAAATACTACATTAAGATATGGCCTACTCTCTGATATAGCTTGTGATTGTGATTGTTTATTAGTCAGGTCCTTCCGCCCCAGGAGCAAAACTCAAGTTCAGCTCAGTGACATCTGCAGGGTGGTTTCCTTTTGCTCGGTTCTTGGAAGTGCACTTCTGTGAAAGCTAAAGTGGACTGGCTAGTACAGCGCAGCGGCTGCACCGTGGCCAGAGCTCTATTTACAGGGCTGATTGGGCCGGCTGCGCTTTAGCAGCTGAAGCTGTGAAATAGAGAATTCTATCATGAGGAAAAAAATGTGGAAATGACCACCACAGTGTGAGAAATCGTGTCAGATCTATGCCCTAGCATCTCCCCTTAAGTTATGCTATAAAGGAATAGGGTGACCAGATATCCCAATTTTATAGGGACAGTCCCGATTTTTGGGTCTTTTTCTTATAAAGGCTCCAATTACTCCCCACCCCCGTCCTGACTTTTCACACTTGCTGTGTGGTCACCCTATAAAGGAATCAGCGAGCTCAAAGCATGACATGATGCTTATCACTTGTAGATGGAGCAGGCGGCTGTTTTGAAACCAGCCCTGGTTAGTAGGGAGTGAGCATTGTTACCAGCTGTTGGTTGCTGAGTGAGCTGCTGGAGTTGGTGGCCTCAACTGTGTTCCCGGTGGACAAGTGTCCAAATGAAAAAAATCCTCCAAATTGTAAGGTTGTTGAGTATTTCTGCAGAGAATGTAAGGATTGAATGGACCATGCAGAGCGAACTCTTTCCCCATCCCTAGAGTTGGTCTCTCTAAAGCAGGGTTAAGTCATGTTGCTGAGATGTAGGTTATGAAGAGCAAATTTACAATGCGTTATGGCTTGCTTACCTCTTCTGTGGATTTATTCTTCCAGTTTGTATCAGCACCCTGTTCATACACTTGTGTAACACAATCTTACTGCACTTTTCAGCTGGCAGGCTCCCAGAGGTTTTTGACAAAATGCCACACATTCATGGACCAGTTCACTCAAACCTGCAAGGCAGCCACCTCTGGAGCAGAATGTTTCAGCTGCTATTATTACCTACAACAACAGTGTGAGAGAGGAAGTGATGAAAAATACAGCCCCCTTCCAGCTGAGATTACTAGGGGAATGTAGCCTGGGAGATTCTAATTAGGATGGATCACTGGGTCTAACAGGCCTGCATTTGCAGAAAATACTACAAGATCTTCAATTGCTGTGAATGGCAGGACTCACTGTTTCCAACTGATCCGAACCCCCCTTCCCCAACAGTGTAATTCCAATTAACAGCTATGCTGAGGACTGGCTCAAAGGGAAGAATGTCACCTGTTGAATCACTAGCATCACTTCTTACAGCTGCCAGGGATCTCTAGCACAGCTGTGGTCAGACAGAGCCAAATCCCTCACTTAGCTGATGAGACCTGGTTAAAGTGTCAGTGTTATTTCCTGACGTGATCAGCCCACTTTCCAACCAAGCAGAATTCGTTTCCCAAGTAGCGGGAGCCATAACGGTTTTGAAAAGAAGACGAGAAGCATTACCCTCTTAAGAACTCTGTGCTGGAGTGTGGCCCTTAGAAACAGAGGGAGATCTCTACATGGGTGAGAAATCCCAATTCTCTCTGTGTTCTGCTGGGCTCTGGGCTCTGGCAGATTGGCTAGGGCCCATGAGCCCATGTGGTAATTTGGGGGCCCTGGAAAAATCGGCCCCTGCTGTGGCCCCGTGGTGGGGTGTGTGTGTGTGTGTGTGTGTGTGTGTGTAGAATGGGAATGGGGCTGCAGGTGAAGAGGCTGGGCAGGGCCACGGTGCCCACATTATGGCCTCCCACTTACTCCAGCCCAAGGCCCCAAGAGACCTTAATCTGCCTTTGACTGTGGGCACGGAGTCTCCCCCGCCATCAGCTGGAAGCCTGGTAGCAGATTACAAGAACCTTGCCAAACTCAAGCCTGCCTTAAAGTGGACTGATTGCTCTGCTCCTCACTGAGACTGTGGAAACTCTGTCTTGACCATGAAAGAAATTAGTTTCTATAAGGATCCTTAGCCCAATTTTTTGGGAGGAAAGGCTTAAAGTTAGTGGGCTAATTTTCAGAAGTACAGAACTCCCACAACTGCTGCCTCTGAAAATCAGGCCATTGAAGGAGCTAAACACAGATTTAGGTGCCCAGGTTTAAACCCTCACTTTTCCAAACTTTGGCTCTTGCCTTTCACCGCAAAGCTGAGCTAAGTTTCACACAGCAGATGAAATTTAGGAGGAGGAAGTTGGGATGTGGTTCATCCAGTCTTAGAGGCTGGAGGATCTGCCCTTACGTTCCTATCTCACATTGGGGAAGGCACAGAGCAAGCTAACAGTCACCAAGTGCCATTTCCCCAAGGACCTGTGCTACATTAATGTGTTAGACAATAACTCTGACTGCTCGTGAGATCAAACACAAGAGGAGGGAATGTGCCAGGTGAAAACTCACACTTGTAGTGGTGACAAAACCCAGTTTGGTTACTTGCCCAGCAGAGAAGATGGACCTTGAGTAAAGATAAAAGAACCTCAGAAATGTCCGAGACTTGATTCAGATATTGGCCCAAACCTGAATTGGACGACCAGATCTCTAGAGGCCCTGTGCCATCACCTCATCCCTAAAACCACCGCCACAGAAACTCTTGTCTTTCACCACGGCAGGAGCCATCTCTTCTTTCCCACGTGAGCCAGCTTGGGTGCCTGTTTTGTCCTCTATCATTCCACAAGTGCTGCAGTGCCATGATGGGTATGTGCTGAGTCTTGATGCCTCAGGGTTGAGTTCTGGGATGTTGTGGCTCGTGGTGCATTGTGGGACATACTCAATAAACACCAGGCTTGAAAGGAGGACAGGCCCAAGAGAGAGCCAGCCTGGCCCCATAGCAAATCTTGGTGGTTGAAAAGGAAGGTGGGGGTCCAAGGACAGGGTAGAAGAGACTCGGAGCAGAGAGATGGAGCTAGAAGGGTGGGTTTCTCCTTAGCTGTGGTAGAGTGGGAGAAAGGATGGAGTTTGGTTAGTTTTTAATCTGACAAGAGTCAGTTATCTACCATCAACTGAGGCACAAGTGGTAGGTCGGGGGTGGAGACAGGACTACCAGAGCAGCTCACGTGCATTGGGGTAGTTTGTACCAATCTCGCATGCTCTCTGCATGCCGCCTGTGGGTTCAATCAGTGGGGTGCAATCCCAAGGGCATCAGGCTTGCACTCCCACTTATTAAAATAAAAATCCAGTGACTGGTTGGCCTAGAACTAAACGGACTTTTCAGCCCCAGTGAGATGCTCTGAAAGCCGCTCCTGCTGGCACAGGTTTGTCTGAGCTGTGCAGCAGCCCGTCAGAGTGAGGCTAACCTTGACCTAGAAAATGTGCTACATGGAGATGTCTGTAGTGAGTAACGTCACTGAGGTCTGAGCCCTTTTGTGGTTGATTTGTATCAAGTCTCTGCCCTAGCAGAGGAAGAGGGGATGCGAGAGGGGTGAGGCACATGCAGAGTTCTTAGAAACATTGGACACGTAACGCTGCATTGGGCCAGGTTCCCGGCAGCGGAGGGCCAGGAGGGAGCTCAGTGTCAAAGGGGTGAGGGAGAGTTTTTTTTTCCATCATGACAAGAAACCCTTTGTGCATCATGGGGTTTGAAGAGAATGTTTCAGCTTTGGGACTTTGGGGGCAGCAGGGGAGAGAGAGTCACACCAAGCACAGAGTATAGAGGAAAGAGATGCACAGCCCTAGAGGCTAGATGGGCCCACTGCAATGGGTATCATTACATAACTCCCTCTAACTGGAGGCAATATAGCATAGAGGGTAGGGCATTGGGCTGGGCCTTAGGAGACCTGTATTCAATTCTTGGGTCTGCTGCTAACCTGTGTGACCTTGGGCAAATCACCTTCACTTTTTGGTACCTCAGTTTCCCCATCTGTAAAATGGGGCTAATGACACTGACCTTTGTAAAGTGCGTTGAGATCTAAGAGCTGGGTATTAACAAGTGTTGCCAATACTATCCACAAAGCAGGGGGGCTCCTTTCAGCTCAGTGGGAGAGGGCTGGAGGGAGCTGATTGTGGCTACCTGATCTAGTGCTGCCTGGAGCCTGGGGAAGCTAGAGTGGGATGCTAGCTGCGCTAACCTACGTCAATGGTGCATAGGTGTAGTGAAGCTCTCCTTTGCCATCCTTCCTTCCCAGCCCCTCTCCTGGGGACATGGGGCCTGGCTGTGTGCTGTCTCCATCAGCCATACCCCAGTGGAGAATTCCCCTGCACAAGCTGCAGCGGGAACCTATCCTCTTTCCACTGCCTGAGGAGTATAAAGTGGGCAGAGCTGACGGGAGAATCTGGCCTGTCCACTGAATTCTGCCCTGCCCTGGCGGGAGGTCAGACAAGTGGAGAGCCTTAATGTTGGCTGTGTGACTGCCGTTAAACCAGGAAAAATGTTCATGCTTCTGGATGTCCACTCAAAGCTGAAACTCAAGCCAGGTTCTCCAGCGAGCCTGAGGTGAGCTCGCCTGGGCTGATGGACACATGGAGGTGGGAACAGTGCCAAACTCCTGGGTGCATTGGAAGCTGAAATGAAAGGCCAGTGTGCTGGCTGATGGTCACGAAGCACAAGGATTCTCCTGCACTATGAACCTCCACAGAGCAAAAGAGGGGCAAGAAAAGTCTCCGCCCATTCTCAAGCCCAGAATGCACTGCGATGCCGGATGTCTGGAGATGTGAACTCTCTGGGCTGCCACTTCGTAGCCGACAACTCAGGTGGACTTCTGTGACTCAACCCCCCAAGTCCCTAGTTTCACACTGCTTGGCTAACACTGTTAGCCGTAACGAACCGCAGATGAAATGTCTTATGCAAGGGACTGTTTTTACAGCCCTGACGGAGAGAGAATGAAACAAAACCGAATCTTTAATGTTTCTAAAGCAGCTGCAGGTACCATCTTTGGTTCAGAGGGTTCCTTCTCATAGTTGCTGCTTTGATTATCTGCTCAGATTATCTTGGGTTCAGAGAGTTCCTCCTCATAGTTGCTACTTTGTTTATCTGCTAAGACTACATTTTTTTAAGAGTCTACAGTGATATTCTGAACTTCCCTTGTTGTTATAGGGCTGTGAAGAGGGCACGTGTCTGCGAGCCAGATTCTTAACTCACGAGCAAGGAGTATTACCTAATGGCTAGAGCAGGAAACTCATTATTATTATTATTATTATTATTTATTAATGCTGTTCTTTTTATAGCACTCAAAATTTTGTGGGGGTGTTTTATAGCATGGATGGGCCCTGCCACAAAAAAGTAGGCCTAAATCCTCAGAGCTATTTAGCCTGTTAATGCCCATTGATTCCATACCTGTACCTGTAGGTACCTTTGAGGATCTGGGAGTTAGGTAGGATTTAGAATCTAATTTTACACATGACTCCACGAATGAGGTTAAGCAATGGGGAGGGGGAATGGGGTGAGGAAGGACAATTGATTTGGCTGCAGATGCTCAGCTTAGATATGTGACTAACTGGATGATTCAGGTAACCTCTACCCAAAAAAAACCTAGCAACCTGTTTCTGGGTGATTTCTTGTCAGTGTCATGGAAGAAATGAACTGGGACTCGACTTTCTTTTACTGGCATTGCCACTGACTTGCTGTGTGAACTCTGTCTGCACCCTGCTTTCTCTCTATCTGTAAAATGGGATTAATGATGCTGCCTGACAGTGCAGGGCGCCGAGGTTTAATTAATTTTATTGTACTGCATGTACTTTTCTTACCCCACAGTTAAACATCAAGGAGTATGTCTTAAGCAAATGTGTGTTAAATAGCTCCCAGCCAATGGTTCAATTAAAAACTCAGTTACTTTTTCTTCAGCCTCCCCCCAACGCACCATTTCAAGTCTTGCCTATTAAAGACTGTTGACAGAGTTTCCTTTGTAAATGCCTGCAGTAGTCATTTGTTTTAACCTTCACCATCACCACCGTTGAGTCTCCTTTTAACAGTATATTTCTTATGACTCACTATCACGGGAAGCTTTGAGAGCCTTGACCACAGGGGATTAATGTAGGCCACCTGTCAGCTACAGGGTCTTTACTGAGAGCTGAATGCTGAGATCACTTTCCAAAGACCCACTGAAGACTGGTCAGAAGCTGGGAAATCTGCTCCTTTAGATACCTAGACCTCTGGCCTTTTTCGGCAGGTCTCCTTCCACAAACAGCAGTTGGGATGCTGAGTTAATGTTCTTGAAAGATTGCACCCCGCCATCCCTTCTGAGGCTCTGCAACGTGCTCTCCTTTGGTAATTGTGTCAGGAGCTGCTCCCTTCTGATTGCTAATTTGAATCTAATTTGGAAGTTGAAGGTGGGAGAGGCCTTACATTCTGGTGAGGGTTCTGTGGGAAATAAATTTCACTGTCGCTTGTTTTTAGTGCTCAAAGTGTCACATCACAAACACCCACCACTAGAATCAGCACCAAATAAGCCCCTTTATTAGATAGCCAGAGTAAAGGGCATAGGGACTGAATGACCAATGGAAACTCAGCTCTTCTGGCTAGCAGGGAGGCATTTCCTATCATGGCTGCAGCTCTGTACAGCTGCCACCAACGGTGCAAACCAGGGATGGGCAAACTTTTTGGCCCGAGGGCCACATTGGGTTTGCAATATTGTACAGAGGGCCGGGTAGGGAAGGCTGTGCCTCCCCAAACAGCCTGGCCCCTGCCCTCATCTGACTCCCTCCCACTTCCTGCCCCATGACTGCCCCCCTGAGAACCTCAATCCATCCAATCCCCTTTGCTCCTTGTCCCCTGACCCCCCATCCAGAGACCCCTTGCCCCTAACCACCCCTCCGGACACTATCCCCATCTAAGCCCCCCTCCTCCTTTTCCCCTGACTGCACCCTCCTGAGACCCCCTCACTGTCCCCCCAGGACTCCACCCCCTACCCACCCACCCCCACTCCCTGTCCCCTGATTTCCCCAACCTCTATCTACTCCCTGCCCCCTTATAGACTCCCTGGGACACCCACGCCTACCCAACCCCCCATCCCTTGACCACCACCCCCAGAACCACTTCCCCCTGGAACCCCTGCCCCTTATCCAACCCGTGAGACTGGCCCCCTTACCATGGTGCTCAAAGCAGCGTGTCTGGCTTCACGTGGCCTGCTGGAGCCAGACACACTGCCCCCCAGGAGCGTGCAGTGATGCCTGAGCCAGCCATGCCGCTGCAGTGCTGCCTGGAAGGAGCCATGAGCCAGGGCACTGCCCGTGTGGCACGCTGGGGCTGTGGGGAAGGGGGACAGCAGGGGAGGGGCTGGGAGCTCAGGGGCCAGTTAGGAGGGGCCCACGGGCCGCATGTGGCCTGCAGGCATAGTTTGCCCATCTACGGTGTAAACAGAGCACTGACATTTTAACCGCTTCACTGCTAAAAACAATGGGTATGAAATTCTCTACTATGGCTGAGATGTAGGAAAGTTTGGTTCCATTCTCAGCTTTTTGATCATATCTGGTAAGTGTTAGTTGTAAAACTACATTAACTGGAATTATCCATTGATCTCTACACTGGATCAGAAGGACTTGCAGTTAGAGATACATGAAAAATATTCTCCAGTAAGATCCCTACGGCCTATTACTGGCCGAGGACAGCCCCCTGCCATGAGGTCAGCCTCCCATAAAGGCCATTCTATGTTGCAGAAAATCAGATACAGCTTGGGAATGGAGGGGGAAGCAGCACATTTATAACACCTCTCCATTGTGTAGCTGTAGCTCTGGGCCATTGACCTTTTGCACTAGAACAAATCCAGTTTGCTCAGGAAATTAAACCACATGGCTGCAATGGATTTCTTTAAGGTAATAGACTTTATTGTTACAGACTAAGTAGCTGTTATTGGTATTGCTCTTTGAGATGGGGCCCATGTGTTTGTACAGCACCTACCACAGTGGGGTCTGAGCAAACAAGTAGGGTGCTACCATAACACAAAGAAGAATAGTGAAGAATGAGCCATTTCAGAGGCTTTAGTGTTCTAGATCAGTAGTTTTGTGGTACGCAAAGGTCTTCCAGGGGTACACCAATTCATGTGGATATCTGCCTATTTTTACAACAGCCAGTAGCAAAGTTAGTGCAAAACTCAATTTCGTACAATGACTTGTCTATACTGCTCTATACACTGAAATATAAGTACAATATTTATATTACAGTTGATTTATTTGCTAATTCTATGGTTAAAATGAGAACAGAACCAATTGTTCAGTAACGGTGTGCTGTGATGCTTGCATATTTTTATGTCTGATTTTGTAAGCAAGTCGTTTTTAAGCGAGGTGAAACGTGGGGATACACAAGACAAATCAAACTCCTGAAACAAGTACAGTAGTCTAGAAAGGTTGAGAGCCACTGCCCTAGATCAAGAATATACTGTGGTGAGTGAGGACAAGTCTACCATGAGGGGTAGACCCACACCCTCACTTCCATCAAACATCTCCTCGAGTCCCACAGCTGCCATGTTGCCTATAAGAAATCTGCCAGCGGATGGTGGCTTGAGGGGCAGACACTCTTATCTATTCTGGATTTTTTGATTGCAAGTGAGTGTGTCTATTTAATTGTATCCCATCTCCCTGCTCTGAGTGTGACGTGTCTTCTTAGACCGTAGGCTTTTCTGGACAGAGACCACTTGTTTGCATTGTGTCTAACATATGGGGCAGGGCCCCAGTCACAACTAGTTCTTCTGGATGTCACTGTGCTATCAGTGTGGCATAGTAATGTGAAATAACATCTAGCCAGACAGCTCCTTGCTCCATAATGCCGAAGAATAGCATAGCCGCTCGAGGGAAGGGGTGAGTTAAAATAACCCTTGTCAGGTTTATTTTTGTCAGTGATGGCTTCCTAGCTGAAAGCTCAGCTCCACAAGGCACAGTGGTAATTCTCGCACTCGAGGGCTCTTTTGGGTGCCTTTTTGATGTGGTTTCCGGTAAGCTGAAGGGGCAAGAGGAGCAAAATCAACCACATGAAGAGGCTGTAACTTGTATGGGATCTGCACAGTATAGGGCTGCTGCTGCCTGAGGAAACTAAAAAACTGAACTCACTGACTCAGACCTCACCACCACTGTGACCTTTTCACTCTGCCCAGCAGTGCACGGATCCCCTGCATTCTAGATGGCTGTGGTCCATGCGTTGTCCAGAGATTAGGGCACTAACCTAGTACTTGAGAGACCTTGGACACAAGATAGACAGGGCTGCCTGGCCCTTCTGAATGGATGGGGGCTAAAACCATTGTTCCCTTTTTGGAAAAGTGCCATTCCAGATACATCATTGATTGGCACCCCACCCGTTTTCACTGAGATTATCTAATCCAGACAGTTGCCTTTCATAATAGGAGACTTGCCACTAATTGGTGAACCCCAATTTCCTGCTTGAGCTGAACCAAATGGCTGATGGAGGGAAAAGTATCACTCTCCTTTCTTTCCCAGGACTTGGCATGGGAAGGTCACTGCAATCAATCACATCTTCAGTTCTCTCCAGATCTCCTTGGTTCTTCAGAATCTCCTTCCCCACTCTGGGTGAAATCCTGGCTTCATTGAAACCAATGGGAAAACTCCTACTCATCTCAGTGGACCAGGACTTCACCCCTTGACTACAAACAGTGGAAGCTCCCCAGCAGCATTGAGGATATCCCTTGACCAGCTTGTGATATCCATTTTGGGATCAGCATGCAATGATGTTTTCTCTGTATGGGTCCCAACCGGCTTTGGCTCATGGTCCTCACTACTGAGCCACTAATCAAAAAGGCCTACGTTGTCTTCCTCTCTGCTGCCTCCCTTTCATGGCTTGCCTGATGATTGCTGGACAGACCCTGGCTGTCCTCTGTTCTTTGTCAGTCTGATCCTGCTATTGTTCATCTAGGGCAGAACCTCTGTTGCTGGTGCCCATTTTCTTCACTGGTTTGTTGCTATTTTCCTTTGTCTTCCTCCACCCTTCTCATCTATCCCATAAATGGTCTCAAATTTGCTGCGCCACTTCAGAGGGTTTAATGGGGGTTTATCTGATTCAGCTTCCTGGGTTTCTCAGAGCAACTTCAGCTTCTGCTTGAATTTCCTCTGCCTTTTCATTTGGAATGGAGCCAGTGCTGGGCAGATACCGCCAGCAGCAGGTTTTCATAATGCAACTTCACAACATCAATCAGAATTCCTGAGATGTACAGCTATAGCCTGTCAATCATACTGGGCAAGTCACTTAGCTCCTCTGTGCCGCAGCTCCCCATGTGTAAAATGGGTCAATACTTCTCTACTTCATAGATGTGTTTGCGATGATATGAGGTGCTCATATGCTTATAAATCAGGACAAGGGATATCACTTTCTTTCCTCTGGTTGTGAACTTGAGTCACTAGAAAAGACGTGACCGCGAGGCTGTTTCCCTGAAATAAGAAACCATAGGCAACTGACTGGCTTAGGGGATTGGCAGCAGAGCCTGTCCACCAGGGGTTCAAATCGGCTTTGGCTGGCTGTAAATGAAAGAAGTGGATGGCGCACTGGACTCCTGTGTTTTGTAATGGGGCCCAGAAACGTAGATTCTATTCTTGGTTCTGCCATTGGCCTGCTGGATGACCTGGGTCAGGCCAGGGCACACCTCTGTGCCTCAGTTTCCTCATCTGTAAAATGATGGTGCTGACTGTGACCTCCTTTGTAACATGCTTGGAGATCCATTGGTGAAAAGTGCTAGATAAGGACTAGGTATTCTGTATTATTTGACGTCTGCTCAGTGAATTAGTGAGAAGTCTCAGTACAGGTTCTAGATGAGCAAACCATTTTCCCAGTTTGCACCAATTCTTGTTACCAACCTTAGCCTGGAGTCCAAGGAGTGACAGGCGGATGGAGACCAAATTCCCCTCACACCGTGCTAAGTGCTCTTCCAGGTCAGGGTTGGGGTTGCCACCTGTGTTGTGGTTAAAATGGATGTCCCCGTGCCACAGAGCGGAGTGACGGGTTTTCCTTTAGCCTTTCCCATTTTTTCCTTATTTTCTCAAAATTGATTGCTGGTTGATAAATTGTATTTGCTTTGAACTGTATGTAATGATCAGTGGGTCAGGGAAGCATCCAGTGCAGAGAGAGCACCTGGATTGGGGACTCCCTAGCCCCTGCCCTAAGTGACCACAACAAGGTTGGGAGTCGAGCTCCCCAGGAATCCTGGGTCTAGCCTTGTTGGGGTTACAGGGATTTTGCTAAACAGGAGAGTAGAAAGGGAGCCCTCAAGGTCAGGCAGGCTTCTGGGTAAAGGAAGTGGGAACGAGGACTCATCCTTCTGCTAGCCCATTTCACTGGGGAAGTGTATAAGCCTGGAAAGTTCCCCACAATAGCGGGACCATTCCCCTGCTTACATTTGCATGACAGAAAACCTAGCAATATGAGATGTCCTAATCCCTTTCTGTGCTAGGTTGAGCTTTCCAAGTGCGATAACGTGCAGACCTATCTAGGTCACATTGTGGTGATCCGTCAGGGGGTACTGGGCCGTGATCCCCAGGAGGAGTGCCTGGCAGCAAAGGCCGTGAGTGTAAATTGAGCCCAGCCATTTCCCCTCTTGTGTCGGATAGCTGAGGGATAAGGCCACACTGCGTTGAGCTACGAGACCAAAGGCAAACCACACTGTTGAGAACTGAGTCTGGTGACTGTAGTGGGAGATAAAATTAGAATGGTTTCTAGGTATGGTCTGTCGAACTAAGCGCAATGTGGGCCATTTGGTTTCTGTCATTTCTACCTCGTTAGCTGAGCAGTCAACTGGAAATAACAAATCAGACAGCATGAAACCCAGGCTTGGAACCACGGGAAAGCACTGTTCCTTCTGCCAGGGATGGTGATGCAAGCAACATTTGCTGCCATCACTGCAGAGCTAGTCAGTTTGTTGAAAAGTGTGTGTGTGTTTGTGCAACAGCCCTTTGTACAATTTGTGAATAGACTTTTCCCTCTCCTCTGCAGGCCCCTTATCTGAAAGGTTTAATTGTTAGTTCAGTCAGAATGATCTTTTATTCTGTATTTCAGTGGAGAGCAAAGTAATCGGTTGAGCATCAGACCCAAGGAACCAGTGAAACCAGTGGGAATCTTTCCATTGATCTCAGTGGCCATTGGACTGAACTCTGAGTGCCTCAGAAAATACTGAGAAGGCACAGCTGTTCTTTTTTTTTTTTTTTACATGGCACGCACACACACACCAGCTAACTTAAACGAATGTTAAGGTGGCAAAACGAAGCACGTCAAAGTTAGGAAATGCCAGACTTAAGGTTTTTCTTTGCAATTTGAATCCAGCCCCTTTGTGTGTATGCACTATGCTACAGTCTCCTCAGACATTCAGGGCACAGGATGGACCTGCTCTGGGGGGAGGGGAGGCAGTGCTGTGTAGTGGAGGACACAGTTGTCTGGAGGATCCCTGTCTTATTTGTTGCAGCATCTGGAAAATGTGTGGCGAAGAAGAAAGGGGATGAAAGAAAACAAAGGATGGGCTCATGGTTAAGGCAGCTGAATGACACCTGGAGCATTGAATTCTATCCTGGCTCCTGCCACGGAGTTCCTGTGTGAGCCAGGAAAGTCACTTGAATCAAACTGTTCTTAGGCAGTTTTGACCATTTTGGGTTTAATTTCTCTGCCTCCACTTCCCATCTATAAAATGGGGCAAATAAAATCACCTAATGTTACAGGGGAGTTTTGAAGATAAAATCCATCAATATTTCTGAAGCACTTAGAAATTACATAAACGCTCACTGGAGACAAAGCCTCTGAGAAAATGAACAATTCTGTATTCAGTGGTGGAGGTGATTTTTCCCCTCCCAGCCACAAAAATCATTCAGCATAATAACAGAACATATGTGGCTTTAATAAGAAAGAGGAAAATTAGGTGAAGTGGAAAATGATTTAGAATAATGAGGGGAACTGGCTATCGTCATGAGTCGGTGACCTCCGATATCCTCATTTAGCCAGCATGCACTTCTTGTCACTAAGAGCATCCCTGTAACTTGTGCTCCTTTTCCAGTTAGCTAGTTCCTCTCCCTTGTTTGCTGACAGTTTGCTTTGGGGAACGTGAGTGCTCCCCCTTTGTGCATTAAAGTGAGAAAACCTCTTGCAAAGCCGTTGAATTGTGTCTGTTGGCAGCATGCTTTGCATAGCGAGTTTGGAAAATTGCTCTTCTTTTTTACCCCTTCCTCTTCCTCTCCACCTCCCTCAGATGCGTTTGCTCAAATTTCCTCTGCAAATAGAATGTCACATCGACCACCTCGGCCCCACATTCTGAAGCTGCTACTTCCTGTGGTCTTTGTTCGGCTCGTGTTGATTAGAGAGAAGAATCAGATCTCGAGTGCTTTTCAGTGTCTGTTGCTGAGTGCAAAAGAGTGTGGGTGGGCAGAGTCCCATAACCGCTCCCAATAACGATCAGCCTCACCCATAACCGCTGAGTCAGCAGCTCGTGGCTCGTTATTCGGGGATCTCATTCCTGCATCGCCCAAAGAAGGGAATATTTCTACCAAAGCAATGTTAAAAATTGTACCAGCCATTGCTACCATGTGAAATTCTGTGGCTCAGTTTCCTCTCTGGGGTTAATAAGAACCGTGGCCCAGCTCCTCAAAGGTATGTGGGTGCCTAACTCCCATTGAAATAAGCGGAAGTTAGGCACCTACATACCTTTGAAGATCTGGACCTCCCTACTTCTCTGGGCGCGTTGTGGGGCTGGTTTCATTAGTAGCTTTTCAAGGGCTGTGAGATGTTCAGAGGGAATATGCTATAGAAGTGGAAAGTGCTATTACACGTATTTGACCAGCTGTGTAGGGCTTGAATCATGCTAGACAGATATCTTGCTGCTCTTTGAATATTTACCCCATAATATCGATCTGGACATTGCAACATATTAGTAGAATGATTACAGGATATAAAAATAGACATGCATTGCAGGGGATTCATGAGGGACCAAACAGAAGAAATTCCTTAAATGCTCCCATACTGATGCTAGGGGGCTGGGTAATAAATAGAACCAACTGGAAACACTCTTGAAGAAGCAATGTGAACTAGTTGATGTTACTGAAAATTGGTGGGAAGATGCACATGACTGGAATGTTAAGTCTGTTTAGGAAGGATAAAGTGGGGAAAAAAGGAAGAGCTGGGTGGCATTCTAGATCAGATCCCATTACCTGTTTTAGAGCTACCGACAACTCAGAAGCACAGGCTCTTGAATGCTTCTGGATGAGTGTTCTAGCTAACAAAGTGCCAGATGAGTTACTAGTGGGCGGGTCTGCGATAGACCATCAAAGCAGAGTAGAGAACAGGATGAATGCCTCCTTAAGCAACTATCATTTACATGTGGAAAGAAAAACTGTGTTATCCTGGGGGATTTCAGTCTTGGGGATAGATGCTGGAGGTTTTATGTTGCCACTAGTAAAACATCCTTGGAGTTTGTCAAAATTATACAAGATAAATTTCTAACACAAAATATTGCAATCAATGAAGGGTAATTCTATATTAGACCTCATTCTTGTTCAGTCTGATCAGCTAGTCAAAGTTCAGGGCACTGGAGGTGTTCATGTTGGAAGCAGAAATGGATGAAGTCCAGTATTTGCTTTGATGCCATCTTGTTTATTTACAAGGAATATGCAAAGGTTTGCTTTTCTGAATGGAGGAGGAACCAAGAACAAGAGAAGCAGTTTCTTAGAGCCAAGCCTCCTTAGCCAACACACCCAAAAATTCTCTCTCTAGTTTTCTTAGGGTCACATTATGCTCACTGGCTACTACTGGGCTTTCTTGCTTTTTCCCCTTAGCCTCTCTTTGGTCAATCTGTTCTTATTTTTTGTGTATTCTATCTTTCCTAAAACCCACTAAAAATCTCCTAGGTGGGTTCACATACTCCTTGAGGGTACGGCTACACTACCTGCCAGATCTGTGGGTAGTGCTCGATGTATCAGGGATCGATTTATCATGGCTCATCTAGACACAATAAATCGATCCCCGAATCGACTCCAGAACTCCACCTCGGGGAGAGGAGTGAGAGGAGTAAGCGAAGTTGGCCGGGGAGCAGCTGTGGTCGACTTGCCGCCGTGGGGACGGCCAGGTAAATCAGCCTAAGATACTGCGACTTCAACTATGCTATTTGTGTAGCTAAAGTTGTGTATCTTAGGTCGCCCCTTCCTCTCCTCCCCACAGTGTAGCCCAGCCCTGAGTTTTAGGTCAAGGGCCTATCCTTAAAGTTATATTAATTAGTAGGTGTGAACGCACCCCTCAATCTTAATGAGGTTTTAACTCAACCCATAAGAAGGTTTCATCCAGCTCATAACATTATAAAGAGGAACTGATCATTGAACTAAAAAAATTAGTGGTTTCTTAGTTGTAAGTGATCATGACCTGATTACATGTTATATATGCAAGCAGAGTATAGTTCCAGCCAGAAATAAGGACTAATACTTAGTCTTGCCATGAGTGCAGGGGACTGGATTAGATGACCTCTAGAGGTCCCTTCCTATTATTCTAAATATACTTGGTAATTTAAAAGGGCCAATTTCCCAAAGCTGAAAATAATGATGAGCAATATTGACTGGGAGTGAAAATTTAATCAGGAAAATGTGAACTGTTGTTGTAAGCTGTTTGATTATTTTGTTTGTTGCTTAAAAAGCCATGATCATATAAGAAGGCTATGATGGATTAAAATCCTTCTGGTTTAGAAAGGAAATGAAAGCCGTCACAACAAGTACAATACAGTATATAATAAAATGGAACAAAGGGGAAGTTTGTACCAATGAATATAAATTACAAGACAAGAAATAAACATAAAATACATTACAACAAACAGAATATTATCAATTGTATAGTGTGATGGATGCACCCTTCTATTCACAACCTACATGCTAAGGTAATAATCTTTGTACAAGGCATGCCTGGTGAAGTATCATCGCTGTTCAGTAATATCATGGTAAAATACATATAGCAAAATGATGTGTAAAGTTATGAGCGTAAGCTGAAATCATGACTGAAATGTTTCCCAGATAAGTCACAAATAGAAAAAATATAGTAAGAGAAGCAAATAAATAAAAAAAAGAAGCCACCCTCGCTAAACAGCTGAGGAAAAGAAGTAATTAGAGACAAAATGACCGTTTAAAAATTGGAAATCAAATCCTGCTGAGGAAGTAGAAAGGCACATAAGCTCCGGCAAGTGAAGTGTAAAAAGATAATGAGGCTGGCCAAAAATGAATTTGAAGAGTGACTAGCTAAAGACTCAAAAATTAACAACATTTTTTTAAAAGTACATTCGAAGCTGGAAGCCTGCTAAACAATCAGTGGGGCCACTGGATGACTGAGGTGCTAAAGCAGCACACAAGGAAGATAAGGCGATTGTGGAGAAGCTAAATGAAGTCTTTACATCAGTCTTCACTGCAGAAGATGTGAGAGAGATTCCCACACCTGAACCAATCTTTTTTTGGTGACATCTGAGGAACAGTCCAAGAGTGAGGTGTCAATAGAAGAGGTTTGGGAATAAACTGATTGATTCAACAGTAACAAGTCACCAGGACCAGATGGTATTCACTTAAGAGTTCTGAAGGAACTCAAGTATGAAATTGCAGAGCTACAAAGTGTGGTATGTAGCTTATCACTTAAATCAGCCTCTGTACCAGCTGACTAGGAAGAATTGGTAGGGAAAGTAGAAGTGGGTGCCAACCTGGGCAGCAGTGACCATGAGATGGTCAAGTTCAGGATCCTGAGAAAAGGAATAAAAGAGAGCAGCAGAATATGGACCCTGGACTTCAGAAAAGCAGACTTTGACTCCCTCAGGGAGCTGTTGGGCAGGATCCCCTGGGAGGCTAATATAAGGGGGAAAGGAGTCCAGGAGAGCTGGCTGTATTTTAAAGAAGCCTTATTGAGGGCACAGGAACAAACCATCTTGACGAGCAGAAAGAATAGCAAATATGGCAGGCGACCATAAGTTAAATCTTCGGTGAGCTTAAACACAAAAAGAAAACTTACAAGAATTGGAAACTTGAACGGATGAGTAGGGAGGAGTATAAAGATATTGCTTGAGCATGCAGGGGTGTAATCAGGAAGGACAATGCACAATTGGAGCTGCAGCTAGCAAGGAATGTGAAGGGTAACAAGAAGGGTTTCTACAGGTATGTTAGCAACAAAAGGAAAGGTCAGGGAAAGTGTGAGACCTTACTGAATGGGGGAGGCAACCTAGTGACAGATGATGTGGAAAAAGCTGAAGTACTCAATGCTTTTTTTTGCCTCGGTCTTCACAGACAAAGTCAGTTCCCAGACTGCTGCACTGGGCAGCAGAGTATGGGGAGCAGCGCTCAGTGGTGAAAGAACAGGTTGAGGACTTTTTAGAAAAGCTGGATATGCACAAGTCCATGGGGCCAGATGCAGTGCATCCAAGGGTGCTGAGGGAGTTAGATAATGTTTACATTTACAGGAAATAATGCTCCCCTATTCTCATTTACAACGTCACCAGAAAGTGAGAACAGGCTTTGCATGGCACTTTTGTAGCTGACATTGCAAGGTATTTACATGCCAGCTATGCTAACCATTTGTACGCCCCTTCATGCTTCGGCCCCATTCCAGAGGACTTACTTCCATGCTGATGACACTTGTTTAAAAAAAAGGGCTTTAATTTTTTTTGTAACTGAATTCTTTGGGAGAGAATTGTATGTTCCCTGCTCTGTTCTACCCACTTTCTGCCATATATTTCATGCTGTAGCAATTTCAGATGATGACCCAGCACATGATCATTTGAAGAACATTTTCACTGCAGATTTCACAAAAGGCAAAGTAGGTACCAATGTAAGATTTCTAAAGATAGCTACAGCACTCACCCCAAGGTTTAAGAATCTGAAGTGCCTCCAAAATCTGATCAGGACAAGGTGTGGAGCTTGCTTTCAGAAATCTTAAAAGAGCAACACACTGATGCGGAAACTATAGAAACTGAACCACCAAAAAAGATAATCAACCGTCTGCTGGTGGCATCTGATTCAGAAAATGAACATGCATCAGTCCATACTGCTTTGGATTATTATCGAACAGAACCTGTTGTGACATTCTATACCTTGGGGGAGCTTCATCGAATCCCCATATTCCTCGTTTTTATATAATCTGGATCTTGCATATAAAGTATATCTTGTAAGGTACAGGACCAGGTCTAGGTTTTTGGCTGCCCCAAACAAAACATTTTTTGGCTGCCCCACAACTTTTTTGGGGCTTTTACACATGCTTGCACTTTGCAATGTACAGTAGAACCCTGCAATACCGCGACAATCGGGGTCCAAAAATATTGATCGCGATAAATGCAGGGTCGCGGTATTGTGGGGTTCCGCTGCTTCAAAGCAGTGCCCGCCCCCACCATCAGGAGCCCTGCGCGCCCTGCGTTATAAGCGGATTCACGCTATCGTGGGGTGCGGTATTGCAGGATTGCACTGTATTTTTTTTTGTTTTATTTGACAGTTTAAAATTTTAAAAAATGAAAACAGACAATTTGTAATTAGTGATGGTCGACTTTTTAAAAATATTTATTTGAAGTACAAGATAGTTTTTCTAATTCTTTTTGCCGTTTCTCTCTTTGTTGCCAGTAGGCAGCACCAGAAAGTCATATTTGTTTTTATCCTGGCATTTTAGCCCTATAAATAGAATGTATAGAAAATATAATAATAATTTTTTCCCATAAAGGCAAAGGTGCTTCAAGTAAACGCCTCCTCACCTTGAGCAATTTTGCTCAAAATCTAATCAGTTCTTTCTCTTGTCATGCAAAACTTAAGTTTCAAGTTTATATTTTAATGCTTTACTCTCGTCGCATAGCTGATTTTTGTCGTCGGCTAGAATAAGTAAATAAATACATGCTTTACTCACCTTTACCAGGGTTTGATTTATTTTGAAAGTTGAAATGATTTAAAACAAGTTCAAACACAAGCAAAATATTCAATACCACACACTAACCACTGAAATTGGTGTGACATGGAAATTGGCGCGAATGGCACTGATAGGGCGGCACAGTACTCACATGGAATCGTGATTCCTGATTTAATTAATCAATAACAGTTAATGTTAACACATTTACACACGTGCACATTAGGGACTCAGCAATGCCCCCAGACATGCCTGGACTTGCATTCTCCAAGCATATGGGACTGAGGGTATAAAAGAGACCACGGGGGCCCCGTGCTTGGCCTTTTCTTCTGTCCCCACCTATGCTGCAAGCAACTAAGACACTGAGAAGAAGACAAGACTCTAACAGAGGCGATTGGCCCTGGTTTAAGGAACAAACCTGTATATTAAGGACTGCAGTATCCAATGGGGTGAGAAAAACTGCTTAATCTAGATGTTGCCCAGTCTAACAGGGTTGAGAGTTTAGACTTTGTGCTTATATTTTCTTTTGTTTTGGTAACTAACTCTGAGTTTTTGCCTATCACTTAAATTTTCATCTTGAGCACTGCAACATGGTATACTCCTGGGGTACAGTGTTGGGACCTGGGGGATTTGGCTCTGTTGCCTTTCTCTGGGTCAGGGGTGACCAACCTGAGCCTGAGAAGGAGCCAGAATTTACCAGTGTACATTGCCAAAGAGTCACAGTAATACATCAGCAGTCCCCACATCAGCAGCCACCTTCCGCTCCCAGAGTCTCCTGTCTACTGGCAGCCCTGCTGTTCAGCACCTCCCTCTTCCTCCCCACACCTCTCGATCAGCTGTTTTGTGGCATGCAGGAGGCTGAGGGATGGGGAGCAAGGGCATGGCAGCCTCAGGGGAGGGGGCGGGAAGGGCCTGTGGCAGAGCCAGGGGTTGAGCAGTGAGCATGCCCCGGCACATTGGAAAGTTGGCGCCTGTAGCTCCAGTCCTGGAGTTGGTGCTTATTCAAGGAGCTGCATATTAACTTCTGAAGAGCTGCATGCGGCTCCGGAGCCACGGGTTGGCCACCCCTGCTCTAGGTGATTCATGAGTGGCTCTGGAAGCATTAATGCAATATAAATAGATGTGGGGTCTCCCTATGATGTGTGAGGGTTTGCTGCTGGTCACTAGCAAGGCATTGTGAGAGACAGCTCAGGCTGGAGAGATGTAAGGGGGCACAACAGTGTCACAGTCCCAGACTTCACCCTGGGGGATCCTGTCACACCTGTCATCAGTATGGACGCATGTCCCCAGGAATGGTGGTTGAAGATGAAGGGACATATGAATCTTTAGCACATCTGGCATATAAATATCTTGTGACACTGGCTACAACAATGCCATGCGAACACCTGTTCTCACTTTCAGGTGACATTGTGAACAAGAGGCAAGCAGCATTATCTCCTGCAAATGTAAACAACTTGTTTGTCTGACCAATTGGCTGAACAAGAAGTAGGTCTGAATGGACTTGCAGATTCTACAATTTTACATTGTTTTATTTTGAAATGCAGGTTCTTTTGTACATAACTCTACATTTGTAAATTCAACTTTCATGATAGAGATTGCACTACAGTACTTGTATTAGGTGAATTGAAAAATACTATTTCTTTTGTTTTTTTCCAGTGCAAATATTTGTAATAAAAAATCTATATAAAGTGAGTGCAATATAAAGTGAGCACTATATACTTTGTATTCTGTGTTGTAACTGAAATCAATATATTTGGAAATATAAAAAACATCCAAGAATATTTAAATAAATGGTTTTCTATTATTAACAGTGTGATTAATGATGATGCATTTTTTTAATTACCTGACAGGCCTAATGTTAACATAATATTTTTGAACTTCTGTAAGGCATTTGACTTACTAACATATGATATCCTGATTACAAAATTTATATTATACATATTAGATTCATTAAAAATTAGAAGTGAGTGAAAACTGGAATTTCCATCATGTGGTAAATTCCAATATTTTGATTTCATCCCAAATTGGGACAAAAAGTTGAAATATTATTTTTCTGGGAAGAAAACTTCCAAAAAGTTTTGATTTGGAAAAGTTGAAAGGTGTTTTTCTTTTAATATTTGCTGTTGAAACTAAATTATTTGACATTCCTGAAAGGAAACATTTTATTTCCGGTTATTGAAGCTGATCAAAATGTTTTGTTTGGAGTTTGTTTGTTTCCATTTTAAATTGCATATGCCTAAGGTGCATGATGCCTTATGGGACTTATAGTTCAGGTTCTACTTGCTGCTCCCCTTCCCTGCCATTCTGTGCTCCCTGACAGTACTACATCTTCCATGATGCACCTGAAGTCATGTGACTCCCATGATGTACCACATTTCAGTCAGAGGGAGGACCACAATGAATTGCAGGAAAGATAGTCTCAGCAAGGAGCCCAGCCCACAGGGAAGAATGGGGACATATGGATTACAACTCCGATGAGGCACCATAGGCAGATATAGTTAATATTGACCTGACCCAAAACCTAAATGTTTCTGTTCTACGACCTGAAATATTTCAATCTGACTGGAACCACCCCAAAACAAAATATTTGATTTTGATTTTTCCAATGAAGAATTGAAAACTTTTTCTGAAATTTTTCCACCAAAACATTCGATTTTTGTGGAAAAGGCATTTTCTGTGAAAAAATTATGTAGGCAGAAAATTCCTGACTAGTTCTATTAAAAGCTGGCTGAAAGATCTGAAAAAGTAACTGTTAATGCAGAATCATCATTAAATGGTGGTGTTTCTAATGGGATCCCACAGAGCTGGCTTCTCAGTCTCATGCTATGCAATATCCTTACCAGTGATCTGGAAGAAAATATGAAATCATTGCTTGATGATAAACTTTGCAGGTGCCCCTCAGACTGGACTGGTAAATAATTATGAAGACCAGTCTCTCATACAGAGCTGTCTCTATTGTTTGGTAAGCTCATTGCAAACAAACATGTTTTAATACAGCTAAATGCAAGATCATATATCTAGGAATAAAGGTGTGGTCCATACTTGCAGGATGGGGAACTGTATTCTGGAAAACAGTGAGCCAGAAAAATATTTAAGGGTCATGGTAAATAGCCAGCAGAGTATGAGCTCTCAGTGTGATGCTGCAGCTAAGACAGCTAATGCAATTTTTGGATGTTGTGACCAGGTGCCTGGGATATACCACACTGATAATGCCACACTTAGAGCAGACTGCAAGAAATATGGCAGACAATCCCCAGAGCTGGTGGTTTACTCCATAATTAGAGTCACCAAACCAGTCACAAAAACGCTTCTCCAGTATCACACTGGTTAATCAGAAGCCAAACATAGTCTCATTGGCATTCCAGCGCTTGGCTCCCATCCAGGCAACCCAATCTAATATAGGGAAAGGTTATTGAAAACCAATTTCAGCGTATGTCAGGTTCTTTCTAATCCCGAAAGAGCTGGCATGTATCCCCAGAGCAATATGAATCTCAGATCTTACCCAAATTTCATGCTGTCAGCCAATCCTTAGTAAACTGATTGGAGATTTAATAATAAACAAAAAGAAGATGGGATGTTGGGTGGGGAGGGCCAGCACTCTGAGGCGGCACAGAGTGGCTTCGCTGGCTGGTTCTTGCTCAGGGTCTGACTGATCACCATGTGTGGTGTTGGGAAGGAATTCCCCCCAGATCAGATTGGCAATGACCTCGGGAGAGGGGGAATCACCTTCATCTGCCACGTGTGGGTCACTTGCCAGGCTTATCTGGGTCTATCTCACTTCCTCATTTCCCTGCCATTGCAGGTGTCTCCAGCTCTGGGGGCCGTCGTTCCCTCCTATTCTCTGCCTGTGGCACCGAATAGTCTAGTCTCCTGTCTGATGTAGCACGACAGTCTAATTTTGGCCATGGGGTTTAGTGTGCAGTGCTGGGTGGCGTTGGTGGTGTGTGATATACAAGAGGTCAGATTACATGATCTGTTAGTCCTTTCTGGTTGTAAACTCTGGCAGTTTCTCTCAGACAACTCTCTCCCCTCAGGACTGGGGGAGGGAAAACTAGAGACAAGTGTTGATCAGCGTCTTCCTAGTCACAAACACTTTTTATGTGACAGTGTTGTTCCACGGAACAGAAGGCTAAGAGATTATTAGAGTCTACATGGATCAAGATAGCAGATAGTAGAGGGTCCTTTAATCTAGCTGGCCAAGGCATTACAAGATCCAGTAATAGAAATTTGAAATGAGACAAATTCAAACTGGAAATAAGCACCAGGAGGGTAATTAACTACTGGAACAATTTACCTAGGGATGTGGTGGATTTGCCCTCATGGGAGGTCTTTACATTAAAATTGGGTGTCTTTCAAAAAGATCCGTTCTAGCTCAACAAAATATTATTGGGCAGGAATCACTGGGTGACTTTCTCTTTTTAGTGTGGACCAGGCCTAACTCTTCTCAGGGAGAGTTTCATCCTGAGGGTTTCCAACCATGCACATGACATTCACCCCTGTTTCTGTACCAGCGTGAATGACCCTGGAACTCTGACCTGGACCCACCAGATCACAGAGAGGAGTCATGACAACCTTCGTAGGCTGCACAGCAGAATGACATCTCTGGCTGGTGACAACAGAGGCTTGGCTTCTCTACACACTCTGAGGGAGAGGCCTTCCTTGGGTGACCCTTGGGAGAATGACACCCAGCTGACAGACCTGAGAGTAACCACAGACAGACACTGCTACCAGGAACTGCATGCAAGAAAACCACTACCTTGACATTTGTAACCTACATTCCCTGACCCACTGGTGCGCAGCTTCCTGTATCTGTATGTACACGAGAGATAGAGGAAATGCCTTTTTTATTTGTATTTCCTGCTCTAATTAGCAGTCCCTTGTGTATGTGCAGCTGCAGTTAACCCCACCCCCAACCTCCTCGAGCCTGTCACTCAGAGGAGCCTGTTATGATCACAGGCACCTACGTGTGGAACAACATGGTCACCCAAAAAGTGCTTGTGACTAGGAAGAACCTAACTGAAGTCTGTCTCTAGTTTTCCCTCCCCCACCCCTAGGAGAGAGATTTCTCTGAGAGGAAAGTGGCATAGAGTTTATAGCCAGATCAATCTGACCTCTTGTATATCTCATGCCATCAACACCACCCAGCCCCCCACACACTAAGCCCCCCACGAAATTAGACTGAAGTGCTACAGGACACGGGAGACTGGGCTGTTATGTGCCCCAGGTAGAGAACAGAAGGAACTGAGGTTCACCAGTAACCCATGCACCTTCAATGGAAGGGAAATGATGAAGTGAGCTAGACCCAGATAATACCCACATGCTGCAGAGGAAGGTGAACCCCCATTCCCCAGGTCATTACCAATCAGACCTAGAAGGAAATTCCATCCCAACCCAACATGTGGCAATCAGTGAGACCCCTTAGCAAGTGAGCAAGAACCAGCCAGCCAAGCGCCTGAGAGAGAGAATGCCCAGTGCCACGTCAGAGCCCTGGCCCTCCCTGCCCACTATCCCATCACTGGCCATGGCAGCCCTGATGCTTCAGAGGACAGATATTTTTAAAAGTCCCCAAATACACTAGGCAACCCCCTTCCTGACCTTTGGCAGTAGCCATCTGAAGCCCTGAAGCATGAGCATTGGGAACACAAAAGAGAAATCAACGTGAGTCCCGGGGCTTCTGAGCCCTGTCCCCACCATCACAACCAAGCCTGTCGTACAGTAGCACTCACAAATCTTTCCAGCTTTTGCTTCAAACTAATTAAGTGTTTTGCCCCAACACTCCGATTGGGAGGCTGCTCCAGAACCTCACCCGGCTCTGGTGGTTAAACGCCTCCTCCTAATTGCCAGTCTGAATTTGTTCCTGGCTATTTGAACTTGTGCCAACATTGTCCTTTAGCTTAAATAGCTCTTCAGCCTCCCTGCTATTTGACCCCCCCCGATGTATTTATAGAGAGCACTCAGATCCCCTCTCAGCCTTCTGTTTGCTATGGCTAAACAGGCCAGGCTCATCCAGTCTCCTGTCACACCACAGCCATGCACCAGCTGGGCAGAAATACTTTCATTCCACCCGTGCGCTTAGAGCTGAGTTGGCGTCTGAGACTGAGTCAGCCCTGTGAGTGCCCAGGCAGAGTCACCTCAGCACTGATCTGCCAAGCAGCCAGCCTCCCCCACAACAGCACATCCTCCAGGAGACAGAACTTCCAGAAAGGAGACCAGACTCCCAAGGGACGCACGCTCAGGACAACTACAACCGCCTCAGCCAAACAGACACTCTCGTTGGCTTAGCTGATAGCGCTGCTGACTTCCAGCCCTGTTTGAACTTTGGTTGTGGTATCATCTATATATACACAACGCCAGTCAGACAGGTGATTCCAAGTAGGGCTTCAATCCATTCCAGCCTCTGGCCACCAAATAACAAGAAACACCGGTTCACTCCCAAGGGAGATGAGAGGTCCCCTTCCGGCTGATGGCCTCAGTTCACAGCCTTTTCTATACTGTGATATCATGACACAAAAAAATTGGGGTCACCCCCCTCCCATGTAGTCATATAGGAAGCATGGGTGGACACAACTCTTCGAAATCTGTATGTGACCTTGGTTAAGAATCTATGACTTACAAGAAGGGAGAGGATAGGACGTCCAATTGCGTATGGGAGGAGGGAATCAGAGAACCATAGGGCTAGAAGGGACAGCAAGAGTCTTCTAGTCTAACCCCCATCTGGTAATCGAGTGGCCCAGAATGAAGAGGAGCTCCTTCCCACTGCATATTTAACCCAGCTTAGCTAGGGTATCAGACTGCTCAGAAGACACTTTCCTCCCTGCTGTGTGACCACATTCAGTACATCCCTGATGATCCATTCAGCGTGGGAGGTGTGCTCCTCTGGGATCGGCTCCCAGATTAACCGTGTCTTGGTAAACAAGAGGAGGTTAAAGAAGAGGGGAGAGCCTACCTCTGGGATGGCTCCCCTGCTCTTTGTGGAGAAAAGGCCCTCATCATTATCTGGTGTGATTCAACCGTCCCAGTGGCTGAAAAAAAGTCAGTAACACAATGCAAATCACTATGAATCACACGCGGGCCTTATCCTCCACAGGGCTGTTTTAGAGCCGGGTCTCACATTCTGAATGTCAGCTTGCTGCTCCTCTTACTGGTGCCACGTTACTCTGCCGTGCGAACGAAGGGCAGGAACTCTCTAAGCTCGCTCTGGGGAGGAGCAGCATGGGGGCAGAACGGGTTAGTGGGGGAGTGGGGAGCTGGAGGTCAAAGTTGAGGTGGTCTGGTCTAACAGTAGGGTTTGCCGCACATCAGGACTGAGGTTCAGGGACAGAGCTGAGAGGGAGACCTGATGGGACTAAGTAGGGTGTTGATGATCAGCATTGAGGGGCATCAGCTAACATGCGTGAGGCCCAAGCTTCTGGTCAAATACCATTCTGCTATTGCCCCTGGATAGTGTGAACTCCATGAAGAAGAGTGGTCAAGAGCCTTGTAACACTAGTCCATGTAGGCCGGCACTGGTCCATGCACCTCAGCGCTGTCATCCAGAGCCATGTCCGCCTGGTATGTCAGTCTTGGCATAGTTCAAGTCATGCTCAGTTGTGTGTGGTTGTTTTAAACCAAAGACAAGCCTACAAGACAAAAGTCAGTTTCCTCTGGGACAATTCAGGTGCAAACCCAAATCTCCCTCTGAGGTGGGCGGTAGGGTGACCAGACAGCAAGTGTGAAAAATTGGGACAGGGTGTGGGGGGTAATAGGAGCCTATATAAGAAAAAGATCTGAAAATCGGGACTGTCTCTATAAAATTGGGATATCTGGTCACCTTAGTGGGTGGGGACAGCATAATTCATCAACCCCTATTGCTCCTTGTCCCTGCCATGAATGTGACCCACACAACAACGTGTGCCTGCAGTTCATGTCCCTGGTCCAGACTGAATTAACCATGTAGAGATAATTCTTCCTCCCGCCCCTAAATGCAAGAATTCTGCTGCTCACTGAGAAAGGGACACACAAGGGAGAGAAAATCAATGGGACATTAGCTGGCCCTGTGTTTGGGAGGTGGAGAAGGTGAGCTCCATAACTCAGTGCCTTATTTGCTATGAAATAGATTAGCCAAGATCTGTAGGAACATGTCCAGCATCCCCACATCCAGCTCACTGCTCCACTTGTGTCCTTACACATGTCCAAATTGCACACTCAATGGAACTAGGGAACTTCATACTCACCCAGCGCTCAGGGCATGTTGCCAACTGGTGTTGAACCTCCTCTGATCCTTTCCCAGCTTCCTGGAGTCATTCTTACCTCTCTGGTCTGCACAGCTGGACAGCAAATTTCATGAAAGCAAAATTTCTGGTGGTGTTCAGGTTGCAGACGCCTTCAAAAGTGGGCAGAGCAGAGCTATGTGACAAAGGAAAAAAGATTTCCTGAATCCATTGCCAGTTCATCTTGAGGATAATGTCATCTTGTCTTTTCTAGAACGACTTCCTTCCCAGACTGGCGTTTCGTCCATCAGCACTGAAATGCAGCCACGCCTGGAGTGGGCCACAGTGGCAACACACAACAGTTGGAGGGCAAGAGCTGAAGAAGGCCATGCTGTACTGATTCACCTGTCCCTCATTATTGATGGGTCTTTTAGGAACTTTAAAGCTAGATGACACTTGGCCCTGTTATGGGGGTACAAGGGGAGGGGTGGCAGGGCAGGGGTAAAAAATCCCTTGAATGCCCTGCTCCTGCTGGCTAAGCCCTGCTTTTCTGGCAGGAGGGCCGGGGGCAGGGGCTTGAAGCAGTCAGCAGGGAGCCCAGCTGTGAGCCCTAACCAGGGCTGGCTGAGTGTACTAGGCTGGGCTAAGTGGTCACAGCTGGGGCTGAAGATTGAGGGCTAGAAAAGCCCTGAGCTGAACTCAGTGGGGAGTGAGTCAGGAAGGGAACAGGAGGCTGCAGTGCTGTCCTCTCACCTCAGGGGCCTGGAGACTGTTGAACAAGGTAGAAGGAGGGTAACTGTTGAGGGATAAAGGGACCACTTTGTTGCACTGGAGACTTTGGACTGTACTGTAAATCAAAGGCACTAGGGTGAAACACCAGAGGAAGGTATGAGGACTCTTATTTCTACCAGCTAGAACACAGGGGAGAAAGGGAGAAACCTGTGCAGACCCTGTGACAGGAGGGCAGGGCACATGGGGTATTGTTCTTTACAAGGAGAGCTTGTGTTTAACCAAAACATGATTTTCTTCTAACTTCACATGCTCCTAGTATCACAGAAACCAGAGAGCAGCTGCTGCTACTCCACAGCTCTCTGTCCTGCTCCGCACTCAGACTCCTTTCAACACTCCAGCCATCTCCTCCACCCTGAGGTAACAGCATCAGCTATTTCCCACACCCCCTAGCCTCTCCCTCTGATGATCTGGGTGCTTTTGTTCCCAGTACACAAGGATCTGGGAAAGTTAGAACCAGGGCCGGCTCTACCTTTTTAGTTGCCCCAAGCAGCTCCACCAAAGAGGAAAGAGCGGCGGAGCTGCCACAGTGTGCCGCCAAAAGCTGCCTGAGTGCTGCCCTGACAGCGCCTGAAATGCTGCCTCCCTGCTGTTTGCCGCCCCAGGCACCTGCTCACTAGACTGGTGCCTGGAGCCGGCCCTGGTTAGAACAAACCACAGCCCTGCACTCTCCTCTGTATCAGGCAGCAGATCTGTGTTGTATGCTGCACCTAACAGAGGGAGTGGCGTGCTGCTCCCAGAGGCTTCATGCCTGTCTGAGCCATGAGTACGTCTACACTGCAAATCCCGCACGGCACCACGTTTCAAGATCTGTCTATGCAGCAACTAAACACCTGCAGATGGCCCATGCTAGCTGACTCAGGCTCGCGGGGCTGTTCATTGCTGTGTAGACTGCTGGGCTTGAGCTGGAGCCCAGGTGCTGAACTCTGAAAGGGGAGAGGGTCTCAGAGCCCATCAACTTAGCCACGGCCTTTCGGGAAGGTGGATTACCTACACCAATGGGAGAGCCCCATTGGTGTGTCTGTCTATTCTGTGGCATGTTCTAGCATTTCAGGTGTAAACAAGCCCTTAAAGAACCCATGCACTAGCTGCACCCTCCCAGTCACTAAGCAGAGGTGGTGTAAGCACTCTCTAGCTTGGCAGTAAACACCTTGCTGAGGTTCCTGTGTATGGCAAAACAGCTGCAGAAAGAGAGAGAATGTACAGGCTGCCTTTGGAGACCATGTGATCCTGCGTGAGCAGTTCTTATGGTCAGAAAATTTCCCAGTATAAAGTGCAGGGTCCAAGGGAAAACTGGGGGAATGAAGTGTGTTTAAGTAGTTAGATTATACAGAGATTCCGAGAAATCCATGAGTGAGAGGCTCCAAGCTCTTGCTTCTTGAGACAGGGCTAGTGTTGCCAGGCATTTGGTTTTTTTACCAGAATGCCTGGTTGAAAAGAGACCCTGATGGCTCTGCTCAGCAGCACTGATTGGACCATTAAAAGTCTGGTTGGCAGAGCAGTGGGGTAAAGGCTCTGTGGCTCCGCGTGTCTCCCGGAAGTGGCTGGCACGTCCCTGCAGCCCCTAGGCGGAGCGGCAATCAGGGAAGCTCTGCACACTGCTCCTACCCAAGTGCTGGCTCTGCAGCTCCCATTGGCTGGGAACCATGGCCAATGAGAACTGCAGGAGTGGCGCCTGCGGATGCAGACAGAGCACACTGCACAGACCTGTCTGTTTGCCCATGTGCCTAGGAGTTGGGCCCTGCCGGTCGCTTCCGGGGGCTGCGTGAAGCCAGGGCAGGCAGGGAGCCTGCCTTAGCCCCACTGCACTGCAGACTGGGAGCCACCAGAAGTAAGCGCTGCTCGTTTGGAGCCCGAACTCCCTCCCACACCCTAGTCTCCTGCCCTAGGTCAGAACCTTCTTCCTGGGGCCCACACCCCTTCCCACCCCCAATGCCCTGCCCCATCCCTGAGCCCCTTCCCACACCCAAACTCCCTCCAAGAGCCCATACCCCATCCTGTATCCGAACCCTGAATCCCCTCCCTCACCCAAACGCCTTCCTGGAGCCTGCACCCCCCTCCCACACTCTGAATGCCTCAGCTCCAGCCTGGAGCTCCCTCCTGCACCCCAAACCTCTCATCCTCAGCCCCATCCCTGAGCCCACACCCCCCAGCTGGAACCCTCACCCTCTTCTGCACCCTAACTCTCTGCCCCAGCCCGGAGCCCCCTCCCACACCTGAACCCCTCATTTCTGGCCCCACCCTGGAGCATGCAACCCCAGCCGGAGCCCTTACCCCCTCCTGCATCACAATCCCTTGCCCCAGCGAAGTGAAAGTGAGTGAGGGTGGGGAGAGCGAGCGACAGTAGGGTGACCAGACAGCAAATGTGAAAAATCGAGATCGGGGTAGGGGATAATAGGAGCCTATATAAGGGCTGGTCTTCACTAGGGCGGGGGATCGACTGCAGATACGCAACTTCAGCTACGTGAATCACGTAGCTGAAGTTTGTGTATCTGCAGCCGACTTACCTCCCGTCCTCATGGCGAGAGCAGTCGGCGGCGAGCTCCCCCGTTGACTCCGGCTTACTCCTCCAGGGGAGCTGGAGTTCCGGAGTCGATGGGGGCAGTGCTGGCGATCGATTTATCGCGTCCTCACAAGACGCGATAAATGGATCGCCATAAAATCGATCTTTCCCTGCGGTAGTGAAGACAAGCCCTAAGAGAGACCCAAAAATGGGGACAGGGCCTATAAAATCGGGATATCTGGTCACCTTAAGTGACAGAGGGAGGGGGGATGGAGTGAGGGGGGACATCAGAGAAGGGGCAGGGCAAGGGTGTTGGTTTTGTGCAATTATAAAGTTGGCAACCCTCGACAATGCAGTGGTGGTTTAGGTGCGATATTTAGGAGAGAGAGTTGCCTCTGTGCAGGTTGTGACAGTCTCTGCCTGAGGAAATGAAGGCTTCTTTACGTTTTGTAATAAGCAAAATGAACTAAGAAAACAAACATCTGAATCTGCATCGCCACTTTCTGTCCCGAACAGAGACTGACCAGCTGCAAGGTCCTGAACTTTGCTACACTTTGGCAAAGGGGCAACAGTACAAAGGTTCCGTTGCCTTTCCTCAATGCCCTACCCAGCTATGAATGCTGGATCCATAGAAAACCATTGAGTGTCCCTTGAAGTACTCAGCCCTTGGCTACTTTGGAGACCACCTCTTGTTCTGCAATACGCTGTAGCAGTTGTGATCAGTGGGGATGGGGAGCCCAATAGATACCGGGATTAGCTGCTCTGAAGCTGGAAGCTGCATGATCTAAGCATCAGCAGCTCAGCTGTGGAATTCCCTTCCCTTGCAAATCAAGCAGTGACTGAATCTTACCTCCCTAAGGGCAAATGCAACATGCATTTCTCTGCATAAGCCTTTGCCCAGTACAAATGGCTGTAGCGTGGCCAATTGAGTCCATGTATCTTCCTTCATGAGCTCCCAACTACCCTTGAGAGGAGTGATTTGACCAGTTATAGGGGAGGGAAAGATGGAGTATGAGGATACATTTGGAAGGTCATGGAGAAGAAAGCTCTGGTGGACAGTTTTAAAAGGCTTGGATTTGAGAACCAGTATCTTGTTTTGCACCTGCAGTTTTGGAGATTGTTTTAGACATCTGCACA
>ML677390.1:3344456-3364217 GCA_007922305.1 Dermatemys mawii | reverse complement strand
CTGAATTTACCTTGCTTTCTTGCTTGCTATTTATACCTGCCTCTGGAGATTTCCACAACATTCATCTGATGAAGTGGGTCTTAGCCCACGAAAGCTCATGAGCCCTAATATCCGTTAGTCTATAAGGTGCTACAAGACTCTTTGCCGCTTTTGCTGATCCAGACTAACACAGCTCCCCCTCTGATACCAGATACTTAATGTGCACTTGGCAGAATGCAGCTGTATTTTGAAAGGCAGATGGTAAAAGGGAGGCCAAGTTGACCCATTTAAAACACAAAAAAGAGCCTCAGAGTTCATTTAGAACTGTAGCGGTGCGGCACCTCACCCCTGAGGTGCCTCCTGCTGGTCTCTCGGGGAATTAGCATTCCCGCCTCCAGAGCGCCCCCTGCAGGCTAATGCCCCACCTGCCACTGGCCCCATGTCACTGCTGGACCCCAATGCCCTCTTCACTGGGGTGCTGCACCCCTGCAGTACCCCACAGATCTCAGGGTCTCCCCTCCCTGGGGAGCCCCCACCCCCTATCCCCACCTTACCTCAGCTTATAGGCTACTGCCAGTCACTATCAAGCCCCCTTTCACTGGGGCTGACTGCAGTCTGTATAAGCCAGTCATCATAGGCAAGGAGGGTTAGGCCTGCTGCCTCTGCCTACCCGTGGGCTGCCCCCTGCAACCCCAGTACCCCTTTTTGGCCATCTCCTATGCCAGCAGCCTGGGGGTTTCCAGGTCAGAGCTCCCCAGCTTCTCTAGCCTTCCCCCAACCCAGACCTGATCCACTCCAGGTACCCTGTCAGACTCCCCAGCAGCTAGGCCTGTCTGCCTCTATAGCCAGAGGAGACTGACTGACTGTGCTCCTGGCCCACTGCCCTCTTATAAGGGCCAGCTGGGCCCTGATTGAGCTGGCTGCAGCTGCGGCTACTTAATCAGCCTAGCCGCGTGGCTCACCTGGCCAAGGCCCTGTTTAGCCAGGAGTGGGGCAGTTGCCCCACTACAAGAACCAAATACAATTTGAAGTTTTCACTTTGTAGGTGTTAGAGATGGATATATAATTTGAGAGTTTCTCTAGTCCATTCACCACCCGGCCAATGCAGGATTGTTCCCTAGTCTCCTGGTTTTTGCCTAGTTTAATTTAACTGATTCAAGTAATGGGGCTTTCAGCACTTCCCTTAGGTCAGCTCATGACTAGGAGATTTTTCCTGATAGCAAACATCAGTGTATCCAAATCAAGCATTTTTTTTTGGCTGGTTTACCACAGAAGTATTTAGTATTTGAGTGAGAAACTGACCTAGTGCACACCAAAATGGCACAGAACACCTCTTACCCTGCTGTAACATCACATGGCTCTGTGGTGACTCACTTGCCTTTTGTAACCTTATTAGCAGAGTTATTGTCCTCACTGGCTGCTATGCAAGCAAAAAGCCTCCCAAGAAAGGCCAGTTTCTGTGCCAGTTTGACAGAGTTATTAGATCATGCAGGCAGGCAGGAGTTGATGTGAGAAATGGAGAGATGAGGCCTTTCTGTTACACTCCTCCTTAGTAGTAATCACCCGTCCAAGGCAGGACTTGGATGCTCCTCTGTGATCTGGCCCAGATAATATTCATCCAAGAGTTTTAAATGAACTGGCTGAGGAGATCACTGGCCCACTGATATTAACTGTTAATCAATCTTGGACTAGGGGGAAAATTGTAGAAGGCCGAAAGAGTTTGAACATTGTGCCAATATTTAAAAGGGACAAGAAGGATAAGACAGATAATTGTAGGCCTGTTAACCTGACATCAACTTTGGGCAATAATGGAAAAGCTAATAAGGAATTAAGGATAGGGATATAATTAATGCCAGTGAACATGGTTTTATTGAAAATAGGTCTTCCTCCTCTTTGAGATTACAAATGTGGTTGATAAAGGTAGATGTTTGTAAGGTGTTTGGGCTTTGTACCACCCAATGTTCTGATTGGAAAAACTAGCACAATACAACATAAATAAAGCATATGTTAAATGCATTGAGGACCAGCTAACTGACAAATTGCAACAAGTAGTCATCAGTGAGGGATGATCGTCCAGTGGCGGTGTTTCCAGTTGGGTTCTCCGGAGACTGGTGTTAGGCCTAGTGGTGGTCAACAATTTCACCTGAGATCTGGAAATAAATATAAAATCGCAGCAAGTAAAATGTGCAAATGACACAATGATTAGCAGTGTGATAAACAATGATGATGGCAGGGCATTCAGACAGAGCAGTCTGGATTGTTGGGGAAACTTGGACCCATTCAAACAAAATCTGTTTTCATAACGAGTTGTTCATCTAGGAACAAGGAATGGAGGCCTTTATTCTGGAAAGTAATAACTTTGAAAAGGATTCAGGGGTCACAGTGGATAAGTAAATCAGCATGTGCTGCCCAGGGTGATGCTGTGACAAAAAGGACTAATGTGATCCTTGGATGCATAAACAGGGCATAGGAATAGGTGGGTGATTTTTACCTGTGCATGTGGCATTAGTGAGACCAATACTGCATCTGGTTCTGGAATCCACATTTTAAAAAGAGTGTTGAAAAATTGGAGAAGGTGAAAAGAAATACAAAAATTTGTGGGCTGGCAAAAAAGCCTTGTAGTGAGAACCTTAAAGAGCACATACTCTTTTGCTTATCCAAAAGAGAACTGAGAGGTAAATTAAATGTGGTGCATAAGTACTTTGAGAAAAAGAAAATAGCAGGTACCAAAAGGCTCTTCAGTCTAGCAGAGAAAGGTGTAACAAGAACTGATGGCTGGAAATTAAAGCAAGACAAATTAAAATGAGAAATAAGGTCAGATTTTTAACAATGAGTGTGATGAACCATTGGAACAAACTACCAAGGGAAGTGATGGATTGTCCATCTTCTGAGGTCTTCAAATCAAGCCTGGGTGCCTTTCTGGAAGGTACTCTTTATACAGGGATAACTAGTTGAAATTTAAGGACCTGTTATACAAATGTCCAGACTAGATGATCTAATGGTCCCTCTTAGTCCTATGAGTCTATTAATCATGTCAAACACTTACTAGTGACTCCAGACTTGTTGTGGGAATTTGAAGCCAGTTTGGTGCTGAGCAGAGTAACTAATATCTGCTCCCAGCTGTAATCACTCATTCCTTCACTATTTTGGCTGCATGAGCTGCAGTGTGGCTGTCATTCTTTTGGGCTGTGTTACTGGCACAAGGGATTCTCTAGATCTTGCAGGTAGTGTGTGCTGCAAATGCCAGATGGGTGGTCCAGGTGGAGGAACTACCAATGGATGGGAGATCATCCATCCTAAAAGCTCACTAGTTGTTTCTAGAGGATTAAGCTTTAGCTGCATAAACATCCTATTTGAAAGACCTGCTTTGATGAGAAGGTTCCATGGTAACCATTCTCACTGCTAAACCTTGTGCCTTTTTTCTCATTTGAATTTCTAATTTGTACTTGCCTGGCTTTAACTTCCAGCCATTGGTGGTTCATGTGCCTTTCTCCAAAGCCCAGCAGGGCTGACTCAACTCTTCAGCCTTCTCAAATAGATATATTGAGTGCCAGGCAGTTTACTCTGTCTCTTTCAGGTGAGACCTTAAATAGCTTAGGTGTTATCTGATCTGCAGGGATATGAATGAGCCTCTGGGGCTTTGCCTAATGATAGGATTTTTGTCTTAGTGTCCTTGACCAAAACACTGATTGACCACAGAGTGCTTTGTGTCATATTGTTTCCATCCCAGAGATGGCTGCATTTCATGTGGTGTTTTAGTTTTTAAAGTACTTTGGGTTTCTTTAGGGTGGAAAATATTTATAGAAATGTCAAATCTCCTTCTCTTAGCGTGGACAACATAGAAATCCTGGCTATGTTTTATTGCACAGGAAAATATGATAATAAAGGGGCAAAAAAACCCACAGCCAACCCTGCAGTCAAACAGGAATCAAAATATGTTTACAAGAAAGGAAACCACCTGTTAGCTCAGGCTCATATATTTCACCTGACCACAGCTGCATTTCATCTGCTTCTGAGAGGATTATTGGCTGTTCCTTAGGGAGCTGATTAAAGACCTACCTGGGAGCGTTCTTTTGCTTTTGATAGATTACACAGGCAAAGACTGGAGCTGGATGTGAAAATTCCCTGATTCGGGAGCAGCATCACTACAGCTCACCAGCCTGTTTCTAGGACACAGGAGACTGGAGCGTGCTGGATTGGAATGGAGCTGTTGTGGGATCCTGGCAGACCTGCTGCAGATCTAGTGGAGCCCTCAATGGGAATGTCCCTAAAGGTAAGGGAGTGATATGCACTCAGGCTGCCTTATTGGAATAAGGGTGATCACTGATCTGAAAAATGCTCTGATTCCAGCAGTTTACTTGGTTAAGGGACAGGTATCATGGGACACCTATAGACAGTCTCTTAAATCCTTTCAGGTTGTGGGTAACCAAAATGAAACCCTACCCAAAGCCTCCCATATTCAAGCTAATCTGATGAGATAAGGAGTTCTCAGTCCAAGTGTACGTTGATATTTCCACCAGGCATAAAAATAGCACCTTCTCCTCCTTCACCAGCACACTGGTTCCATACATTGACGTAGAAGGAGGGAGAATGAGCTCAGCCCCACAGCCATCCTAGACACTGGTGGATCTATGAAGACAGCATTTGTTCTGCCCTTCAGATAGTTTTGCTTCCCAGTAACCTTTCAAGGAAACAAATCGACACTCACATGATTGGTGCTTTAGATCAGTACAGACCCCATCCACTCTTTTAAGAGGGACACTGTTTCTCCATGCGTTGTGCTGCCTCATCCAGCACTAACCCAGAGGCATCTTCCTTTTTAAAGGGATCTTTAATCTTGTTCCGTTTGCCTGGCACAAACATGTCTCACCTTCCTCCCCTGCTCGTGTATCAACTGGGTTTCTTTCCAGCTCCCTCCTCTCTGCACCGTGGTTGGAAAATAGCAGAGGAGACTGGGCTTGTTTTGCTGCTATCTGGCAAAATCTACTGAAGTGGAAACAAAACCCTAACACTTTTTTTTAATGAAATGATGCTTCTGCCCCTCAGTCTCTTGAAAGCCAATGGGGAGAGCACCTTCCATCTAAGGATTTTGAAGCTTGGGTCACGACTTAGGGAGACTTGTGCACCCATGAGCTGAAATCACTTTTGAAAATGAGATTAGAGCTCCTAAGTCACTAAGATGATTTTGGACATTTTACCCACAGTTCTGAGTGACAGAGATCCAGTCACTAAGCTTGGCAGGGCTACCCAAGGAATTTCTCCTCTAGATCATAGTATGTCTCCTCCTAAAAATAGACATAAAGAATTCCACATTCTGGTGGGTTTCAGTGTTTTGGGCTTTTTTTCCCCCGCTGTGTCATGCAGTACTGTGACTAACATTTTCTAACATTTTGAAATTAGTTATTACCATGCTTCTGTCCCTCTGCTTTTATAAACTTGCCCTGATGATAGTGAACTGGTAAACTGAGGTTTTTTTTTTTCAGTTTAAACTCCAGTTCCCTTGGATCTTCAAATTTCCAGACAAATCTGGGATTTCAATGGCTTAGCCAAATCCTTTCAGGAGGAACCTGATCTGATTCTTCTACATGCTGCTCCCTAACTTTCCAAAATCCGTATGATTTTTAAAAAAATACCTCAAAATTTGTATATGAATACATGGGACCTGGAGTGACACATGGTTGCTTTTGCTGCTAGTACATTGGCTTAATTTGCAGCAAGGGAGATTTAGGTTGGTTCCTAACTGTAAGGGTAGTTGACCACTAGAACAGGTGACCTAGGGAGGTTGTGGAATCCCCATCACTGGATCTTTTCAAGAACATGTTTAGACAAACACCTGTCTAGGTTTACTTAGTCGTGCCTCAACATGGGGAAAGGACTAGATTAGTGGCTCTCAGCCTTCCCAGAATACTGTACCCCTTTCAGGAGTCTGATTTGTCTTGTGTACCCCCAAGTTTCACCTCAATGAAAAATGACTTGCTTACAAAATCAGACATAAAAATACAAAGGTGTCACAGTACGCCATTACTGAAAAATTGTGCTCTCATTTTTACCACATAATTATAAAATCAGTTGGAATATAAATATTGTACTTGCATGTCAGTGTATAGTATACAGAACAGTATAAACAAATCATTGTCTGTATGAAATTTTAGTTGGTGCTGACTTTGCTAGTGCTTTTTATGTAGCTTGTTGTAAAGCCAGGCAAATATCTAGATAGCTGATGTACCCTCAGGAAGACCTCTGCGTGCCCCTAGCGGTACATGTACCCTTGATTGAGAACCACTGGGCTAGATGACTCCTTAAGGTCTCTTGCAGCCCTGCATGTCTGTGACCCCATGATTTCTGGGCATGCATGTATACCACTAGTTTTGAAGAATCTGATTCATGTTTTCTAATCCTCCTTCAGCCAATGCAGGATTAATATATAAAATACATTTTATTAATGCATTGTTTACAGCTTGCTTACACTCACTCAATGAGCCATGGAACTAGTAGTAGTAACTATTTCATACATTCAGTCTCTAAATGAATAACCTGGATCTTGAGGGTTATCACTGATCTATTTCTTTGTCCTGGGTGGAACTCTATTACTTAGAATAACACTAATATTCAGAGGGGTAGCTGTGTTAGTCTGGATCTTCAAAAGCGACAGTCTTGTAGCAGCTTATAGTATTTATCTGTAAGTCTATAAAGAAAAAATCTGTTGGTTTATAAGGTGCTTCAAGACTTTGTCACTAATAGTCTCACGGCACCTTTCATCTGAGGATCTCAAACTTTAGAGGTTTACAAAATATGTATTATTAATAATAATATTTAATTGTGGAGCATCAACTTTGTAAATAGCAGGTATGTTTAAAACATGGTACCTTCCTCAAAGAGCTTACTACCCAAATAGTAAGAACTAATGGAGAAGGGGATGCAGTGAGGAATAGAATGAATGGTAAGCTCAGCACACATCTTGTGAATTGTATAATTTGTGTAGGGATTTAAGGCTTTGTGCCTACGTCTTTAACTAACCAGGAGACTTAATATTTCCCTGTGGATAGGGCTAGTGTCTACAGGCCTTTGGGAAGGAGGGCATTTAGAGGAGGGACTCAAGCAGTAGCAACAGAATATAGCAAGCTATTTTCCCTTCCTTTAGAGAAATCAGCCCGCCTCTGAAGTGGCTGGAGCTGATCCCAAGAAGAGAGGAAATAAAAGGATTTGTCCTAACCAGGATAAGTCATCACAACCATTCTGCTGACCTACAATGCCATAAAGAGAAGGAGCTGAGAGCCACCATGGTGTTTCTGAAACCCTTTCAAATGGGATGAAGGTACGGAAAGGATGGTCACAGGTTTTGGGAATTATAGTGGTTTAGCCCCCCAAATTCAAGACATCCCAATTTCTTACAAATGAGGAAAAACTGCTCATTGCACTGCAAGGTCAGTTTTGTAATTTCACCACATGACTTTCCTGGAGAGCTCCCTGTCTCTGCAGAATTTACTTTGCCTGAGGAAATCTATAGGTCCCTCACAGAATGTGTCAGTGGCACCTGAAATCAGCCCCTCAGTACCTGTGGCTCCAGAGCAGTGGGATCAGGGCAATTTGGGATGTACACCAAACCATAAGAAGAGTCCAGGAGGAGCTGCTCCATTTATTGGAATAAGGCCCCTCTAAAGTGTTTGTCAGTCCTGTGGCTGAGGAGAAGACAGTGGAGGCTAATAAAGATAAATGGGAATGGAGCAGAAACCATGGGAAGTGGGGAAACATGGCAGGGAGGGGACTAATGTACAGAGAAAAACTTTACAAATACACAGGGCCAGATTCCCAGTTGGTGTACACACAGGCAGCGCCGTTGATTTCAGGGGAGTGATGCTGATCTACACTAGGTCAGGATCTGGCCCAATGTTCATTCCAATCATTGTCTCCAACCGGCAAAAAAATATTGAAACTTTTTTTGGAGGAAGAGACTTGAAGAGGTCTGAGAATTGTCCTCTTTGTTGGTCCCAGAGATCCCAGATTTTGGTTCAGCACTTCATGAGCTCATTCCTGCCAGGATTTCGTAGACCTCAGAAGATGATGAGTTCAGTTCCTGGCTTGCCCATGGATTCCCTTTGTGCCCTTGGATGAATTTCCTAATCTCTGTGAGCCTCAGCTCCTTGTCTTAAAATGGGGATACTAATGCTTTGTCTCCTCCTTTGCTCCCCAGACCTATACAGATTGTAAGGTCTTTGGAACAGTGATTCTGACTGTGTTTGTACAGTACCTAGCAGAACGGGGGCCTGATCTTAGCTGGGTATTGCTGTGATATAGATCATAAATAATAGTACCCAGTAGCTCAAGGACTAGGAAAAATGGCATTCTTCCAGCTAGTCCACCTGCCCCCAGAATCTCCCTTATATGTGCTTTGTTTTTAACCATCTCACACATTGAGATCACTCCAATGCACACAACAAGAAACCACCCTCCCACTCCTGGGTGATTCACAACGCAGATTCCCTCAAGAAACGGTGAGATCAACTCTCTGTGTGATAACAATCGCTCCTCACAGGAGGTGAGATGCATCACAAACGGCTTCTCTGCAGCCTGCGACAACTTTATGGGCATCCCCAAACGAGAATCAGCTGCTGAGATCAAAGAGCAGAGAAGCCATGTTGCAGGCAGAGGTTTGAGGGAGATTTGCATAGAGCAGGCGGGGGAGAGATTCCTGCTAGGTTTCGGATTTTCTTTCTCCTGCGTTGCAGGCTGGACCCCTCTGAATCTGCCAAGTTTTCCAGCATCCCCCCAGCCTCACCATGTTCCTCACCTTCCTGTAGTCCTGCTGGCCATGTGGAAGTGCTGCCCACCTCCGAACCACTGGGCTCCCTCCTCTGGCTCAGTCGAGCCATCAGGATTTCACACTGTGCCTGGCATAGGTGGCCAAGGGAGCAGTTCTGTGTTAAATAGAGCAAGGAGCCTACTCCTGTTTGGCTACCTATTCTAGCCATGTGTTTCCAGTAACAGAGAGGAGGGAGAGAAACAGGCTGGTGGAGGGGCACAGAACAGCCTGAGCAAGTGGGGAGCGCCCAGGAGCACCAAGGAAACGGGCAGAGGGGCAGAGGTGGGCTGCTTCTAGTGCAGGCGGGAGTCTCCTCACCCTGCAGTAAGGACACTGGTGCTTTGGCTTCATCCCAGGCTTAGGGCCAGCACTGGTACCAAGCGCCACAGAGGGCATGTCTGCACTGCAGCCAGAGGGGTGACTGCTGCAAACATATCCTAGCCAGCTTCACTCTCATCAGGGGAGGGATAGCTCAGTGATTTGAGCATTGGCCTGCTAAATCCATGGTTGGGAGCTCAATCTTTGGGGATATGGGGCAAAAGTGAGCTCAATCCTTAGGGATATGGGGCAAAAGTAGGGATTGCCCCTGATTTGAGCAGGGGGTCAGACTAGATGATCTCCTGAGGTCCCTTCCAACTCTGAGAGTCTATGAAATACCAACAGTAGGGAAACTATGGCAACACAGGCTGTCCAAGCCCACCTAGAAGGACTTGAGCAGTGAGCCCAGGCTCCCTTGGCTTTACTGCTATTATTATTGGAGCTAGCCAGCTACCTTGGGGATGTCTGCATTTGCTGCAGTCAGACCTTTTCAGGGCAGACAGCCTCTTCTGCTCTGCCATTTTCCTTCAGTGGATTTCAGTGACTGTAATCTTTGGTGCTATTGGTAACCATATTAGGTGAACACACTTTCACAGTTGTATGATATTTTACCTTGACAATGTTCTAAGAGAGGCTGAAAAAATAGGGAACTACTGACATATCGGCTATGCTTCGTTAACTGCTGAAATGCAGCCACTTCTGAGGTGGAGGGATCAGCTTGTAACAGCTCACGCCAACACAATGTAACCACGTAGCAGAGGTTGAAAGTATGGATGAATTCCATGGTCCTGATTCTCTTCTCTTTCCGAGCTGTGTTCAGTCTGGCACTGGAGGGGCAACAGTAGGTTTAAGTCACCTTTGTAATCTACAGATCTTAGCCTTAATTAGGGACTAGCAGTGCCGCCAACTATTGCAATTATTCCTAGCCAAAAACATGTCACTTGCAAGAGTGGTTAGACCAGAAGCTCTGGCCCACTACCAAATTTGAGCCCTCTGATTGGCTGCCTGTCCCTCTTGGTCGCTTCCTGGGGCAGAATAACCAATCAGAGGTGCTGCAGGCAGAGCGCTCTCTTCTCTTTTGACCTCTGGGAGTTGGCAATACTGGAGTCTTCCACCAGTCCCCTGTGAAAGATGGAGCAGCCTGACAACCAGTCTCACACTTCCCTCAGCTGCTCATGGCCCAAGGAGCCACTCCAGGAGCTGGGAGTAGCCAGATCATAGAGATGTCTGAGCTGTGTGCCCTGTCCACTGCGATTGCCTCCGCCCCGTCCCATGCCCAGGAGTGTGTGTAGAGTGTCGTGGCTCTCGGCCATCCCCAGATTCTCCTTACCCCATGTGCAATCCCCAGGTGGCTCCATACATCCTGCTGGAATGATAAGGGGAGTTTAGATGAGCGGCCCCTGAAATCCTCTCTCACTGCCACCCTCTTTCTAGCCTTCTCCCAGCACAGTGGTATAGGTACGGGCAGAGCTGGGAGCCCTGCTTCTCATTAGAACACCTGTTTGGGGTTGCTTATATCTTTGCTAAACTGTAACTACTTTGGCTAAAGCATCCCACGTGGAATGTCTGCCTCAGGCTAACTTTTTGGGGGAAGTTTATACTAAAACGGTTCAGCTGTTTCTGAGAAGGAGATTAGGGGAAAATTCATTGGTTTGCCCACAGTGGGGAAAAAAAATTCTTACAATTGTTTCACTGAGAAGCTCCTGGGTCTCCATAGTTTGAGGTGAGACCTGAAATTTGAGGTGAGGCCTGAGCATCAGTGAGGTGCCTTTTGCTTTTCTGTTGTAAATTCCTCCAAGTTTGGCCAAAGTTGTCAGCCTCTGCAAAAGGTCAGCGATCTCCCGCCCAGCGGAGGCAGGCTAGGTTTGGCAGAGGACATTTCTGAAGGTTGCCTCTGTACTGCGCGTGCTCCAGCCCCTCACAGCTCTTGTGTGTGACGGGATTGTGCCATCCCCATAGAGCAGCCGAGCTCGTTCCAGCCCAAGGTTGCATGGTCTGAGCGGGACTCTCTCTGCAATTGCTGCTGTGAGCTGCTGTGGTGCTGGGCACCAGGACTGAGAGCAGGGAGACGCTCTTCTGGGTGCAGCGCTCCCCCTCCTGGTGCCCAAGCAGTGAGGATGTGGAGAGTGCAGCCTGACTTAGAATGAAGGAGGGGAGGGATGAGTGCTGCTGGAGGGGACTGGGAGTGCAGAGGGGGTTGGATAGGAGCAGAGGGGGAGGGAGATAGCCACAGAGCAGGAAGGGGCAGGAGTTTGGGTGTTTGTGGGCGGTGGACAGGAGCAGAGGGTGAGGAGGCAGAAGACGAGGTTTGGATCAGAGCAGAGGGATCTAGGGACAGAGGGATCTATAGCCACCAGCACAGAGTCCCCTCCAGAACCTGGAATTGAACCCAGGAATTCAGAGTCTTTGTCATCAGCAAATAGCTGTGAAGCCCACAGGCAAAGAGTGTGTTCCAGCCCCCTCTAGTGCCTGATCCACATACTGAGCCTGCTGCTTCTACCGGTTGCTCTGCTAGCTCAAGTGTCAGATCTGAGTTGTTGGTTTGAACACTGCTGATGACTCCGTATGGTTCCAAGTAATATCACATTAGGGTATGTGTGTGTGTATGTGAGAGAGATGAAAAGAAATTAAGAAAAGACATTAAAAAAATCAGTGTGAAAAGAACACTAAGGTTACCCAAGCACTTGAAAGTTAGGAAATGCCAGAATTCCGTTTGCACATGCGCAATTAAGATTTCCCTCTTGTGCATGTGCATGATCATAGCGTTTTTATTGACATGATCATATACCACTTTTTCCACAGGACCCTTGCCTCAGTCAGCAATTGGGCACTTATTCATGTATTCCTTTTTATTGTCCTAATTCAGTCTGGGGCTCTGGGCCTTATTTGCTGCAAACCATCCACACTCTGCACTGAATAGAGAATTATTAATTGTATCCTGGGCGTTCTCTCACTGTGGTACCTGAGGTCTTCTGAGATATTAATGTATTTATGTCCCCAATGCCTCTGTCAGGGGGTGGTAGTATTATCCCCACTTTACACCTGGGGAACTGAGTCACAAAGAAATTAAGGCCAAAATTGTCAAAAGCAGCCACTAATTTTGAATACCCACCTTGAGACACCCAGGGCTTGATTTTTTTCAGTGTACTTAGCATTTGTATAGCACTTTACACAGTTGCAGTTGTGACTCACAATTTGTGAGTACTCAGTGCATCAGCAAATCTGGCTCCAGGTCTTTCACATCAGGCACCCACACAATGAGGCACACACAACTAGTGGCCCCCTATGAAAAGTCTAGGTTAAGTGACTTGCCTGGTGTCACACAGGGACTCTGGGGGCAGAGGCTTCATGAGAGCATCCTTTCTCTTCCTGCAATCCCATGCTTCACAAATCACCCTCCAACTTCTGCAACAAATGAGGTAGGGCTTCTGCAGTCAATGGCCTCTTTTGTTACACAACTCTGACTAGCTGAGCACCATCTGTCCTCTGCACTGAATGCGGTGGTGGTCCTGTGGAAAAAACAGGACATGCTCATGTAATTAAAGACTTTGCCATAATGTACAAAGTGGCCAAATTAAGATTGTCTGGGCAACCTAAATTCTGGCATTTCTAACTTTGGAGTGTTTGACTTTGCAGCCTCACTGTTCTTTTAATATAGCTTTTTGGATATAATTATTTGTATAGTGCAGGGGTCTTCAAACTTTTCCCTCCATGGCCCCTTTCCACGGAGGGAAAAGTCTGGCGATCCCCAGTGGTATGTCTGCTGAAATGCCGCCGCAGAAAGCGGAAGCTTCCGCTTTCCACAGTGGCATTTCGGTGGGACCAAAATAGCCCACCCAGGAGTTCGGCGGTCTCCCGGGCAGGCTCGGCAACCGCACCGGAGTCTTGCGTGCCCCCTGGGGTGGGCTCGCGCTCCCTGGGGTGGGCTCACACCCCAGTCTGAAGACCACTGGTATAGTGGCTGGGCCTGCTTTGCATAGCAAGACCACAAGCATAGACCAGACTGTGCTAGAACAAAGAGTGCTTGCCCTAAAAGGTTATCTCTACCCTCTTCAGCCACATATCACACAACACCCTTCATTCTTTTCAGCCTGGCTTTTCCTCTGGCCATAGAACAAACACTGCTCTCTTCCACATTGTTAGGAACTCCATCATTCTCTCTGACCTCGTTGTGTCCCTCAGTGCTGTGCAATCAGCCTTCCACATCCACAGCTGTGTTGACATTTCTGGTCCTTTCCTGTCAGGACTCTGCTCCTACTTGCCAAACCAATGTTGCTCCATGGTGACAGTTATGTAAGAAACATAGACAGTTATATAAGAACTATATAACTATATAAGACAGTTATATAAGAACGGCCATACTGGGTCAGACAATGGTCTATCCAGCCTGGTATCCTGTCTTCCAACAGTGGCCAATGCCAGGTGTTCAGAGGGAATGAACGGAACAGGCAATCATCGAATGATCCATTCCCTGTTGCCCATTCCCAGCTTCTGGCAAACAGAGGCCAGGAACACTCAGAGCATGGGGCTGCACTCTTGACCCATCTTGTCTAATAGCCATTGAGGGACTTACCCTCCATCTCTAATTCTTTTTTTGAACCCAGTTATAGTTTTGACCATCACAACATCCCCTGGCAACAAGTTCCACAGGTTGACTGGGCATTATGTGAATAATTATTTCTTTATGTTTGTTTTAAACCTGCTGCCTGTTAATTTAATTGGGAGACCCCCTGGTTCTTGTGTTATCAGAAGGACTAAATAACACTTCCTTATTCACTTTCTCCACACCAGTTATGATTTTATAAACCTCTATCATATCCCCCATAGTCCCAATCTGTCTAATCTCTCCTCATATGAAACTGTTCCATACCCTTAATCATTTTTGTTGCCCTTCTCTGTACCTTTTCCAGTTTTAATATATATTTTTTGAGATGAGGTAACCATAACTGCATGCAGTATTCAAGGACTGGGAGCACCATGGATTTATATAGGGGCATTATGATATTTACTGTCTTATTATCTATCCCTTTCTTAATGATTCCCAACATTCTGTTTGCTTTTTTTAACTGCCATAGCTCACTGAATAGATGTTTTCAGAGGACTATCCACAATGACTCCAAGATCTCTTTCTTGAGTGGCAACAGCTAATATAGAGCCCATCGTTTTATATGTATTGTTGGGATTATGTTTTCCAATGTGCATTACTTTGCATTTATCAACATTGAATTTCTTCTGCCATTTAGTTGCCTAGTCACTGAGTTTTGAGAGATCCCCCCTGTAACTCTTTGCAGTCAGCTTTGGACTTAACTATCCTGAGTAATTATGGATCATCTGCAAATTTTGCCACCTCAATGTCTACTCCTTTTTCAGATCATTTATGAATACGTGGAATAGGACTGATCCCAGTCATAGGTGCCAACTCTGTGGGTGCTGGGGGCTGGAGCACCCATAGGGAAAAATTAGTGGGTGCTCTGAACCCACCAGCATCCAAGCTCCCCTCCCACCCCGCCTCCCCTGAATGTGCCACATCCCTGCTCCTCCGCCTGCCTCCCAGTGCTTCCTGCCCGGCCACTGCCAAACAGCTGTTTGACAGTGTTGCCACACTCCGGGACGGAGGGGGAGGAGCGGGAACGTGGCACGCTCAGGGGAGGAGGTGGGGAGGGGTGAGGGGAGCTGGATGGGGTGGGGATTTGGGGAAGGAGTTGGAATAGGGGCAGGGAGGGGGCGGAATTGGGGTAGGGACTTGGGGAAGGGTTTGGAATGGGGGTGGGGCAGGTGTGGGAAGAGACGGAGCAGGGGCAGAGTCTCATGGAAGGGGTCGAGGGGTGAGGGACCAGGGCAGAGGGGGGTTAAGTACCCACGGGGAAGAGGGGAAGTTGGTGCCTATGGTCCCAGTACAGACACCTGGAAGACACCACTATTTACCACTCTCCATTCTGAAAGCTAACCATTTACTCCTACCCTTTGTTTCCTGTGTCTTTTAACCAGTTACTGATCCATGAGAGGACTTTACTTCTTATTCCTTGACAGCTTACTTTGCTTAAGAGCCTTTGGTGAGGGACTTGGTAAAAGTCTTTCTGAAAGTCCAAGTACATTATATCCATTTTTGTCCACATGTTTGTTGACACCCTCAGAGAATTCTAGTAGGTTGATTTATTTCTCTTTACAAAACGCATGTTGACTCTTTCTCAACAAACTGTATTTGTGTCTGATAATTCTGTTCTTTGCTATAGTTTCAACCAGTTTGCCCGGTACTGAAGTTAGGCTTACTGGCCTGTAATTGACAGGATCACCTCTGGAGCCTTGTAAAAATATGTGAGTCACATTATCTATCCTCCAGTCATCTGGTAAAAAGGCTGATTTATGGCATAGGTTACATGTCACCAGAATGCTTGGGTGATTATCATCTGCATCTGGTGACTTGTTACTGTGTGAATATATCGGTTTGTTCCAAAACCTCCTCTAGTGAAACCTTTAATCTGGGAAATTTTCTCAGATTTGTCATCTAAAACACATGACTCAGATGTGAGAATCTCCCTCACATCCTCTGCAGTGAAGACCCACACAAAGAATTAATTTAGCTTCTCTGCCAAGGCCTTATCTTCCTTGATTGCTCCTCTAGCATCTTGACTATCCAGTGGCCCTCCTGATTGTTTGGTAGATTTCCTGCTTCTGATGTACTGAACATTTTTTTGCTGTTAGTGTCACACTGTCTGGAATGGCTCACGGCTGTGAGTGCTGACCTCAGGGCAGATGGTTAGAAAACAGGGCAGATTCCTGTGGTGTGTTCTGTAATTAGATTTACCAAACCAATAGCAACTGTAAACTCCTGAATCACTATCTCAGTCCTACCCTGAAATCACAGATATCCTCCCTGAGACTTTCCAGTCTATCTTGCCACCCAGGCAAACTGGACTTTAATAAAAAAAATCACCCCACATCAGGTTGCTCCCAGTCCCAAGAGACCGATCACTTACCCCAGATCAATTGGTACTCCACATCTTACACCAAAGACAACTCTGGCAGCCAATTCTATTGTCAGGATTGCCTCCCCACTCTGAACTCTAGGGTACAGATGTGGGGGCCCGCATGAAAAAAGAAATAACCCCCCCAAGCTTATTTTACCAGCTTGAGTTAAAATGTTTTTCCCCAGAACACAACTTCTTCTGTGTCTGGACTTGGTACGCTGCCACCACCAAACTAGGTCTAGGGTAGTTTGGGACCCTTCTTTCCCTTTCCACTAACCCTCCAAACTTCCTCCTTCCCTGGAAAGCTTGAGAGAATAAAAAAACTAAACCTCGCCTGATCCTGCAAGACGTGCCCAATCCAAAACCAGGATCTTACACAATGGAAAACAAGCAGTCAGCTTCTCAAAAGAAAGGAATAAATCCCTTATAACCATCAGTAGAACAGCATCTACCATAATCAACAAAAGGATTCAGAAACCAAACCTCTCCCCAGAGGCAACTTTCTCCCACTGTTGATATCTCTGCTGAAGCTTACAATATCAAGAAGTACCCAGCCAACCCTCACCACTGAGAACCCTCCAAGTGATAAAAAGAAGGTAAACTTACTGACTACAGTACTTGATAGAATCTATAGTTACAGTGAAAGACATAGCTGTGTTCATCCCATAGCCGAGGTGAACAGAGAGAGACCCAGAGAGAAACTGAAACTTAAAATCCTTTGTCTCCTGAGGAATTTCTCATTGGTCAGTTGTCCACCTCTCAGGTTACCTTTAGCTTAACCCCTTACAGGTAAACACTAATTCTAGGCTACTTCACACTTATGACATCTATGGTAAACTAACTAAAGGTTTGTTAGCCAGGAAAAGGAAATAAGAGTTATAAAGAGGTTAAAGCAGGTAAAATATATGTACAGGTGAGTCCAAGTTTGCAATTCCAAATGGTGGCAGTGATCTAATAACTGCCAGTTTCCTAAAAGTCTTTTGAAGGTACCAGACTGTAACTAAATAATCCATCAAAGAAGTCTTGTGGAATGCTAAAGAAGGACATTAACAGAAAAGTGCTAATTTCAAAGGAAGTATATGTTGACCAGAGGTCAATGACTCAAAGTGCATTCCCCATGTGAGTAATGCCAGTGTGTCAGCTTGTTTTCTGTGAGAAGATGATGTAAGAATGGATTCGAGGAAAAATCCTGCATCTCTTACAGGGAAATGTACTGGATGCAAAGCACAGATTCCCAGAGACAGAGGTATACACAATGTAAATGTTTGCTATTACAGTATAACAGGATACAGATACGTGAAAACAGTGCAAGTAACATCCCATTGGTTTTCATGAAGTTTAAACAACAAAAACCCTCTTATTCATTTAACAATCACTTTGATCTTTATTAACACAAGTGAATTGACTAATTATTGAGGCACAAGTGAATTGACTAATTATTGAGGCATAATTAGTTAAGAACTACACTGTGGTCTGAATTCCTCTGATGCTATGGAAAGGTTACCTACTATATCTACTTCTAGGCACTGATAACTGCACAGACCTTGTAACTTGCAGGCAGCCAAATGAAATCCTGTACTCCACACCACTCAAACCAATTTGGTTCCTGTGCAATGACTTTACTTACTGTCCTGTAGTGAATCTCTGCATAAAAGGATTTTAAATGGAAGTTAGTAAGTGACATATAACGTAGGGCCAGATTTTGGTATCTGCCATTCCTTAGGGCTACATGTAATATGTTTAGACTTGGAAGGGGTTAGATTTTTATTGTTAAACGTCAATTTCATTGTACACACACACACACCAATGATATACTATTTCCATCGACTGATCATTTGAAATATACAGATAGGCAAAGTAAGAAAAATGCTGCATGAGAACTTTAAGGCTATTTAGGTTGTATATTTTGAAGTGGTTTTGACAATTTGTGTATTGACAATTATAAAGTTTAAACTTTTTGAATCTCATCATCATGGGATAAGAGGAGAGGGAGAGTACAGGGACAGAGAGGTGCTGCCTCTCATCACTCCCCACTCCATGCCCCTTCTCCCTGTTGCATTCAGAAAGCACCTTGAGGAGAGACTGGCTTCCACAGGGCCTTTTGTTGGAAGCAGCATCAGCCTCTGATAGGGTAGCCAGATGTCCTGATTTTATAGAGACAGTCCTGATTTTTGGGGTCTTTTTCTTATATAGGCTCCTATTACCCGCAGCCACCAGTCCCGATTTTCCACACTTGCTGTCTGGTCACCCTAGCCTCTGAGAGGGAAGCAGTGTTGCCTAGTGGATAAAGCACTGGCTTGGACTCAGGAGACCTAAAATCTAGTCCTAATTCTGCCAGCAGCTTGTGAGATGATCTTAGACAAATCTGTGTGTCTTGCAGAGAGGGAATGAATTGGGAATGATAATATCAGCCTCTAAACATCTGTTGAGGGCAGGAAAAGTAGCTGGGATTAGCTAGCGTGTCTCCTTTGTTCCTCCACCACTTGTTCTAGTCTAGACTGACCTGTACCAGTTTATTCTAAGCAGGATGAAATTCAATAAGGACAAATGCACAGTACTCCATTTAGGAAGGTACAATCAGTTACACACGTACAAAATGGGAAATGCTTGCCTAGTAAGGAGTACTGCAGAAGGGGTTCTGGGGGTCATTATGGACCACAAGCTAAATATGAATCAACAGTGCAGCACTGTTGCAAAAAAAGTGAACGTTATCCTGGGATGTATTAGCAGGAGTGTTGTAAGCAAGACATGAGAAAAAATTCTTCTGCTCTACTCTGTGCTGATTAGGCCTCAGCTGGAGTATTGGGTCCAGTTCTAGGCACCACATTTCAGGAAAGATATGGACAAACTGGAGAGAGTCCAGAGAAGAGCGACAAAAGTGATTAAAAGTCTAGAAAATATGACCCATGAGGGAAGATTGAAAAACTGAGTTTGTTTAATCTGGAAAAGAGAAGACCGAGAGGGGACATGATCACAGTTTAAGTACATAAAAGATTGTTACAAAGAGGGGGGAGAAAAATTGTTCTCCTTAACCTCTGAGGCTAGGACAAGAAGCAATGGGGTTAAATTGCAGAAAGAGCGGTTTAAGTTGGAGATTAGGGAAAGCTTCCTAACTGTCAGGGTGGTTAAGCACTGGAATAAATTGCCTAGGGAGGGTTGTGGAATCTCTGTCATTGGAGACTTTTAAGAGCAAGTTAGACAAACACCTGTCAGGAATGGTCTAGGTCAGGGGTCTCAAACTCAAATGACCATGAGGGCCGCATGAAGACTAGTTCATTGGCCCGAGGGCCGCATTACTGACACGCCCCCTCCCTGCCCCCGGACCCACCCTCATCCCACCCCTTCCATGAGGTCCTACCCCTGCTCCATCTCCTCCCCTGAGCACGCAGCTCCCCGCTCCTCCCTCCTGGAAAGTGCTAAGCACCTGGAGGTAGGCAGGGAGGAGACGGGGTGCTTTGGGGAGCTCGGTAGGGGGGCTTTGGGGAGCTTGGCAGGAGGACTGTGAGGAGCTTGGTTGTGGGGGTGCAGGGAGCTTGGCAGGAGCCGCAGGGGGCGGTAGGGGCCGTGGGGAGCTTGGCGGGTGGGCAAGGGGGAGCTTGGAGGAGTGGGGGACCGTGGGGAGCTTGGCAGGGGGACTGTTGGGAGCTTGGTGGGGGCTGCAGGGAACTTGGCGGAGGGAACTGGGGGGCCGTGGGG
>ML677390.1:3239767-3344446 GCA_007922305.1 Dermatemys mawii | reverse complement strand
AGGGAACTGGGGGGCCGTGGGGAGCTTGGCGGGAGCCACAGGGAGCTTGGGGGGGGGGGCTGGGGGCCTCGGAGAGCTTGGCGGGAGCTGCAGGGAGCTTGGTGGAAGGGCCAGGGGGGCCGCGGAGAGCTTGGTGGGAGGGCTGGGGGGCCGTGGGAAACTTGGCATGGGGGGTAGGGGGCCGCAGAGGAGCTTGGGGGTGGGGTGGGGAGAGCATTGTGGGCCACAGGGAAGGGCTTGGTGGGCCGCATGCGGCCCGCAGGCCACTTGTTTGAGACCCTTGGTCTAGGTAATACTTAGTCCTGCCATGAGTGCAGGTGACTGGACTAGATGGCCTCTTGAGGTCCCTTCCAGCCTATGATTCTATTGTCATGAAGTAATTATTTGATGTCCCCCTCAATTGTCAGACCTCTTCCATAATTTAAAGCAATAAAAATAAGGAAAAATATTAAAAAATAAACATTTATATTATCAATTGAAATTATAAAAACAAAAAGTCTCATTCTGCCATGCCAAACTGTTTTATTTTTATTTTATTTATTATCTGTATTTTTGAAATGCCTAGGAGTCCTGGTTATGGTCCCCACTGCAGTAGGAACTGTACAAGCACAGAACAAAAGAGACATTTCTTGCCCCCAAGAGTTAATGGACCCTAGGCATAGGTGATCTGCAGTAGCCTAGAAATTAACTTGGAAAGAGGAGAGTCTTCCTGAACTTTCTTGTACCATTTTTGTCCTTTCTGTTCCCTTGTGTACAGTGGGTTTACTCTATCTGCCCCCACTAAATTTCAGTATATGGACACAGCAGGCGGGGGCCGGAACATGCTTAAATCCCGGTTTCAACCTAAAGCCGCTAGAGGGCAGTGCAGGACTAAGCATGAAAGAGGGTTGCTTTACAACGGGCTGTGAGTTTAGTGGAGCAGGCTTGTTAGGAGCAGCCTAAAGAAATAGGCAGAGTGTGCTTGGGAATCAGCACTGGTAGCTACTGAGCGAATCCCCCAGCAGGGTCCTATTGAGAGCACAGGTGAAAGAGGCAATTCAAGGGGGAGGGCGCTCTCATGGCTTTGCGTGGCAATCCTGCTTTAACAGCAGGCGGGGGCCGGGGGGGGGACTGAATTGCTGGAAAGGCCTCTTGTCCCAGTCTGTCTGTCCCCTCCAGCTGACTTTCTGCAACTCGGTCTCCCTTCTTTAACCTTGTTGCCTTCAACTTCCACTTCCTCCCTCTGCTGCTCTCGTATCAACCCTGCCAATTTAGAAACTAATAATCCTTTAGTGTCATTAGTAACACGTAGCACTTCTGTATCACCACTCATCTGAGAAGATCAAGGCGGTGTACAGACACGAATGTGCAACCCTCCAAGGCAAAGTTCAGTATTAGCCTGCTTTACAAATGGGGAAACTGAGGCACAGAGCAGTGATGCCTGTGGCCCAAGGCCCACGATGAAACCAGGATTGAGCCTCAGAGCCCTGAAGCTTTTTCCTGGAAGTCCTCCCCGAGAGAGGGAGTTCCTCATTCCCCCTGAGTCAGGACAGCTTAGCACTGAGGCTCCTCTCTCGGAAGCAAGCGCATCCCGTCAGCTGCAATCCTGGACTCCGTTATGCAAGACCAGGCTGACAGCAGAACAGAGGGCGAGGGGACCCGGAAGTGAAGTGCATGACCCTGTCACGCAAAGGGCTTAGAGAACAAAAGGGAGACCTGAAAACTGGGAATTGACTGTATCTAGGTGGTCCACATACCTGGGAGTCTACGATGTGGCAGTCAAAGATGTGTGTGTGTGACTTGTGCTTAAACAAGGAGCACTGGCACCCTGCTTCTTAATCCACTGGTGTGTTCAGTTTGCTGGGTGACAGCAGGGGTGCCCAGGGCACAAAGGAGCAACAGAGGAGGCACAGCCACTGGAAAATAGGGGTGGCCGAATGCCAAGCTAGCACCTCATTGGTGTATTGTAATAAGGAGTGCAAGGTGGTTCTTCTTTACAACTTTGTTCAAGTCAAGGGGCCGAGATAGCACATAATTAAAGAGTTTGGGTATAGATGGGACCTAGCTGGGTCTCCATAACCTGAGTGGCCAATCCTGGGCACGTTGTGAGTTTTATCCATATTGTAACCAGTTCCCTTGACTGGGTTATAGCTATAGGTGGATGTAGGTAAAGCTGCCAGGGAGAGAAGTAACATGTTCAGAGTGTGCTCAGTGGAAACAGCGGTAGGGGTAGCTGCTCCGCTGTCCTCTTCCTGGTCTTTCCAAGAGCACCCTGCTCAGGTCTTGGGTCTGTTGCCCTTGCATGTCTCAGGGTGGAATTGTGCAATTCTTCCAGTCCTAGGCCTGGCTATAATACCCCATGTATGCCACCCTTTACCTCCTGGCAGGCCTGACTGGGTTTCCAGTACCACTTGGGAACGTGAGATCACTGATAATGACCAGCAGCCTTTTAAAAACAGAGCAAGTGAAATAAAGCATTAGAGAAAAGAGGATTTCACAACAAACAGCCTACATCTCACCTCATGCTGTGCTACAAGCTAATTTAGTGCTTGGCTACACTTACATTTTATAGAGCTGTAACTTGCTGGCTCAGGGGTCTGAAAAATAACTTTAAAGCGCTAGTGTGGACAGGCTCCCAGCACTTGGAGCTAATCCCCTCGTGGAGTGCTGGGAGAGCTCTCTCTGAGCACTTGCGCGTGACCACATTCGCACTTCAATGCGCTACCGCGGGAGTGTTACCGTAACAGCACTTTGAAGTTTCCAATGTAGCCATGCTCTTAAATGGCTTGACGTTTCAAGTCCAGAGCCAGTTTGTGGTCTTTCAGGAAGCAGGGGTTCTCGAGACGCAGCCTGGTTTCAATTTGTCTCCCAGAAACCATCTCTATGTGTCTTTTCCCACTGTGCTCAGGGAAGCTGTGTCATCTGGAAGCCCACACTCTCCCCATGGGTGTCTGGGTCCATTGACCTAATTGCTTAATGCTCTTTGTAACAGGGCCAAGGTATGGAGTCTGACCTGTGTCTCGGACTGTTGTTTCCCAGCCAGCCTGTCTAGAAGACCATCCCATGAGAGTTGCTCTAGTGTTTGCCAATTAGACGCCTCACAGTGGCTTGTAATCTCTGGTCAAGTGATTGTATCTGCCTGTGGGGAGGAGGGAGTATCAGATGTGACAGTCTAATCCCCATCTCAGAAATCTGTCACATGAGCCGCATTTGGGGGTCCAGGTGGATGTTCATTACTGAGCACTCCCACATAGAGTGACCAGACAGCAAGTGTGAAAAATTGGGATAGAATGTGGGGGGAGGGGGGTAACAGGCACCTATATAAGACAAAACCCCGAATATTAGGACTGTCCCTATAAAATCAGGACATCTGGTCACCCCACCCCCATATCACAGTTGGGAGCTGTAGTGCTTGCCGTGGCCTGCATATGGTAACTGAGTCTAAGAGAGGCCTAATCAAGCCTGGAGAGGGGGGCAATGAAGTATATGAGGAGGATAAAGTCCAGAAGAACTACTGGGGGATAAATGAGCACTGTAGGGTGCTGGTGGTCAGGGCTCCCTTCAGAGGGGGATGGAGGCATCCATTTGCCATCTTGGCCTGATGTCCCAGAAGGTGTGCTGCCTGCCTGGAGCCTCCGGTCTGAGACATTACAGGAAGGTTGCCCAGGCTCCTCTGTCCCTCTGACCAAGTCCCTGTGCTGCTCATCCATGTGGGCACCAAGGATACCGGCAGATGCGACCCAGAGCAAATCGGCAGTGACTACAGGGCTCTGGGATTGAGGGGGAAGGACTCAGCGGTGAAGGTGGTTTTTTCATCCATCCTCCTGGTTGAGGGTAAGGGCCCTCGCATAGCCAGGCGCATCCTGGAGATGAATGCATGGCTACACAGACCGTGTTGATGGGAAGGCTTGGACCATGGGATGCTGTTCTAGGAAGGAGGGCTGCTGGGGGGAGATGGGGCCCACCTGACCAAAAAAGGGAAGAGCATCTTCTCTAGGGCCTGTGTTCTACAGGAGGCCAAGCCAGATTATCAGAATGCTGCCTTCTGGCCATGGACTCTCGGAATTGTCATGCATGGAGGTGACAGCCTAGCTTGGAGGGCTTTAAACTAGGTTCAGAGGAGACAGAGGACAAAAGCCCATAGGCAAGGATAAGAAAAAGACGACCTTAACAGAGCTAGATGCTGTAAGGGACTCGAAAACTTACCAAAGAATCATACGAGCAACAAGAGGGAAATCAGCCGGGGAATCTATTCAACATCTTTGATGTTTCTATACAAACACAAAGACTCATAGACTGTAAGTCCAGAAGGAACTGTCGTGATCATCTAGTTTGACCTCCTGCACATTGCAGGCCACAGAACTTCACTCACCTGCTCCTGTAACAGATTCCTAACCTCTGGCTAAGTTACTGAAGTCCTCAAACCAGGGTTTAAAGACTTCAAGTGACAGAGAATCCAGCATTTACACTAGTTTAGGCCTGCCACCCCAAGCTTCTCAGTTCTGCTCCCATGCGAACCAGCCTGCCTTGTTTCCAGATGCTTGTGAATGGAGAGGGAGATCAGAGCCACCAGAGAAAAGAAAGGGGAGAAGATGGTCAACCAAGAGCTAGAGGAAAAAAAAGAAAAAAAAAAGGAAAAAACAAACAAGGAAAAAATGGGAAGGAAGAAAGAGGGTTGGTTTCTTCTGTGGTACCCCCATTGCATTCTCTATGGAAACCCGAGTGCTGGGAATGCAGTCCAGGGCATGTCTCCCCAAACCATATTGCCTTCTCAGCTCTACAGCACATAGCTGAGTTGGCCACTGGATGGAGGTGACAATGACAAGGAGGTATATGCCTTACATTGTTTCAGTATTATGGATGGGACAAAACAATACCCATAATACTGAGCCCTCTCAAACTTTACCTACGTTCATGTGTGTATCCATCTCGGAACTTCAGAGGTGCTGGAGCAAATGACATCCTTGGGAAGTGACTATTCAGAGCCACAGGCAGGTCTGAAGGTCTTTACAGTACCACTGGAACAGAATGAATCAAAACCTCCGATCTCAGCACCCTGAACCTTGCTGACATTCAGATCTACTCAACACAATCCTGAGACTCCCTCCCTGTCTGGAATGAAGTTAGTGTTCAAAGATCACTTGGTGGTGACTGGTTTTCCATCAGTGTTTGGAGGAGGTTGGTTTTAATTCCTGGTTGAAGAGACATGTGTGGGACTTTCTGATGCTGAACTGGAACTAGAGGAAAGAAAAGCTGCAACTGAACATTCTGTTCATTTCATTACCAACGTCTTAACCGCACTGCTCATCGTAGAGCCTGAATCCTCCTTTCTGGGACAGGAAGGGTTTTGATCAGCCCACGATTCCTTCCCCCCTACACCTTTTCCCCCCATTTTGAGTTCCATTTGGGGACTAGCAAGCTCAGAGCAGCAGCCTTATCCCTGCTTACGAAGTGGCTGGCTTGCTCTGATGTGGTTTTTGTGGTTACACGTAACTTTGCTCATGTGGCCCTCCTGCACTTTTGCTTTTCTGACTCACTAGTGAGCGCATTCTCAACAGTAAGTGTGAACAGACAGGAGGAAAACTCCAAGGGGCAGTCGCTTTTCAGTGTTCCTGAGATTTCTTGCACTTGTATGTGGACCTACCTCTTGAAGGCATTGAACCTTCAAGCCACTTCCCCACTGTGCATCCAGCGACACAACATGAGAGGCTACTGCATGGCTCAGTGCAGGTAACATAAAGCACAGTCCTCTGTGCTGAGTAACTGGGAGACTCAGAATACTTCACTTACTCCCATGCGCAGGTATGGGGTGGAGAATAGGCAGAGCTGAAGGATATCCTCAGCATGCCACTCAGGTCTGTGTACCCTCTTTGACCTTCCTTGTGCTTCGAGGTAGAAGTAACCTGATTACACTGCTCCCCTTAATGTAGGGGTAGTGTCCCCATCACACCCAATCTAATATGCTTATACCATGGCATGTGAGCAATTCATTCTTTCAATGCATTGATCCTTACAGTGGTAATGCTATTAACTCCATTGCACAGGTGGGAACTGAGGAATGGAGAGAGTAAGTGACTTGTCCACAGTCACACAGGGAGTCTGTAGCAGTGATTCGAACCCAGTTTGTCCAAGTCATTGGCAAGTGCCCTAACCACTGGCCCATCCTGTCTTTTGTTCTAATAGCCTCATCACACTTTGTGTTGCATTTGTATCTGCAGCACTCTGGCCCTGCGCTGGACAAGACCAAGCCCTACATATGGCAAACCATTCAGGGATGTCAAGAATCAGAGAGGTAGCCCTGTTAGTCTGGATCTGCAGAAGCGACGAGTCCTGTGGCACCTACCTAGGCTACATTGATGACATCTTCATCATCTGGACCCATGGGAAGGAAACTCTGGAAGAATTCCACCACGATTTCAACAGCTTCCACCCCACCATGAACCTCAGCCTGGACCAGTCTACATGGGAGGTCCACTTCCTAGACACCACAGTGCAAATAAGTGACGGTCACATTAACACCACCCTATACCGAAAAGCTAACGACAGCTATGCCTACTTTCGTGCCTCGAGCGTCCATCCTGGACACACCACACAATCCATTGTCTACAGCCAAGCACTGAGGTACAATCGTGTTTGCTTCAACCCCTCAGACAGAGACCAACACCTACATCTACTAGATCTTCACCAAGAATTCTCAAAACTACAATACCCACACGAGGAAATAAGGAAACAGATCAACAGAGCTAGATGTGTGCTCAGAAGCCTCCTGCTGAAAGACAAGCCCAAGAAAGAAAACAACAGAACACCAGTGGCCATCACCTAACGTCCTCAGTTAAAACCTCTCCAATGCATCATCAGTGATCTATAACCCTTCATGGACAACGATCCCTCATTTTCACAGGACTTGGGAGGCAGGCCAGTCCTCGCCCACAGACAACCTGCCAACCTCAAGCATATTCTCACCAGCAGCTGCACATCACGCCATAATAACTCTAACTCAGGAACCAATCCATGCAACAAACCTTGATACCAACTCTGCCCACATATCTACACCAGCGACGCTGTCACAGGACCTAACTAGATCAGCCACACCATCACTTGTTCATTCACCTGCACATCTACCAACGTAATACACACCATCATGTGCCAGCAATGCCCCTCTATGTACCTCGGCCAAATTGGACAATCCCTACGTAAAAGGATAAATGGACACAAATCAGACATTAAGAATGGCAATATAAAAAAACCTGTAGGAGAACACTTCAATCTCCCTGCACACACAATAACAGATTTAAAGGTCACCATCCTGCAGCAAAAAAAACCTTCAAGACCAGATTTCAAAGAGAAACTGCTGAGCTACAGTTCATTTGCAAATTTGACACCATCAGCTCAGGATTAAACAAAGACTGTGAATGGCTAGCTAACTAAAAAAGAAGTTTCTCCTCTCTCGGTGTTCATACCTCCAGATCAGCTGCTAGAAGAGCACCTCATTCTCCCTGATTAGAGATAAGAAGGTAGGTCAGCCTGATTGAACTAACCTTGTTATCTCTAATCTGGTTCTTGCCTACTTATTTATACCTGCCCCTGGATACTTCCAGTGCAGGCATCCGACGAAGTGGGTATTAGCCCACGAAAGCTTATGCTTCAATACTTTTGTTAGTCTTTAAGGTGCCACGGGACTCTTTGTTGCTTTATTCAGGGATGCTTATCTAGTGTCACCCAGTTAGAGAGATGTGTTAATTAGAAATGAACTGAGCAAGTTAGAATCTCTGGAAATGGGCTGGCGGTCTCAGTCCAGTTCCTCCTGGACAGATGTCCTCAAAAACCACAGCCACAGCTGGCTCCAGTTTTGGGAGTCTCAGCAGAAAGGCCAAGGAAAGAGTGAGGCAAGAAGAACCTCCCACCCCGGCTGTACCTGGTGTGTGATAAAGAGAAGTTGTTGGTGTCCAATCCCTGGAAAGCAGAACACTGGATCAAAGCATCCCAGGACACTGGGGAACTTTGGATATGGGTCCCAGCTTATCCCTGGTGCCTGAGGCAAGTGAAGAATGCCCCATTGCATTATGCTACAGTGGAGAGAGCCTGGAGAAAGTAGAGCCCTTTGGCACACTTCTCTTGGGAAGTCCTGGCTGACCACAGCTCAATGCCATGTTTACTTTTACTTCCTGCTCCAGAGAGGAAGCAGGCAGATGGGATTTTTGGTCTAGCGGACAGAACGGGCTCCTGCCTTGCTGTGTCACAAGAGTTCTGGGGGGAGGTAGGCTAAGTAGTGCCGAACGAACATATGGAGAGACAGAACCAGAGTTGGTGAAGAGGAAGGTAAAGCAGCCAGCCAGAACCGAGGAAAGCTCTGTGTAGGGGATGAAAAGAACGGAGAGAGCTTAAATGAGCAGGAGCAAGGTTCTTTAAGCAGGACTTGCTGCTGGGGTTCAGCAAAGAAATGAGCCAGTCAGCCCCTGTAGCAGCAGTTAACTGGAAGTCTGAGAACAGCGCATCAGAAGAACTGCACCATGGAGCAGCTGGGAAGCGGTCTGCTCAGATCTTGGTATCTCTTCTAACCAAGCCGGAGGACTGAATTGCCAAGCAGAGACCTGACTAAAACCTGGCACTGCTGATGAACCAAGCTGAGGTTTCTTTGGGCAATATATTATCTACAGCCAGGAACTTGTGTGTGGAGGTCTCTAACCAGCATGTTTACGGAAACTTTCTAGTTGGGTGAATGTAACCATGGTGTATGTCTCTATCTGTCCCTGTGTGAATATATCTTCACCTATATAGCTAAGTTCTGGTGGGCTTAATACTGTAAACTAGCAAAATGCTAGCAAAACCACATCATTCAGCACTCAGCAATGCCTGACCCCATTAATGTATTAATCAGCAGAACAGACACCCTCCTCCCACACAGAACCGTCTCCTTGCCAGGGAAACCAATAAGCTTGCCTTGTCAATAATTATGTAGCACAGGATTCTTCACCAGGAGTGGGAGGGTTATAGGAAAGCAAGTGCCAGACATGAGAATGTAACAGGAACTTGGCTGGGGGAAGCTGAGAAGTTGCCCAGAGCACAGCACAGACAGAAGGAATCGTGAACTTGAAGAGAAGAAATAGAAACTACAAGTTGAGAAAACACAGCCTGGAGACTCAATATGAAAAATGTTCTTGCTGTCTCACGATATAGGAATGCAGCCTTAACCCCAGTTGGAAAGATGAATTTCCTGCATCTGCAGAGGGCCAGAGAGACTTCCTATAAAACCACCTCTGTCGTCGTCTTCTCAGTATTCCTCGCCCCCACTCCACCTTGTTTTTGATCTTTCTCATCCCCCTGAATTTTGGTGCTAATGAAAGTGTTGAGAGATGGAGGTGACCTTGTCCAGTGGATAGGAAGTGAGACTAGCAATCAGGAAACCGGGATTCTTCTGATCCCAGGCTGATGGCTATGGAACAGACAAGAGGCTAGGAGATCAGTCCAGCCTCTGGCCATCTTTGGAAAATACTGCAAAAATCTTCCTCTACAAAAAGAGCGGCACTCACAGCACTGTCACCTCTTCTAACAACCCCTCCCAACTCCTCTCCTCTCCTCTTAACATTAAAAAAGTCTGGAACAAATAAACCTCAAATAAAAGAATTAATTAAATCAAATCCACAAACCTTTCCCCAAGCCAAGTTTTTACTCCAAAAAGGGAACCAGGTGGGAGACTCCATACGTTTGCTAGAGGCTTTTCTATTGCAATGGTTTTTACAGGGAAGATGCTCCGATATCCTTGTGACGGCCAGCAATAGAAAACTCTCGAATGGACGGGCAGACAGACGTCAGGTGGAGTCGTAGGTGCTCAGTGCCACTGAAAATCAGATGCTAGGTGTCTACAGTTGGGGACACAAAATGAGTGGCCTTTTGGGAAAATGAAGGCCTGAGTGATTTGCCCAGTACAACTTCCACTGAAGTTCGAAAGAGGCTTTCCATGCATGTCAGTGGGAAGTTGGATTGTGCCCATGGTGAGCATGCTGCTGAGCTAAGAACAGAACACTGGATGTGTGATGCACAGTCCGCTAGTCTAACCAGTACACATGCTCTTGCTAAATTGTTGGTGTTGCCCACTCAGTGCTGGGAACCTGAGAACAATAGAATACCAATTCCCCTTTATTGTGTCCCCTAGTTATGTCAGTATCAAATGCTGGCAGCGCCTCGCAGCTGCCTAAGAAAGGTCACTGAAAACCAGAAGAGTTTCACAAAAAACGAAGATGAAAAAGTTGACTCAGATTCACTGAAGAGAACAAACCCTTATCGTTTTCTTTCAGAATTGTCTGTTTTTTGTGAAACTCTCGGGTTTTGCCGTGACCTTTTCCGTCTACCCAAACACAGGCAGCTTTGTTTCTGAGTGCACGAGGGGAGGGACTTGAACAGACACATTCTGGCAAACTGAGACACTGGCTCTTACCCTGCGTTTGACCTTGCTGGGTGGATTGAGACCCCCTGCAAATATTGTGCCTGCGCCCCAAGGATGCTGCCTTCATCTTTTACAGCTGCAGTACTGCAGGGAGTGGGAGGGAATGCACTGTTATATGCACTGTGCTTTGGAGAGGTTAAGCCGGGGTCCTTTCTGCCTGTATCTGATGTCTGTGTGGGCTTAATACTGTAAACTAGCACAGTGCTAGCAAAACCACATCATGGAAGCTGAAGATCTTGGGGAAGTGGCGAGAAGAGCAGGTGCACTGGACAATATTTCCTGTCTCAGTGACGTGCTGAAGCTGGGCAGCTGAATTTATAGGGCTGGATTCTCCAAATGTCCCTAATGCGCCACAATAGCGTGGCCCAGAGCAGCTCCATGCACATGCAAATATAGGCTTCAGGGGATGCAAATGGGAAAAGGGGAGCAGCTCTGAAAAGCTGGTTCATGCATTCCTCTTACACGCAGCTTCTCCTCTGTGTTTGTCATACACTGTGCAGGGATGCACATTTAGTATCCAGTAAAACCACTGTGCTCCATGAAATCCACTTCCAGGGAGAATGCCAGGGGTTAACAGAGGGCAGCTGCTGTCCCAGGGAATTTCTTTTGCGTGCTGTGAGCGGCAGGCACAGATGATTTCAGAACGAGACGGAGAGCTTGTTGGCTGTGGAGTACTGCTTTGGATCCAGCAAAGGACAATGGTAGCCACTCGTGGCTTTTGCGCCGCTGGACGGTCTCAGTCCCAGGCCTGGTGAATCCCTTTCCTGAGGACATGGTCCGAACGCATCATCACAACTGGCGCTGGCTGGCAGTGCCATCGGGGAAGGGCTGACCTTGGAGGGTAGGGCTGAGGATCAATACAGGGAAGCTTCTGCTGTTTACCTGCTCCGTTGTTCCATGGAGACTCTGCTCTGTTCACACTGAGCCCTTTTCTCCCCTGCACAACACCACCTGGTCAGAATGCAGTAACAGCTTATTCCATGCATGCTGAGGGGTTTCTCTAAAGCTGCACCTAGCAGTTAGCTCCTGACTAAGGGCTTGGTTACACTGGCACTTTATAGTGCTATAAAGCCCCCATGAGCGCTATAACCTCCTCCCCATCCACACTGGCAAGGCATGTAGAGCGCTATAACTCCGGAGTTATAGCGCTCCTGGTAATCCACCTCCGCATGGGGAATAAGGGCTGTAGCGCAGCTGCTGTAGCGCTACAGCAAGAATGTGGACACCCACTGCGCTACAAGTAATCTCTTGAGATGCCTAGAGCCATTTAAGGCAATTGACGTCTCTTCCCTTTGTTTTGAACTCGGCTGGAGGAATGCGGAAGTACCTCTTTAGAGTTTCTCTCTTAACTCGGCAGATAAGAAAAGCAAATGTTTAAGGAGGGAGCCTGTGTGAAAACAAAGCCCTCTGTGAACCGAGGCTCGCTGACAGGCTTTCAGAAGAATGGAAAAATCACTCTCTCTCTCCCTCCGCATACACACAACACGTCCCCCCTCACCCCCCTCGTTTAAAAAGCATGTTGCACCCAGCTGAATGCTGGGATACCTGCCCTAATGCGCTGCTCTTAATGCCGCTTTGAGTGCCCCAAATGTGGCCATGCTATACCGTTGGCGCGTCTGAGTGTGGACATACAATAGCGCTATTCATATTACTGTATAAGGGGACCGCTATAACCAATAGCGCTATAATCTTGTAAGTGTAACCATACCCTAAGACTGATTGCCTTGGGCTGGGGAGATCACTTAGCCCTGAAGAGCTGCATGCAGCCCTTTGGGAAAGATAAGTGTTTGCTCTCCCTTCTGCGAGGAAAGAAAAGTGGCTGGGAGCAGCTTCCACCCGGTGCCCCTCAGCTTCCACCCAGTGCTGTGCCTAGCCCCCACAAGGTTCAGTTCGGGGACAGAGGCAGGGAACTCCATGCTTCTGGCCAGTCACTAGCTGGGAAAGGGAATGTGGTTTAAAGTCCTTTTATGGCTTTCCCAGGAGACAGAGGCCCAGACTGGCTGTAGCGTTGCACCTCAGCTGGTCATCTACAGCAGCGCAGAGGAGATGTCAAATACTACCATTCTGGCTTAGTAGCATTTTGCACTCACTTTGCAGAGATAGAGATGATCGTAGAAAGTGCGGGGACACGGGGAATCAGGCGCAGTCAGAGATGAGAGTGGTAGTAATGTTGAATTGAATAGGAGCGCAGCTGGCTCTGTGTCAGGGTGATGTTCCATTGGACCCCCAGAGCTACCCCTCCCCCACACGTGCTGGGAGACATTTGAAATCTGAACCCAAGTCTGGATGTGACTTTTGCAAATGGCCCTTAGCTTGAGAGCAGATGGGCCATGAGTGTGAACACTCAGACTGTACTGCGGCTCCAGCCCATCTCTGCTTTAAACCGATGCTCAACAGGATTAAAGCTTTGCCCTGGCTTTCACAGCCCTGGTTCTGCTCAGTACAGGTCCTGGTTGCTGTACTGAGTATATTGGAGTGCTTTAGGGTAGGGCTACACTACCTGCTGGATCGGCGGGTAGTGTTTGATGTTTCGGGGATCGATCTATTGCATTTCACCTACACATGATAAATCGATCCCCGAAAGCGCTCCCGGTGACTCCAAAACTCCAGCTCGCCAAGAGGAGTAAGCGGAGTCGAGGGGGGAGCCGCCGCGGTCGAAGCCGAAACGTTGCTGAAGTTGCATACCTTACTTCGAACCCCCCCGCCCCCGCTAGGGTAGCCCAGGCCTTAGTCACAGTCTCTGTGCTACCAGCCTTTGGACCATTCACACGTGTTGACCTGGATGATGTGAGTCTGTTTATTTTAGCACCCAGAATCTCACCTGACTTTTCTTACTGTATGTTCCAAGTGACGCCATCCCTGAGAAAGAGAGAGGTGCTTTGGTACAGCTCTTTTGAAGATTATTTACAGTGGAAAAACTCTTGAAATCCCAGCTGGGACCATAGTGTGATGGTGCCCAAATGACCTTTCTCCCACTAGCCTCTGAGCTGCACTTCGGGAAGGGGGTTAGCAGTGTCACTCTTCTGCTTCATGTCTCTCTGGGGACTACTTGGGCAGGTGCAAAGGCAGCACAGTGTCTAGGTAGGACTCTGAAGCCATCGATGGACCATCCACCTTTGCTGCTGCGGAGCCCCTTGTCGCCTTTGAACCCTGTTCCTGACTCCTCCTGCCCCTCAAAGTGGGCACCCCTGGGGAGGTGCTGTTTCCACCCCCAGATCTCTGTGGTGTTGTGCGTGGGGTTAAATCCTCCTTTCGACTCTAGTCAAAGGTTGGGATCTTGCAGGTTGTTCCAGCTGGAAGCACAAAATTGACTTTGGAATGAAAAAAATATTTTTAACATAATCTTGTGTATTTACAACGTCCTGCTTCTCTGAACATAGGAAGAACCAAAAATAAAAAGAACAATTTCTCAGCTGACAGGCCCAAGCTTTTCTCAGCCAGCACCTCTGACCCGAAACGTCTGCTTTGGTTTCTCCCAGGGCCACATCATGCTTACAGGCTACTGCGTGGCTTTCTTGCTCTACTCTGTGTCTCTCCCAGTTTCTTGTCTGCTCCCCCCACAGACACACATGCATCCACCTGGTCGGAACAATACCCAGTGGACTCTCCTGCCCAGAGGGTGCTAGTTTCTGGGCAGTTGCCATGGAGCTGGGTTTTAGTGTGGCTCCTTAACTGCAGGGCCGGTGCAACCACTAGGCGAACTAGGCAGCCAAGTGGTTGGGGGCACCAAAAAGCGGTGCCTCCCAATTTTTTTTAAACAGTGGAGCACAAGGCTGCCGCTGCTCCCCACCTCCCGGCTCCAGAGGGGCTGCCCGCGGCACGGCCAGTGCCTCCCCACGAGGGAACAGCCAGCGGTGGAGCAGGGAAGGGGAGGGTCTAGTGCTAGCAGCTGCGCCTTCTTCCCCGCGCCACAAGCCAAGCCAGGCTCCCCGCTGCCCCCAGGGCTCTCAGTGGCGGCGGCGGCAGCAGCACAGAACGCTCCGCAGGCAGCCAGCCCACCCGTGCCCGCAGGGCTACAGCAGGACTCCCTGGGCACGGGGGGCCTGACTGCCTGCGGACCAGCCCATGCTACCGCCACCGCCGAGAGCCCCAGGAGCGGCGGGGAGCCCAGCTCGGCCCGCAGCACCGGAAAGAAGGTGCAGCTGCACTCTGCTTTTCGGGCCGAGAAGCCGGGTGTCTACTCCATCTGCAAGGAACCTAGCTGGGCCGCAGGGAGCCGCACGGGCCCGCGGAGCGCAGGGGATTGGGCAGGTCCAGTCCCTGGCCTGGGAATGGTGTATGTGGGAGCAACCTGGGCACCCCTCCCCCATCCAGTGCTACCCTCTCCAACACCCACCGACCAGCTACCTTCTCCTCTGTGCACCCCCAGCCCCAACAACTCACCCTATCTTGCCACTTTTGCCTCTGGGCAACCTTCACCCAGCAACCCCACCCTAGCCATAGTCACCTTCACCCCTGCATCAACCCCTCCCTACCTGTCCTCTGCCTCCTGCCCACTCCTCCCTTGTGCAAACCCCTCCCTGCCACCTTCACCCCCCTGCAACAACCCTGGGCACTGACCCCCCCCCCCGACCTGCGAGCCCCTTGTAACAACTCCCTCCTGCCCACTTCTCCCTTGTGCCACCCCCTCCTTGCCACTGCACCCCCTGCAACAAGCCCCTTTTGCCTCTCTGCAATCTCTTCCTTGCCACTACACCCCTGTCCCCGCCACCTCTTGGCCACCTTCATCCCCTGCAACAATCCCGTGCACCCCCTCTCTGCCACCTTCACCCCCTGGAAGAGCCCTCTACAACTCCTCTCTTTGCAGCCCCCCCCCCATACTCCCTGTACTTTGTGAACATCTGGGCCCCTGGGGGGAACTTGGCCATAGGAAGGTAGGGGTTGGACATTGGAGGAGGTGCGCAAGGCGGAAGTTTCGCCTAGGGCGCAAAATATCCTTGCACCGGCCCTGCTTAACTGTCTCTTACAGCTTCTGAAATGAAGGGTGCATTCACCACCATCAGTTTCAACAGGGTTTTAACTGGACCAGTTAAAGATTTAACCCCACTCACAACACCACAGAGACAAGTGAGGTGGCGGGGGAAGCAAATAAGGAAGAGGAGGCTAAGAGAGGCAGGAATCTCTGCTTTGCGGGGGGACAACTGTTTTTTGCGATGCTAAGATGGTAATCAGTAATACCAGGGCAACTCTATCTAAGCTCCTCTGCTGTACCCCATTTCTCCCAGGGTTGAGAGTAGCGGTGCTTTGCAGTTTCCAGTATGATCTCCCCTCTCCCATTTCCCATCTTTCAGGTGGAAGAGCTTGTCCAAAACCTCCTGACTTCTTTATTTCTCTAGGCAGTGAGTGGGTTGGGTACCTGGGGTCTGAGCCTTCCAGAGTCCAAGTTCAGGTTCCAGTGAACTGCATACACCTTCCATTTAAGGCTCCAGGCCAAACTCAGCAGCCTGGGGTAAGTGATACACCAGTGCACATGGATTTGAACACAGTTGTAAGTGGTAAAGTGATGTCACATACCTGGACTTAGTATTAGTAAAAAAATATTAGAGCTGAGTGAATGTGGATATTGCCTCTGTCTCCTCTCTTGGAATATCTGTGAGCAGATTTATTCATGCTCTCAGAACTGTTCATTGTTAGGAATTAATCTCTGATGGAACACACAATGAGTATATTATTTACTCCGAGTCTCGCTGTTCAGAACGGAAACTGTCCTGCTCATTTGTGTCTCTGAGATCAGAGTAGCTCAGTTAAGTACTTGGCAAAGTTCTCAATGGGGCATTGAAATCCTGTGCCACTATAACTAAAGGATCCAAAGATTCAGAAAACCCAAGTCACATCTGGTGCATCTCACCAGATTTCAGTAAAACCAGCAGTGCAACTTCTGTGTGTACCTAAGACCTGAGCATACTGGTGCAAGCTAAACTCCTATAAACTAAATGTGCATTGATTAAATGCAGGTATCCGACGAAGTGGGTATTAGCCCATGAAAGCTTATGCTTCAATATTTTAGTTAATCTTTAAGGTGCCACAGGACTCTGTGTCACTTCTGCAATTCCAGACTAACACAGCTACCTCTCTGATTATTGATTAAAGAGTGTCCACACACAAAGTTGCACCTGTTTGAGTAGAGCGGTTTGAAAACACACCTTAATTTAAACCAGTGTAATTCTGTGTAGGCCTGATGCGCAATCTGTGGATGGAAAGTGCTATAGATGTCAAAAAAAGTTTTTATCTGAGTTGGGGAAGTCACAACATCTGGGGAGATATCTGGGGATATTACCAAACTAGCTATCTGTTCGATCCTGCCATAACCTGTTACTAACTACTGCAGCTTCTCGGGGTTGAGGGTATAAGGACATAAATTCTATGCCATTGTCATCAAAAACAGAAGAATTGCTGTTCAGAGTTCTCATACATGGTAGATGTCCACTCATTTCATTTGCCAGTATGAACTGGAGGGTACTTTTCACCTATAGCGTGTACCACTAAATACTCTGGCACAGGCATTTATTTCACTTCCCCATTTGGCTGCTGGTCTCATTTGTATAGGAAGAACCAAATTTGCTTGGGGGAAAATACCTTCTTCCCTAACAGTCCAAGAAGGGGCTTAGGTGGTTTTAAGAAAACTTGTTACAGCTTTGCAGTACTGAAAATTAGCCAGCCCCAAAGAAATCAAGATTAAAAACAGGAGGAGATTTTTTTAAAAACAGAATATTCTGCTCCATAGTGCCATATAAGGCCACTAGATGTCACTTCTGTGTAAGTCTACTGAGCTCTTTGAGTACTCGGACAGTTAGAATGACAGGGAAACACTGCACTTACACAGGTGCCACTGTAACAGAGCTGCAATTAACTAATAGATTAGTGTGGGGGTCAGCCTCTAAGAATTCTTAACATCTCCTCCTCAGAGAAGGATTGTTTCCTGCTGACCATAATCAAGTGTTTTGTCCTATCTGGTGTTAAGTCCCAACTGAAGGGGCTTCTGTTTTCCTGCGGAGACTCTTCCACTGGTTAATAGGAAGATTTTTCTTCATATTCTGCCTATACTTTCCCATTCCTCCTACACACACTCCTGGGTTTCACACTGACTCATTCCCCTCCCTCCTCTGTGATTATGGGGGACATATTTTTTAAATGTTGTCATGTCCTTCCTCGGTCACATTGGCAATATTTCCTCCTGCTCCCAGGTCACTTTTACTGACCGTCTCTTAACTCCCTCCAGTTTGTAAATATCTTTCCGGCCATGCAGTGCCAAGAATGTATCACCATAGTCTAGGGACAGCTGTGCCAGAGCCAGATAAGAGACTTTAAAGAACAGTTGTCACAGTTGCTAATGCCAGTGAGTTGAACTGCAATGGGAACTTTGTGCCACTCCAGCTACTGTTCCCAGCACTGTGATATCTAACCCAGCCAGAGGCAAGGCTAATGAGTTTCCTGAAAATGGATGCCAGGACTATGGAGAGGTTTCCACTAAGACCCCTGCCATTGTTCACACTCGTGCAGCTGAATCACGGTTAGCAACAGTGGGAATTTTCTGTAAAAAAAGTCCCTAGTGTAGAGCAGGCATTGGAGAGGGGATATTACCTGCTGCTTCTGAAATGTAAGCCTTTGCATATGCAGCCCAGAGCACTCATCTCACGCTACAAACCCTTGTCTAATCATATCTAGTATCAGAGGGGTAGCCGTGTTAGTCTGGATCTGCAAAAGTGACAAAGAGTCTTGTAGCACCTTATAGCCTAACAGATCTTAGAGATCATAAGCTTTCATGGGCTAAGACCCACTTCATCAGATGAATGTTGTGGAAATCTCCAGAGGCAGATATAAATAAGCAGGCAAGATAGCAAGGTAAATTCAATCAGGGAGGGTAAGGCCCACGTCCAGCAGGTGATCTGGAGGTGTGAACACCCAGAGAGGAGAAACTGCTTTTGTAATTGGCGAGCCATTCATAGTCTTTGTTTAGTCCAGACCTGATGGTGTCAAATTCGCAGATGAACTGGAGCTCAGCAGTTTCTCTATGAAGTCTGGTCTTGAAGTTTTTTTGCTGGAGGATGGCTGTCTTTAGGTCTGTTATTGTATGTCCAGGGAGGTTGAAGTGTTCTCCTACAGGCTTTTGTATATTGCCATTCCTAATATCCGATTTGTGTCCATTTATCCTTTTACGTAAGGATTGTCCAGTTTGGCCGATGTACATAGCAGAGGGGCATTGCTGGCACATGATGGTGTATATTATACTGATAGATATGCAGGTGAATGAGCCAATGATGGTGTGGCTGATCTGGTTAGGTCCTGTGATGGTGTTGCTGGAGTAGATATGTGGGCAGAGTTGGCATCGAGGTTTGTTGCATGGATTGGTTCTGAGTTAGAGTTACTATGGTGTAGTGTGTGGTTGCTGGTGAGAATCTGCTTCAGGTTGGCAGGTTGTCTGTGGGCGAGGACTGGCCATGTCTAATCATGTGCCTCTAGATCTCTTTCAAGCATTACCCCTTCCTAGGTTTCCCTATGCAGGTTGAATTATTTTGCCCCAAATGTATTGACTGCAGCTGAGTCTCACCTCACTGTTTTTCTGTCTCTGTTTCTAATTTCCCAAGATCTCTTTGTATTATTATTCTATGCTCGTTGTTGATCATTGTTCCTCCCAGTTCAGTCCCATCTGTAGAGCTCACTAGGGATTTTAACAGTTTGGATCTGGTTGCCAAACAATTCAGGATATTCAGGAGTTCCAGAGAAAGTTGTGCTATTAGCCCTGATCTTATTGTCAAGAATTGTGTCAGCTTCACCGCCGCTCTGCACAGGCACGATTGAAAGGGAGTTGCTGGGTATTGATTGGCAGCACCAAGGAGCCTGAATGCCCTTGGCCTTGTCTCTTGTGTAGTCATTCACACACACATAGTATGAGTGTGAAATGCTACTGGACCAGCTTGGTAGTAGTTTACACCTACTTCATGCAAGGTACAAAGCAGAGGAGATGAAGGTTCCAGGCCTATGTGTGGGAAAGTGGCATAGTTGCCTGGAAAGGCTGGAAATCACTGGTCTCAATATTGCAGCTGCTCCTAAGTATTTCACAGCAAGAGATATTCCTTGTCCTGAGCCACGGAGGAATCTGTCAGTGACTTGCTGCTGGATATTTCACACTGAACATGCTGAGACAGAAATCCCACCCCCGTGGAGAATTGCAGTGTCTTGTTCTCCGGACCCTGGTACCCATCTTATGCTGGTGGGAACAGCACTGATTTTCAGTAGGGTTGCTCCCAGCTTACCTTGCCATGAGTCAGATCAGTCAGAGGTCTTATATTTTTAAATCTAGATCTTCTCATGAAGCAAGAGTCACATATCAGTTTTACTCCTAAAGCCACGGGTTTTAGAAGAAAACACTGGAAAGTTTAGGATTTCACTTTGAGTCACCTTGGTTTTCTTTTTATGGGAACATTGCTAAGAGTCTCCCTTCTTGATACAGTTCTGACCTAGCAGGAGCTGGGATAGCCCCTTTGCTGAGGTGGTGCATTTGCCCTTCATAGGAACTTGAATTAATCTGAATATCATGCTATTAGTATTTGCATTATTTATATATTGACTTTTATTTTTCTGCCTCAAGGGAACATTTATGGGCCAAAATAACTCAAGATTTAGCTTCAGAAGGTACTTCCCCCACCTTGCAGCTGCAGTGACCAGCACGAGAGCTGGCCACAGTACTTAGATGTTGGAGACAGAATTTCTTGATAAAGCTGACGCATTTTTGTAGCTAAAAATTCACCTGAAAATGAAGTTAGCCAAAATCTAAATGCACTTTGAAAAGTGCTGCAGAAGCTTGATTTTTCGACAGCAAAGCCCAAATGGCTTAGCTCTGGGCTAAGACAGTAAACCAGAGGCTATTCCTACTATTGACAATCAAACTGTACAAAGGCAGAAAGCTAAATGAGCCGTGCAACATTATCCATCCCTCATATTGCAAAACCAACATAGATCACACTCAAACTGAAGCATTAACAAGTTACTTGTGATGAGGTGCTAATAATGTGGTTTAGTTTTCCAAGTAGAGTTTAACGAATTTAAAAAGGCAAAGCTTTGCTATTAACCAAGTAACAGACGGAAACTTGACTTCATCATGAGGTATTAAAATAGTCACCTCTTTACAGTAAGGCTATTGTGCTTTCTCTTCTTCCCTACTAAGAACTGCAGAGAAGAAAGCCACTTACAGCTTCAGTGTCTGTGCATATGAGTGGAGACTGGAAATCATAACTGAAAGCTAGGTACTTCTGGGTAAGTGCATGTGTAGCTATTCTAGGTTGGTGTTATGCAGGCTGTCCTCAGGGGAGCTCTCCAGAGGTGGCGGTCAGTGACACTAAGGGCAGGTCTACACTTTAAAAGCTGCGCCGGTCCAGCTGCATCGCTGTAGCACTTCAGTGAAGATGCTACTACATCAACAGGAGAGCTTCTCCCATTGGCATCATTAATCCACTTCCACAGGAGGCACTAGTTATGTCGTTGGGAGAAGCCCTCTTGCCAGCATGGTGCTATCTACACCGGGGGTTAGGCTAGTATAGCTGCTTTGCTCAGAGGTGTGGACTTTTCTTGTAGTAGTGTAGACCTGGCCCAAGCATATGTCTGCACTGCAATTACAGCTAGCCCGTGCCAGCTGGCTCGGGCTATGAGGCTGTTTAACTGCAGTGTACACGTTCAGGCTCAGAATGGAGCCTGGGCTCTAGGACCCTGCGATGTGGGAGGCTCCCAGAGCCTGAACTGGAACATCTATATTGCAATTAAACATCCCCACGAGCCTGAGTCAGCTGGCACGGGCCAGTTGTGGGTGTCTAACTGCAGTGTAGACACAGCCTAAATGTGGCTGAAACCCAGGAAGTCCTGCATTCTAATCCAAAATTTGCCTCTGGTTTACTATATGGTCTTGGGTAAATCACTCCATATCTGTGCCTTAGTTTCCCCCTCACACCCTAAACCAGGGAAGAATAATGTTTATCTACCATCTCACAGGGGTTTTGTAGGGACTGCTGTGAAGTATGGTTAGTATGAGTGCAGTTGCTAAGTTTAGTGAAGCAACTTGAGTGAAATTTTATGCAAATTATTTAATGAGTCAGATTGTAAATTTGCAAATAATATGCATATAACCATACATTTCAGTTTAAAGAAATGGTATGGCTTTGTAGGTTGTGCCAGTCATTGACTTGGCAGCCCTGATAAATGAAGCCCTCGGTTTAACTATAGGCCAGTAGCATGCAAGTTTCCCAAACAGTGCTCTTTGTTAGGCCCCTTCCATCACAATTTACCAATTAAGTACCTGCAGCGAAGCGATGACTCACCAGCACGGTGCCTTCTGCTGGCCGTCCAGGAATTAGCTCTTTTCTCAGCACAGAGCACCCTTTGCAGGTCGGTGTCTCACCTGCTGCTGGCCCCATGTCCCGCCCAGACCCCAGTGCTCTTTGCCATGGGGTTCTGCCCAGCAGTACCGCCAAACTCTGGGTCTCTCCTCCCAGGGGAAACCCCAACCCTCTATCCCCATCTTCCTCAGTGGCTACTGCCAGTCATCATCTAGCCCCTGCTCACTGGGGCTGATTGCAGTCTGTAATGGCCATTCATCATTGGAAAGAGGGGTTTGGACCAGCTGCCTTCGCCTAACCCTGGACTGTACCTTTACAACCCCAGTACCTATTTTAGGCCCTGCACAAGGCCTGTAGCCTAGAGAGTTGCCAGGCTGGAGCTCCCCAGCTCCTCTTGCCCTATTCCCCAGCACTGCTCCAGTAGTACCTTTTGGACCTCTAACAAGGCCCACAGCCTGGGGGTTTACCAGGCTGGAGCTCCCCAGCTCCTCTTGCCTTCCCCCAGCCCTGGTCTACTTCAGGTACCTTGGTCTCAGGCAGCTCGGCCCTCTCTCTCTCTAGTCAGAAGGAGACCCTCCTCCAGCTCCTGGCTGGCAGCCCTTTATAGAGCCAGCTGTGGCCTGATTAGGCCCAATCAGCCTTCTCCCAGCTGCTGGGAGAGGGCTGCTTTTGTCCCCTGTTTTTCAGGAGTGGGGCCACTGCCCTATTACAGTGCCCCAGACTACTTAAAGGGCTGTCTCCCACTAGCCAAAATACAAACCCAAAAAACACACAAATACAATGAGCATAAATGTGACATCCAAATTCACTTTAAAATACATTTTGGAATAAATCATTACAATTATTACAGGGGCCTTACATTGACTTAAAAGGGGAATATCTCTCTCTCTCTCTCTCTCAACCATGCTAAGGCTGTTTCTGTCAGTTAACACAGACTCTACTGACACTGTAGGCTTCGGTGTGACAGATAGAGTAGGAATCCTGGAGTCTCTTCATATAGCTGGGTGAGTAATAGCTGCCTTGCCTCTAAAGTAAAGGACATATCAAATAACCAGTAGACTGGATTTCCTGTGCTCCTTTTGGCCTTGCAGCTCAGTGCCCACTCCCCGCAGCTACAGGGGATTTGGCGCAGGAGAATATCTCACTTTTGATATTGCCCCCAAGGTGTGGGCCGGCAGGACAGATTTGCCGATTGTGTGCTCCACAAGATATGTGACATTTGGAAGGTCCGTCTCTCCTACTGCATCTAGGAGTAGGATTGCCAGCTTCATCATAATTTTTAAAATGGACACTCCAGCAGGAGTGCTGGAACCTCCCCTGCCCCATCCCTTCCCCCCAGATCTCACCCCTACCCAGCCCCTTCCCCCAAGACCCCGTCCTCTTTTCCTCTCCCTTCATTGCTCACTGCTTTTCTCCTCTCCTCCCCTCCCTGTTTGGGTCGGGAGGGGTCTCTCCTGCAGATCCAGGACTGGGAGTTGCAGCCACCCAATGCAGGTAGGAGGTGGCCCTGGCTGAGTAGGGGCTGGTGCAGGTGATGCCCTGGTGCCTCTCCACCTCCCCTGCCCGCAGTAACTGTTTGTCAGCATCAGGTCCCCCTTTCAACCAGACTTTCCAGTTGAAAACTGAACACCTGCCCGCCCCTAGCTAGGAAGCTCAGCTGCAGTTTAAATCCATCGTCCGCTGTAGAGATTTCTGGCCAAGCCAAAGCTCAGCTATAAGACTCCCACATAGCTAAAGAGAGTCTCTGGGAGCTCGTTCAGGTTTCAGGCAGATGCTGCCCAAGGCCTCCTCGAGGGGCAAGATGAGAAAGAGAAAATGAAAGCTCCTCTCGGTACTGTGAAGATACGCTTGTGCGACTCTGCAAGCAGCACCTACTGCTACCTCCACACCTGCCCCGTTTGAATCAGGGTTTACCAACACTGCCGTGCACACCCACAGCTCACCGCAGGGTAGTCCCATGGCTGGCATCAACAGCTGCTGGCCTCCTACACAGAGGACTGATTGCTGCCCTACTTCTGGCTTTTACTGTAAATTGCTAATGTCAGAAAGTGCTGAAGCTGCACAATGGCCCTTCCGTTGCTGCTCGCAACATTTCCAGGATGGCTCAGAGTTTCCTGTGCATTTGGCATGTTTGCTGAGGTTTTGGTCTTGTCTTCTCATCCCCCTTTCGCAGCTGGAGGAACTGAGGAAGGGAAGCGCCTAGGGGCACAGATCTTGGCATGAATGCCTGTCCTTGGTCCCAAATGCAGGACCTGAGCGTGTGCAGAATTTCAAAAGAGAGGGGGGGGGGGGGCTGGTGAGCCAGAAGAGAGGTGCAGGCCAGGGGATGAGCATGGTCTCAAGAACAGGTGTGTCGCTTTCAGAGCTTCAGGGAGCCAGCTTGGGCTCACAGTAGCTAGGAGCCACAAACACAAGGCAGAAGATACAGAAGAGGAAGGGCTCCAGTCTGGCCTGGTTGGCAGCTGGGCTCCCAAGTAAGGGAGCACGGATATTTCATTGGCATGGGAGAGAGGAAGATACAGCCATGGGATTGGCTTATGGTGCCAGATCAGGGCACGAGGTGGTAAGCAGAGCTGAGGGTAGTGAAGTCAGAGGCCCTTGCATGAGGGAAAGCTGTCAGGAAGGGAAGGATCACTGGAGAAGCTCTGGTTCTGTCAGCTGACTGGGCTCACTTGGATTTTGCCTGGCATTTTTTGAATCAAGTAGTTTGGGGTTCACTGTATTAATTAGCATATGTTAATTTTTCATTAACATAGGACAACTTGGTGGATAGTGGCATGGTCACAATACTGCCTGCGCAGGCTACATACATCACGGGTATTGGCAATTGCCCAGTCATGAAGCTGTAAGGTGCTCCAGAAAAACAGTCCCTTCAGCAATTCCCAGAGCCATCTCTGGGCGCCTGGACAATTCTATCAAGTGCCACGTTTAGCTAGTGGCCTTAGGGGGAGCCACATGGAGCAAGGCAGAGTGGGATATGGTGGGATATGGTGCTGCAGACACAGCATGCAATAAAACAGGCTGGCATGCCGGCACGCCAAAATCTCTACGCACGTGGTCCATTGACTCACTTCTCATCCATCCTGCTTTTCTACTGGCCTCCATGTGCCAATGTAGCTTTTGAAAATAGATACTCCGGGAGCATAGTCCTGCAGGGGATTCTTTGATAACCTTTCTCTTAGTAACTCAGGAAATCCACGGGAGTGCCGATAATAGAAACTACATCTTCTGGCTCGCAGGCCTATATTTGAGTCACAAGACTATATCTATAGTCTTTCCAGGCCGTCTCCCATTAAGCGTGTGCGGAAGGGTGAACAGAAGAGTTTATGCAGCTCTGACTGTGTTAGTCACTGCCAAGTGCTGGAGGCTATTGCAGGAATACTTTCCCACCAGAAAGGCCAGTGAAAACTCCAATAAGCAGTTTGAGTGCAAGGAGTTCATTGTGCAAAGTGAAAGCTGCGAGTGTGTTATCTTGTTCTTCCCCTTTCAGTGCCCTGTTACTGAACTCCTTCATTGGCAGGTGGATCCTGGAGTGGAGGCTAGTGGGTGAAGACACCAAGCCAGGTCATCTCGTGTAGATGGATGCATGGAGCAGACCCTCCATGCACACATCTCTTCTGTTCCACCTGCAAGGGTGACTCAGCCTTCTCCCCTGTGCCGTCTCCACCCCCACCCTCCTGAGGACATGCCAAAATATCCCTGTGAAATCCAAGGCCCCTGCTGAGAATAAAGACAGGGTGGTGCAGGTGAGGGGGGTGTAAATTGTCATCCCCCGAGTCCTATGGGAGTGAGTCAATAAAATAATGGAGATTATACTGGGGTAGTGAGAGGTGAATTTGGCCTGGTATGTAAGTCATACAGAGTTTAGCTAAGGCCAGATTCAATACCTAGTTTTCTTGGAGTAAATCTGGAGTGATTACAGTTATATCTGGGCCAGATTCATCTGCATAACAATGCACAGCAGCCATACAACCTGGTTTCACTGCTGCTTTCTCCCCCGGGGGTGCTGTGAAGTAGTCAGGGTGCATTTTCAGTACTGCCAGCTCTGTCCTTTTGGCCCACATCATCCGGTCAGACATATGACTACATAGAGCCCATTGACTTCTTTAGAACTCATCCTACTTCATTTATCCCAGTAGCCTGTCTTCCAACAGTGGCCAATGCCAGGTGCCCCAGAGGGAATGAAAAGAACAGGTAATCACCAAGTGATCCATCCCCCTATCGCCCGTTCCCAGCTTCTGGCAAACAGAGGCTAGGGATACCCAGAGCATGGGACTGCATCTCTGACCATCTTGGCTAATAGCCATTAATGTATCTATATTCCAGGAACCGAATTAGTTCTTTTTTTAAACACTATTGTGGTTCGGGCCTTTGCAGAATCCCCTAGCAATGAGTTCAGCTGGTTTTGTTTTCCAATATGTCCAGATCTGGTTCTGCCAGAGTGATTTTGAAGTACTGCTTAAAGTTACAGCTTTATTTCATAGCAGCACATCAGATTTTTCCTACTGGCTGCTCCTCAATAGCCTTTTGCTTATCAAGGACTTGCCTGTTAAAAAAAGGGGCTTTTTTTTTTATCACTGGGTGAACTTTTTGGCCCGAGGGGCACATCTAGGAATAGAAATTGTATGGCAGGCCATGAATGCTCATGAAATTGGGGTTGGGGTGCAGGAGGAGGTGGGGCTCTGGTTAGGGGTGTGGCCTCTGGGGTGGGGCCAGAAATGAGGAGTTCAGGGTGCTGGATGGAGGTCTGAGATGGGGGAGTGGATTGCGGGGGGAGGAGGGGAGGCCTCCAGCTGGAGGCACGGGCTCTGGGGTGGGGCTGGGGATGAGGAGTTTGGGGTGTAGGAGGGTGCTCTGGGCTGGGACTGAGGGGTTCAGAGGGCATATCAGGGCTGGGGCAGGCGGTTGAGATGTGGGAAGGGGGGCAGGCTACAGCTGGGGGTGCAGGCTCTGGGGTGGTTCTGGGGTGCAGGAGGGTGCTCCAGACTGGGATCGAGGGGTTCATAGGGCAGGGAGGATCAGGACTGGTTGGGGCATGGGGAGAGGCTCAGGGGGTGCAGGCTCTGAGCAGCGCTTACCTCAAGCGGCTCTCAGAAGTAGCAGCATGTCTCTTCTCTGGCTCTTACATGGAGGCACGGCCAGGCGGCTCTCCACACCACCCCGTCCACAGATACCATTCCTCAGCTCCCATTGGAGTGCCGCAGGGGGCCATTGGAGCACGTAGGAGCCGAAGCGGGGCCATGCTGCTGCTTCCGGGAGCTGCATGGAGCAGCCCTCTATCCTATTCCCCAGCTGGAGCACTGGAGCGTTGCAAGCCCCAGACCCTGCTCCCTAGGTCACTTTGAGGACTGACTTAAACTGGCTGGTGGGCCAGATCCAGCCCATGGGCCATAGTTTGCCAACCCATATGTTAGAGTGTAGGATTAGTGCCCAGTGCATCCATCTTCCCTCCTGTTGAAATCAGGGTCATCTGCATGGTGTCAGCCCACAAAGAGATCACTGTGTTCTTTGCTGATGGCAAGATACACAAGATGGCCCCAGCAGTACAGGCTTAGGGAAAGTACTACTGTGTAGGGGAATCAAGGTAGATTTTAATTTTAGCATCTCTGCAGTTTGGTTTTCTGTCCTGAATTTCCACTGTGCACACAGCCAGAGGAGGGGTTTGTATTGATGAGGTGGACCCCTGTTTTTATTTTACCTCAGTAATTGCCTGTATTATTCACCTCCCTGCCCCTGCCATTCCTGATGTGATCTTTTAAAAAAGTCCTGGTTTGGGCCAGTCTGGGAATTCTGCAAGAAGAGTGTTTCTCCAGCAACAGTGCAAAACAACATGAACAAACAAGTCATAGCTCCTTTGAAATATGGAGAGCTATTCTGATTTACACAGCTGATAATCTAGCTCTTTGTTCTCATACTTCTAAGAATTTTCCACTGCACATACTGTTTTAAAATCAGTTCCTCCGTCCCTTTCTGCCACCTCTTCTGGAGAAAATAAGTGTATCTGGCATTTATAGCGCTGGACTAAGAGTGAATTCTCATAGTCACTCTACCATTTGCTGTGCATCATTGAGTACAACCGTTAGCGCCTCCATCTGTGAGATGGAGACAAGAAAACTTATTCACTCATCTAAATGTCTTTGTGATCATCACATGAAAGACACTATTGACACACACAATGTATTATCATCACTGCCTCCTACTCAGCATGTTTTCCTGTTGCCATCAATTTCTTTCCCTTTCTCTTGAATTATTGCAGATCATTTTCGGGGCATTACACAAATGCTAGACTCCCCCTCAGGCAACTGCATTTAGACCTCCTGTGTGTGTGTGTGCAAATTCCAATCAATGCAACTGACTCACAATATCTCTCTTTAAATAGCGATTTCTCCAGCTCTTGCCAGGTCTGGACTGAATCCAGCCCAGTGAGGTCAAGTTGTCATAACTTACACCAGGGGCTAGAGCAGTAGAAGCAAACAACTGGAAAATATAAGGTCTAAGATCCAGCCTGTGGGCTTGATTCTCCTCTCATGCACTCCAGGGTCCACCAGGAGTAACTCAGTTGAAGTCAATGGAGATGACTGCAAGACGAGAAATAGCTCCTGAGGGTGGAGGGGTGGGGTGAGGGAGAGCTAATTTTATCTCACAGCTTTCTCTAGGTTCTCTGTCCTGTTACAGCCCACCCCATCCACACGTTAATGCCAGCTACACTCGCTATTTCGGTAACTTCTCGGTTTGGCCCCTGTTATTTCTTCTCACATGATGGGGGCTGAAATTATTGTCACTGAGAACATGAATTATCCTGTGAGGTTCCCATTCTGGAGCTGTTGGCCATTCATCTGAACTACAGAGTGGCCACCCTCATTAAGCTGTTTAGAAGGAAGCCCCTTCTTTGGTTCTGCCCTTTGCATGCTGAGTGGTTGGGGGCCCAATTCTCCTCTTCTCCTCTTACTTGGGTTTGACATGACTGTAACTCCATTGACTCCAGCAGAGTTGTTCCTGCAGTGTAAGCAGGAGGAGAATCAGGCCCCTGTTTGTCCAGTGCACTTGCTCCTTCTCTTGTTAAAGGTCTTTGCATGCTCACACAGTAGCTAGAGTAAGATGCTTTATTTTCTTACAGAGATTTCTTTCATTCTTCCACTATTTCCTGCTTTCTGATGCTGCTGGGAGACCAGACGTTGACTTAAAAAAAAAAAAGAATCTAACTTTTTGCAGGTTTAATGTTCATATACCTTTCCAGTTTAGGGTCTGAATTGCTTCTCTGTCCTATTTTCAAGTTTCTACATTACATTGCTGCCTTGTGCCTCCTTCCTACTATCTGATTAGTTTCTTCCCATGTTGTTGCAGCCATTTCTCGTCCTCTGTGATCATTATTTCCTGGATAACACTTCTTCTATAGAGTAGCACTTTCATCTTTAAGGTGCATAATAAATGTTAAGTAATTAAGCGTAGGTAGGTAAGTATCAATATCTCTGTTAAGTAATTAAGCGTAGGTAGGTAGGTATCTATATCTCTGTTTTACGTGAACTTAGAGACAGAGAGGTTAAGTGACTTGCCAAGACAACAGAACTTGGCAGTCACATAGGTGGGATTAGCTCTCAGTAGGAGTTCCTGGTTTCTAGTCCTGAAGGCTGACCACTAAATAATGCTAATTCTCTCTAGCATCAATGTTTTTCTTCCTATAGCCCTCCTCCTGCAATCTAGCTTAGCCTCTGTCTTACTGTGGTTATTTTTACCCTGTCGTACATCACTACCTATACTGCATGGAAATAGATGCTTAGATGCTTATAGAAAATAGGATCTTTATAAGGGACAGCAACCTAGATCTGTGATACAGAGTCATCCACAGCACAAAATCATATACTTGTAGAAGATTACAGTATATGATTCTTTGCAGAAAGATGGGAATATAGTGCATTGTGTATTGATACACAGTGTAGAATTGTTGGCATCAAATGAAGACTAGTTTGTAAAATGCAGGAGAGATGTCATTCCACTCTGTTTATGCATCTGTGATACAGTCTGCTTTCTGCTGCCTCTATTGCCTGCTTCACTTATCATTTCCTTCCTGTTTCTACGTCCGTGCCTGCTTGACTGACTATATTATCAGGAGAAGTTTGAAGGGAAACTATGCTTCTGCTTTTCCAGCTTTTCCTTTACTAATGAGGTTACCGATGCTGGTATTTGAAATGTACTCCTTTGGCTGAAGCCTAACTGAGTTTCCAGGGTCCCACTGATTGAACTATTCCAAAGCAGTCCTTGTAACCAGGGCTTGAAAATGTACGGTGGTGGTTATGCTCTGTAAGATGAGTAACTGATACGTTTTTGTTTCCTGTGTGGTGTGTCTTTAAATTTCTAGGAGTCCTCCAACCAGAAAGATGGTTGTCATTTTGTGAGTCTTATTTTATATAGCATGTTACAGAGGAGAACCACAGTGTGCTCCTGTATGCAGATTTTACTTTGAGCTGAGATTAAGGTAAACATCTAATCAGTCAGCTCTGAAGGACAGAGCATGAAAAGCATATTGGATAGAATGGGTCAAAAATATGAATTTTCATCCAGTGGAGAATGCTATTATATTGAGATCGGTTATTATCCCAGATCGGAGGAAATTTCAAAATGTCAAAATATTTTGCTTCAGCTTGGTTAAATGTGATTGTGTGCTCCTCTGACCTGCCATGGTGCCTCATGGGAGTTGAAGTTGTAATCTCATAATGCACTGTGCTGGTTCAGCCAGAGTGCATCATGAGAGATGTAGTCCAGGCCTGGAGTCCAGTCCATTAGGGAGAATGGGGGCACCTGAGGCACCTGAATTATAACTCTCATGTGCCGTCATGGCAGATGGAGATGAATGCTGAACTGACCCAAAACATAACATTTCAGTTCAGTTTGACAGACTGATGTGTTTTGATTTCAGTGAGTCTAGCCAAAAGTGAAATACTTTGTTTCAATTTTCCAGATGGAAAATTGAAGCATTTCATCAAAATTGAAATTTTCCCATGGAAAATTTTTGATGTGGGAAACTATTTTCTGTTGAAAAAACATATTGATGGAGAATTGTCAAGAAAGTCTAATGTCGAACACCTACCAGTCAATGGACTAATCCTATTACCGGGGGAGGGCACAAAAGAACAAAATGGGAGCTCAACAGCAAGCTCCAGTGGCATTGCCCTCATGAGAAAATTAGCTACCATCTTCCCAGGAGCCTGGACTCCCATCATGGTGCTGTCCCTAGACCCTGCTTACGAGACTCTGTTTTCCAGACTGGCCTCTGTATAGTAGATGTCTGATATATTTGAAAACCTCCCCTTGCCTTTGGAAGAAAGAAGGAGCGTGCTGCTTGGGAAGACTATGAGCAGTAGCAGAGACATGGGAGATATATTTCTGCAGACACAGGGAGACAGCTTTGCATTGTTCAGATTTGCTTCAATGGTAAAAGTAGGATTTGAGCTAGGAAATGGTGTAAAGCATTGTTTTACACCTTTTGAGGATATGGCCCCAATCTTTAAAAAGGAAGTTGAAATTCTGCAATTGATATTTGAGACAATGGGCAGGTGACTGGTGCTAGTTAAGAGATTTCCCCACTACAATAACCCTAATCCCCAAGGACAACCTTACTCTTTATGTAAAGAGTGACCAGTCAAGCAGTTGAATTAACCACAGTATAAAATTACAACACATTTCAGCTTCCGTCTTCATCAGATGATGAAAGATTCATCTGAATCACTGTGTAACCTGTAGAATTTCAGACTGTTTTTCAAAGGAGCACAACAGAACAATAAACAAGGATGTGTTCTAAAGAACTCCAGATGTTGCGGGGTAAATTGCTCTCAATAATCCTTAATGCTGAGTCACACTCAGCTGTCTACTAGAGCTGGTCAAGAGTGTAGGGATGAAACTCCTTTTGATGACTCTTTTTGTTTTGAAAAAGTTTTGAAAATGTCCTATTTTGACATTTTCTGAATGATATGTTTTGTTTTTTTTAGTTCAAAATAACTTTTTATTTAGAAACGTTTCATATTTTTCTGTTAAAATGAAACGGTCAAAATTGAAATGAAACATTTCTCTTTGTTTTATGCAAAACATTTCAATTGAGCTGAAACTTTTTATTTTTAGTTAGTGAAAAATTTTGAGATTTTGGCTTTTTGTCTTAAATTGGGGCAGGAAAAAATGTCAAAATCTCAAAATTCTTCTCAGGACAAGAAATCCATTTCCTGACCACCTGTGCTTTCTACATCAGTGTAGAGTGTGAGAAATCCTCTTGGTATCAGCTGAGTTCCTCTAGATTTACATCCATGAACATGAAACCTGACATGAGGGATTGTGTCAAAATGACATCTGCTCCATGAAACCTGACATGAGGGATTGTGTCAAAATGTGCCCGATCCTGTGGAGTGCTCAGAGTTTCTGATGAAGTGTTAAGTACAGCTGGGTGGGAAAAGATTTTCCTGTCCTTTGAACATTTTTGAGATTTGAATTTTTTCTCATTCTGCACTGGGATGAAACCAAGACCTTTTCAACAAGAGAGATAATTCCCTGTCTGGCTAATAGCCCTAAGCATTCACCTGGGATGTGGGGTCAGGGACCCACTGCTGAACCCAGACCCAGCTCACTGCCTTCAGCTGATTCAGCTAATAAACCTGGCCTCCTGCAGGCACATTCTTAAACCCTGCAGCAGGCCTGGGTCCCTGGCTGCTCCGCAGAGTCCCACAGCTGTGCTGCTCATGCTTTCAGCTCCCTCCTTGTTCTTGGCTCTTATTCCTCTCTACTGCTGCTTGTTCCTGTCTCCCACTCCTAGTTTCCTTCCCTGGTTCCTGCCACTGCTCTGGCTGACCCTTTGGTTCTGATTCTTGGCTCTCGGCTCCGGCTCGCTTTCTGGACTTGGTGTTTAGTTTCTAACCAAGGCTCCGCCCCTTGGTTCCTTCTTCTTGGCTCTAGCTCACTCCCTGGACTCGATAACTCGGGTCCTGATCAGGGCTCCGGCCACTAGGCCTGGTCATCTCTGCCCAAACCATTAGGCCAGCCTCCTGCCCTGACCATTAGGCAAGACCACCCATGGCCCAGTCCTTAAAGCGGGAGACCTGGGTTCAAGTTCTCACTCTGTCTGATTTGGAGCAGGGACTTGAATCTGAATCTTTGCATCCCAGCTGAATATCCTTCTCACTAGGGTATGGGCTATTCTGGATGGATGAATGCACCGACTCTCTTTCTCTCTTCCTCCCTGATAAAAAAAAACAAAACTTTTTTGACAAATTGGTATTTTTCCAGTGAAAAACTGTGAAGATGAAAAATTCAAGACTTCTTGTATAGAGCGCCCACAATTACCAAGGCTGAGAACCACTGTTACAAGATAACACTCTCTTGTCATCAAAGCATTTTGGGATAAATTAGCTGTGGCAGATGCCATGCAAACTAAGGTTGTGCTAGATTATAAAGGAGGTGATAGATATTTTACAGACCATATTTTGAGTGGGTGGGAACATGTACCTGCGAAGCCAGTATCTGGCATTAGTCCTGCTGCAGAATCTCACCCAGGACTGGAAGCCAGTGGCCTGTAATTGCCCACCTATCTGAGTGAGAGTGGAAAGAAAATGATAGAGAAAAAGTGACGGTGTCCTCCTCAAAACAGTACTGAGATTCACAGCCCATGTCAGAAACACTGACCCAACCGTCATATCTTAGCACTTCCTTTTACAGGTCGCTACGAGAGAGAAAGAGAAAGATGGGCCGTGGGGGAATTCCCTCTCCCTGCCACGCAGCCCCTTTTATTTGTGGTGGTGTATGAAGCCTGCGTGAGGCAGAGGTCTTTGGCTGATAGAGCCAGTGCCTGCTGAGTAATACATAAAATGCCGTTTGGGTTTCCAAAACCATCAGTAAGGAGCCCTGGACCACGCAGCACACACTCATCTGAGCTCATGGAGACAATCAGGGATCGGAATTTCCCCTCCTTCTCTTTGTTCCAGTGCTGAGGAGTCACGTTTACTGGGCTGAAGTTAAACCCTTTTCTGATCTTGGCCAATAGATTGCAGCTCAGCATTTCCATGGACTGCCACAGATCAAGAAGGTCAGTGGAAGGAATCATTACTACAAGGCAATGTCTCTCTCCCTGCCCCGCATATCTGAAAGAGAATTTGACCGAACCTTTGCAGCATGTCTGTGGGCTTTGTTAGCCACACAATAACGCTTTTCATTCATGGCTCTGTTGTAAAGGAAACCAAGAATGTTGGTGGCCTGAATAGAAATATACATTGAAGAGGTCATTGGGTGACTCAATTTTGCCTGGTGGAATTACATTCCGTCTGTATTTACAGACAAGGAAAATATCCTTACAAACTGATGGAATGTTTCAGAAGAAAACAAATTTGGGTTATAATCAGCTAAATTCCCCCTCTCTCTGAGAGTGAGTGATTGCCACAGGAATGTGAAAACATGTCACATGAGCAGGAAGTAAACAGAAAAGCTCATCAGCCCTGTCCTGTGACTGCTGGGAATGGAATCCTTCCCTCCCAGCAGCCACTCTCCCAGCTCTTCCCCTGAGAACTAGTGCATGGGGTGGCGGAAGCAGAGGTGGATTTAACTCTCCATCACCTTCTTGGCATATTTTGTTGCCCTACTGACAAAAGATAGTGAATATTTTATGGGTTCCAGATAATGCTCAGTAAAGGTAATGGGCAAATTGATCTGAAAGTAAATATAAAATCACTGCTGATAAAATCTGTAGATGACACAAAGGTTGGTAGAGAGGTAAACAATGACGACAGGGCAGTCACATAGAGTGATCTGAATCACTTGGCAAGCTCAACAAGATTTATTTTAATATAGCCAAATGCAAAGTTAGAACAAGGAGTGCAGGCCGTATGTATAGAATGGTGGACTGTATCCTGGAAAGCAACTACTCTGAAAAGGATTTATTGGCCATAGTGGACAAACAACTCAACTAACTTCAGGGAGGGATCGGTTGCAAATCTAAAGATGAAAGGCAACTTGAGTGAGAGCATGAAATGATCAATTTCCTGATTATAAGAGAAGGAAAGGCAGGAGTCAGAGCAGTAGAGTAAGGACAATGGATTTCAAAAAAACAGACTAATAAACTCAGAGAACTGTTAGGTAAGGTCCCATGGGAAGAAAATCTAAGGGAAAGAGGAGTTCTGCAGATCTGGCAGCTTGCCAAAGAGACAGTATTAAAGGCCCAACAGCAAAGTATCCTCACACAAAGAAAAAACAGGAAGAGACCAATATAGTTGCATAATGAGCTCTTTAATGACCTAAACATTAAAAAAAGCAATCCTACAAAAGTGAAAACAGAGATAAAATTGCTAAGGATGAATACAAAAGACTAGGACAAGCATGTCGGGAAGAAAATTAGAAAGCCTAAGGCACAAAATGAATTACACCTAGCAAGGGAATAACACACAATAAGAAGAGTTTCTATAAATACTTTAGGAGCAAGAGAAGGAAAAAGGAAAGCATAGGTTCTCTAGTTAGCATGGAAGGAAAGCTAATAACAGAGGACACCAAGAAGTCTGAGGTGTTGAATATCTATTTTGCTTCAATTTTCACTAAAAAGGTTAATTGTGACCAGTAGCTTAACACAATTAATATTAATAACAAGGGGGGAAGGAACACAATCCAGAATAGGGAAAGAACAAATTGTTAAACAATCAATTTGTAAGCACTTAGGGCAGATGTCTCCAAACTTTATGAGATGAGGGCCATATTAGATTTTCGAAGGGGCTTCGCGGGCTGAAGCGACTGTGAAAAAATTCAATATATGCAAAATCCTCCCCCCCGCCTTTGCTTCTTCAGCCACTGCTGTGATCCCCCGCCCCTTTGCTCCTCTGGCCGCTGCTGCGCCTCCCCTTTACTCCTCCGGCCGCTGCTGCGGGGGCACTCACCCCTCTGCACATGGGACTGCTGGCAGCAGCTTGCGGGGGTGGGGGGGGGGGGCACCGGTGGCTTCTCCACGTGTCTTCTCGGCGTGCCTGCTCAGCTAGAGGGCCGGACAAATTGAAGCCGCGGGCCGGATCCAGCCCCCGGGCCGTAGTTTGGAGACCCCTGACTTAGGGGATAATAGGGTTATAAAGAATAGTCCAAATAAATTTGTCAAGAACAAATCATGCCAAACCAACCTCATTCCTTCTTAGGCAGGGTTACTGGCCTACTGGATGGGGTGATGCAGTAGATGTGATATATCTTGATTTTAGTAAGGTTTCTGACAAAGTTCCACATGACATTTTCATAAGCAAACTAGGGAAATGTGGTCTAGATGAAATTATTATGTGGTGGGTGCATAACTTATTAAAAGATTGTACTCAGAAGAGTTTCACTATCAAATTGGGAGGATGTATCTAGTGGAAGTCCACGGAGGTCTGTCTTGGGTGCGGTGCTATTCAATAGTTTCATTAATGTCTTGGACAATGGAGTAGAGAATATGCTTTTAAAATTTGCAGGTTGCACCAACCTGGGAGGAGTTGCAAATACTTTGGAGGACATGATTAGAATTCAAAATGACCTTGATAAGTTGGATAATTGATCTGACATCAGCAAAGGAAATTCAATAAAAACAAATGCAAAGTACTAGACTTAGGAAGAAAAAATCAAATGCACAATCACAAAACAGGAAATAACTGGCTAGGCAGTAGTACTGCACAAAAGGATATGGGGGTTATAGTGGATTACAAATTTAATATTAGCCTGCTATATGATGCAGATGCAAAAAAAGTAAATATAATTCTGGCATGTTTTAACAGGAGACAAACCCTAAGAGTGGATATGATAGATATGATGATAGATAGATATGATAGACGAACCCTAAGAGTGGATATGATAGATATGTTTGATAGTCTTATAAAATCTTGATTGTTGTGAAGAAAATGAATAAAGAAATGTTGTTATTTAAGCCTTCACTTAACACAAGAACCAGGGGTCATCCAATGAAATTAACAGGCAGTAAATTTAAAACAAACAAAAGGAAGTATTTCTTCATACAATGCACTTGTGGAACTTTTTGCCACTTTAGTACTGAAATTCCCCAAGATAATGACCTCTTGAGATAGCGATGATGTGAGATAATGACCTTGGCAAATAATGTATTTTAAAAATCTTGGCCTACTAGGAAACGTATATTTATATGTTTCCTAGTCACAAATCTGGCTTCTGGAAAAAAGTCACTAAAACATAGTCCAATGCTCTGGCTGCTGCTGTTTGTCATGCCACCATTCACTCTATTACTCTATTGCCCCAGGCAATATTTAATGGCCCTGCACTGTCACCTTCTGCTGCCGCCTGCCACTGTGACCTCTATGAGTCAGTCTGTCATGGTTCCACCTGACTCTCAGTGATTTTAGCTCTCGGAGGGAACCTCGGTGCTAGTGCAGGCTGGGCCATCGCTTCCACAGAAACACTGTCCCACAGCTGGTCTAAGTACTTAGCCCTGATTATCAGAGATTTCAACTCTAGTTGTCACTTAACAAACCAAAAGATTCTCTATGAAGCCTCATCAGGTCTGTTTTTAAACAGTGTAGAGGGGCAGATCAAATAGTATTTGTGACTTAGGCAGACCATCAAGCAAAACACCTGTCCTCTCTCTTGATGCCCTCAATCAGCACAGGCTAAGGACAGTTCTACTGCCCTTTATTCCTACAATAAGAATAATATTTTATTACCCCCTGCATTCTAGTGATTTGTAACCCAACCCCTGCCAAAATCTATCCCTTGGGCAATACAACTCTGTTTACCGGATACCTAGGTAGATTAGGTGTGAATGTAAATATAGTCTGGTCCTGAAGCCTTTCTCCCTAGCCCCCTGCTCATCACTAGCTGTCAGGGAGAACTCATTTAGACTTTGCTTACAAATCATAATTTGAAATTATTAGATTGGCCAACATTGCCAAAATGAATGCACTGATGTTGTCACAAAAAACAAAAGCTGTATAAAGAAACTAGTCTGTGCTCATACTTTTCAACTCTATTACACTTTTTCAGATACATGTATTTGATCATATACTTTATATGCTTTTAAAGTGTATTATTTTGAATTGAAATGGAAACATTTCCAAACCATCGGCTAAATTGGCTAAATCACTAAAGTGTAAATCGCTAAATTACACTGCATGTAACTAGTTCACAAAACTGGTGTGGGGAGGAGATTTGGCGGGGGTGGGGAATAGGGAAATCTCTGGACTTAGTCCAGTTCTTATTTCAATTGCAAAGTTGCTGCTCAGTCTACACGTAGTATTTTTATAATCAATTTGATTGCGACACAGTTCCATTTCGGATGTGGGTTTGTACTGATGCCAGCTCAGAGCAGGGACAGGAGCAGAGTGTTAGCATGTGTGATTCACACATCCCTTTAATATAGTGTATCACAGTTTGTGTAAGAAAAGCAGGACTGGGGAATATGATTGCGATTGTACTGCCCTGGATATGTTTGAAGGGCTGGAAGGAAAACTGGCTGTTTGGGTGGGACCAAATAAATTTTGTTCATATATCCTGAGACATTCGTCCAGGTGTTTCCTCTTTGTACAAATACACCAAGACAATCAAAGATTTTGGTAAAAGAATTTGCAAGGTTTCCTATGCTTTTCTTACTGCTCTGATTCTTGGGAAAAGTGAGGTGGATCTGAGTTATCACTTAGGATTGCCTTGGAAAAGGAATATTAAGAAATCCTGAAAAGTCTCACTTTAAAAAGTGTCTAAGCTATTACTTTACAGGAATGAAAAATAACTTATTTGTATTGCAGGAGTACTTAGGAGCCCCAGTCTTGAACCAAGACTCCAAGGCAAGGGCTAGATGTGGTACAAACACAGAACAAAGAGATGGTCCCTGCCCTGTAGATCTTACAGGGTAGGTAGGCAGGACAAAGGCAGAGTGGGAGAAAGGATATGTTATTATCTGCAGTAGTACGCACAGGGAAGTGGGACACAGAGAAAAGAAGTGCAGAATTTTCAGAAGGGCTAAGCACAGTTTGGGATCAGGCTTCTGAAACAGTTCTGTTGAGAACAATGGGAGCGGCTCAGTGCGGTGCTTTTGTGAGAAACTGCCCCCCCCCCCACCCTTTGGGTGTTGCTGAGCACTCTTTAAATATCTGACCCTATGTGATTTGCCCCAGGTCACCCAGGAAGTCTGTAGCAGAACCGAGGAGTGACCTAGATCTCATGATTCCTAAGCCAGTGCTTTAACCAGCCTTCTTCTGTAGCTTCCAGTACTTAATTGCTCATCGCTTCCTAGCTGCCAGTGGTAAAGTTAAGCATATGTTGGAGCAGTTTAAATCATCTTGGCATCTAGAATTCAGCTGCTTAGGAGAGTCATGCTCACAAGACGTGGGGAACACCTCGTTCAGTAGTGTGGGACATATCATGCCAGTCATTAGTGATAAGTGGGATGGTTCAAAACACACCGTATAGAAGACAAATCCCTCCGAGTTTACACTTGTGCTAACAGGTGTCTGAGTCCGGCCAATCCGTGCGGTTTGAACGTCTTGAGGTCAGGCATATCCCGTGAATCACTTCTTAGGACCCAAAACCTGCCATGGTCAACAAGCCTGTCAGCCTCCCAGCCTCTAGAGTGCTTACAGCAGAGAAAGTACCATTAGGACAGTGTAAAGGAGACCTAATGAAAATACACTGACTTTAATGCAGTGGGTGCAATGGTTTGGTTACATTTCCTGTTCCCCGGTCCCTGGCTTGTATCTGTGCTGCTTATTGCCTCTCACTGAGAGTAGGATTTTACACTGATCAAAAACAACATTCCATCTGCTGCCCATTATCCTGATGCTTCTAATCATTCCACTTCTCAGTGCAATTTACTTTGGACCACTTTGGCACTTACTTGCCCCGTCTGAAAATTTGATCATGGCCGAATATACACCAAAGAGCCACCTGAGAAAGTAGGACGTAGAATGCAGTGAAGGGCCTTTGCTACTTCCCAGCAGAGGATCCCCTATACATGGGTTAATCCTGCCAGGGCTGGTTATGCTGGCCTTAGGGGTGCTTTGCACCAGTGGCATGGTACAAAGCAACCTGAATGCAGGGGAGAATCTGCTCTGGTGCCCTGGGAGTATCAAAAGTGCTATTTAAAAACTATATATAAAGTCACAGTCCCCTGGCCTTCCTACAGGGCAACGATCTCTATCCTCTGGAGCCACATGCAGCATTTGGACACCTACATGTGGAGTTCATGCTTGACGCTTTTCTCGCTCTTGGTAGTCCCAGTGTCTTAATCACCTTTTGATCCCAGGTGCTTTACAAACTGGCATATGCTGTGCCATTCCAGGGAGCACAGGTACTGCTCCCTCCCTGTGCTCTAGGGTACAGATCAGCCCAAAGGGAGCACTGCACCATCCACAACAGCCTCTTGAGATGGCTAGCTGTACATTTGTATCACTCCCAGGTGCTGGGAGCTCCAAGAGGGCTTGTGCCCCTTTAAGTATGATCCCTCCCAGAGCTCCCCTTTGGGGTGCTGCCTCTCTGGTCTGTGCAGATTGCAAACTACATAGCCCATCTCAAAATAATCTTAGCTATTACACTTGTGGTGAACTGTCACAAATCTATGTTGCAATCGCCTTAGTCACTGCCTCTTAATTCAAGGAAACGATGCAACATTCTAAATATAGAAATGAGCATATCAAACAACTATGCTTTTCTTATGCTGAGATTGCCAGAGGGAACAATCTCAAAGGCATGGAGCTGGGCGTCAGTGAAATGGTTAGATAAATAAGCAACATCACAAACCTTCACCCATAGAATCAAGCAGTGTGAAAAAGTTTGGCTAAATATTTCTCCCCTTGTTTTTCACCTTTGTAATGGTCGACGCTTATGAAAAATAACACGAGGCTGTTTGTCCAGGGGCTTTTTTTTCCACTGCAGTGTTAGCATGAGTTATCCACTCTTGAGTTAACTCCTGTTGAGTTAGCCTAACTCGTGAGAGCAGCCTCACTGTGAAATCACACTCATATCGCAGCTGGATGAGAAGCACAGAGAAGCGGAGTCCCTGCTGTATGGTTAGCTTCAGCATCCACAGCACTTGAACTTTAATTCACACCCCCGATAGGCCAGGTAGCTCTTCTTTAAAGCACCACTTAACTCAAGCTAGAGATTTGTCTGTGTGGACATGAGTTTGGTCAGGAGCAATGCTCGTGTGATACCTGGAGCTCACATTGCAGCGAAGACAAGCCCTAACTCTTTATGGCCCTCCCCACTTCTTCCACTCATCTAGCACTTACATCCTTTCAGGCTCTTCACATGAGCCACTTCCAGATGTACCTATTCTCTGAAGCTCCTGCCATCTGGGGCAGCCTCCCTCTATCTTTTCACCTTGTCATCTCTCTAGCTCATTTCAAATCCCAGCTGAAAACAGCTGTGCTCCTTTGAGAGACATGATCTTGCTTCCCTGTAGCTCTGCAGCTGGCTTACTGCTAGGAAACAGCACAACAGATGTGGTGCAAATTAAAGGCACGCTGTGCTTCATTGTGCAGAGGTTACACAGAGCAGAAGAAACGAGCACCTTGTGCTTTCTCCCAGGGTTGCCCCTTATCCCAAGAAGGAGTGCCCTGTAAAAATCTCCAGTCACCTCATTGTCATCCTTCACATCCCTCCTTCTGGCTCACTTCTGCTGGGATGGCCACCAAAACTGGCAGCTGGTGTGCTGTGAGCATGGTTCATGACACTGATCAGAATCATCTCACTGTTTCCCTTATGATCCTCCACCCATTCAGTTCAATGAGACTTTATTGGCATGACCAGATACACAAGTGTTGCCAAAGTGTAAGGAAAAGACAGTCCCCTTGAGTGCCTGTCAAAGGCAAGTATGATGCACCCAGGATAGGGTTATGCTGCATGTTGGCGTCTGATCCCCCATTTATCATCATTGTCCATTCCTGGGCTGGGGCCCCAGGCTAACTGCTCCTTTCTCCCAGGTTGGGTAGTTTTTACTTGTCTCTTTTTGGTGAAACTTCTCTTATGGTTTCTGATTCTTTGAGGGATAATCTGGCTCATGGGTCTTCATATTTGGGACACCTCTTATCCCTCATCTGACACTTGGATTGTAAGCTCTTCAGCAGGGTTTGTACAGGCAAATAAATAATAATAAATAATAAACCTCATGGAACTTGAGCCAGAGTATGCATTCTCCAGTTTGAAAAAAGCGCCTTCAGGAAATACTGGAGAAAACCATTCATTCAAAAGGATTTTAAAATTACCTTAAGAAACATAGGGACATTGCTTAGAAGTGGTGGTGCTTCCTTTGCTTGTGGAGCCAAGAGAGGTTATGTGCAAGAGGATCAGAGGGTCTCAGGGACTGACTTTTCCTTGTCAGCTCTGTTCAGTTTGGGGCCTGGTTTTCAGAAGCAAGGCACCTACAATTAGAGCTGGTAGAAAAAATGGAAAGACAAAGTCAGCCAAAACCATTGAAATTGGTTTCTGTTCTGGAGGGTTCAAAATGGAACCATATTTAGCTGTTTCAATGGTCACAATTCCATTTCTCCCCTTTCTTCCCCTTGTAACAGGTGGCTTATCTCGTAAAGGCTGCTGGGCCTGGAGCCAGCCAACTCTGATTACACTGTTCTACAGCCAAAATGCTTCTGAAATACATGTAGTCAAACTTTACTAATTCTGGGTCACTGAGAACGAAAATGATGCTTAAAATGGTTGATTGGCTCTAGTTTTCAAGATATGCTATTGGGTCAGTATCTACCACCCTTGACATGGGAATGGCGGAGGATAAGTGAGTTATAAAGGGAAGGGATCTCAATTTAAACCAGAAATGACTAAAATACATCTTTGACTGGATCTATGAATAAATCTATGACTGGGTTTGGACAGTACTTGCTTTTTAGGCAAAACAATGAATGATACAATCTGAAGCTGGTATTGCATCATACATGATATGAATTGCATCATGTTATTCCTAGAAGTCATGGATGATGCAATCATAACGAAGCTTACATCACTCTGCTGAACAAATTGCCCCATATGAGCTCTAGAAATCATACAGCGTCATGCTCTCTTATTTGTCAGTGTTTGATTTTGCAAAGGGACACATTTCTGTTTCGCCAAAGTGAGCAGAGATGCCTTGTACTTGTGTGAACAGTGCAGATAACTTCTGCTATGTTTGTGGTGAAGTGACTTTTGCATCACAAAAGCGCAGTATAACCACTATGGTTAAGAAAGCCTATCACCTTTATTTTGGCTGCAAAACTGGAGATCAGGACAAGAGGTGGGCCCCACACATATGCTGCAACACTTGTGCAACAAATCTTCACCAGTGGTTGAACAGGAAAAGGAAATCTATGCCTTTTGCAGTGCCAATGATTTGGAGAGAGCCAACAGATCATACCAGCAATTGTTACTTCTGCAAGGTGCCTCCAGTTGGGAAAGGTGTGTCAAAGAAGAAAAAGTGGACTGTGCATTATCCAAACATTCCATCAGCTATACGCCCAATACCCCATGGAGAAGGACTTCTGGTTCCTGATGCACCAGAATCATTCTCACTTGAGTCAGACAAGGAAGAGGAAGAGGATGAAACTTCTGGTCCTGAACCATCAATGTCACAGGACCCACATTTTCTCCCATCCTCCTCCTCTGAACCACACCTCATAACACAAGCTGAACTGAATGATCTTGTCAGGGATTTGGAACTACCCAAGAGTAAGGCAGAGCTGTTGGGCTCCAGACTACAGCAGTGGAATCTCCTGGCAGGTGATATTAGGGTTTCCATGTTCCGTGACCGTCAAAAGGATCTTGTCCCATTCTTCTTCACGGAAGGTGATCTTGTAGCCTGCAACAACATCTGTGGTGTGATGGCAGCCCTCAACATCGTTCACGATCCAGATGAGTGGAGACTCTTCACTGATTCATCGAAGACGAGTCTTAAAGCTGTTTTGCTGCATAATGGCAATGTTTTGCCTTCAATTCCAGTTGATCATGCAGTCCATATGAAGGAAACCTATGACAACATGAAACAACTTTTGAGGTGATAAACTATGACCAACATCAGTGGCAGCTTTGTGGCCATTTGAAGGTTGTTGCTCTCTTGCTTGGTCTGCAGACTGGATACACAAAGTACTGCTGTTTTCTCTGCGAATGGGATAGTCGTGCAAGAGATTCCCACTACATCAAGAAAGATTGGCCACTCCGACAGTCACTGGAGCCTGGGAGGAAAAGTGTTCAGCCTCCACCACTTGTTGAATCAAGGAAGATTTTGTTACCACCCTTACACATCAAGCTGGGTCTGATGAAGAACTTTGTTAAGGCTATTGACAAAACACAAGCAGCTTTCAAGTACCTCCGTGGAAAATTTCCGAGGTTAAGTGAAGCTAAGATAAAGGAAGGTGTCTTTGTTGGTCCTCAGATTCGTGAACTTCTTCGAGATGATGCATTTGACCATGCACTGCGTGGCAAGGAAAAGACGGCATGGAAAGCCTCCCAGTCAGTGGCAATATATTTTCTCGGAAATGACAAGGCAGACAACTACAGGTTGTTGGTGGAAAACCTCCTCGAGGCATACAAAAGCCTTGGTTGCAACATGTCACTAAAGATACATTTTTTGCACTCTCCTCCAGATTTTTTTCCACTGAACTGCGGAGCAGTGAGCGACGAGCACGGCGAGCGATTTCACCAGGACATTGCAACAATGGAGAAACGCTATCAGGGCAAATGGAGCCTATCAATGCTTGCAGACTATTGCTGGACAGTGACAAGAGATGCTCCATTTAATAAATACAAGAGACAAGCCAAGAAGCGCCGAGTAGACACTGAATAGGACTAAACTATGTACATAATAGTTTTTTGCTTTTTGTTTCATAATACATTTTATTTATATAACCCTTTTGCTGATTTTTAAAGTGTTACATAAACAGGACAGGTGAAATATTATCATGTAAAGCAACCATAAACACATGAAAAGACCTAGGTTTACAATTTATGATTAAAACTCTACTATCTACACAATATACATAGACATAAAATGTAAAAACTTAAATTTCTTAGAAACAGTAGCCAATCAGTTGTTTTAATTGTCATGTTTGAATTCAGCACATCAAAATACACAATAAATATCACATTTTATCTCTGAAGCAGACGACTTCTAAAAAATTGTAGACCCGTGTTATTGAAGAGGCACATCTGGGTATGAATCAGTGATTTCCTTATAAAGAGCAGTAGGTGGCTGTCATGAAGGGGGTTGACCACAGAGATCAGAGACTGATAGGTGGCTCCAGCAGAGAGTCCTGGACTGAGTACAGCTAGGCAGGGCCTGGGAATAACCAGCTAAAGCAGGGAAGGCCAAAACAGGGTGATTAGAGACTGCTAGGAGAGAGCCGCCTTTGGGACTGAGACTGAGGAAGGGCGTGGGAGAGAAATGACAAGAGGGTAAAAGGGAAGGATTTTGAGTTTGGTCTTCGAGTTTATTTTATCTGAATATCCCCAGACCCCAGAAAGTAGGGTTGTGAATGGACAAAAAGGGTGTGTGGAATTTGACATGCTCTGTGGGTGAGGGGACTGAGGTAGGCTTGTAATGTGACCCCCTAGGCCATAAGGGGATACTTGAGAAGTGGCTGGCCTGGCTAAACCTTCTCTTTTTGTCACCAAGTGGAAAAAAAGAATATGCTGAATTGAATTCTTTTCCTCTTCCTTTTTCCTCTGTCACTTTTTGAAACTTCTGACTTCGGAAAAATTGCTATGGCAAAAGAAACTAAAAATAACAGCCCTGAAATTTCAAAAAATGTGTTTTTTTCAAAATGTACTTTAAAAAATTTAAATTGTCAAATTATTTTCCCACCCCGCCCCCCGCCCGCAAGCAAACAAAAAAAAATTCCCTGAAATCATTGGGAACAAGTTTTGGTTTAAAAAAAGTCATCTACCCAAAGTTGTTCACATAAAAAAAACGACTTTGCAAGTGTGTGAACAACTTCCATGTAAGGCACCTGTGACTGTAAATTAACTGCATATGCTAATAGTCAATTAGCATTGTAACTGGTCACTTGCATGTGCACTGACCTGATTTGGGTGTGCATTTGTGGTAATTACACACACACTTTAATTTGATAATTAATTGGTTTTGAAAACTAGATGCCTTATCTTTCAAAAATGAAGTTAGTGCTGATGAAGGTACATGCCTGGCTGCTCAAGAGAGTGAAGGTCTTCATTTTTTTTCTCTCAAAATCTGGTTAAAACATACAGGCTTGTAAGCTCCTTGGCAGGCAGTGTCAGAGGGACACTAGTGGTAAGTGATAATGTTCATTGTCAGAGTCTGAGACAGGATCTGATCCAAAGCCAGTTGGATTAAACAGAAATATTGCTACTGACTTCAGTAGGTTTTTGGATCAGGCCCTTACTTGCTGGCCGTTTCTAAATTCCTGACAGATTCATGGTTAAGGATCAATATAATTTTTTCCCACATCTCAACAACAAAACTTAAGAACTGGTAGTTGCTATATTGATTTGAGGTACAGAAAACCTGCCCTCAAGTAAAAGATTTAGTTCATGGCTGCATTGCAAGCGAAGCAACGGTGGGCACAGGCAAACCAGCTAGCATGCATAAAGATAGTAATGAAGACCCTGTGGCACAGATTAGCAACCCAGCTACATGACCAGAGTCTCTGGGGGACTGCCAGTCTGGGTAGAATTCTGTGCCACCACCCCTTCACCATTGTTATAATCTGTGCTAGCTAGATTAGCACTGGAATGTGTATGTCTCTCCGCGTGTTAGCAGCCATGAGCCCTGGTCCACATGGCTCCCTGGAGCTAGCAGGTTCCAACCAGCTAACCTAGGACCTGCTAACTATGGTCAGAATAATACCTGAACTCAGACAGATGGCTCAAGTCCTGGGAGACGATCGGTCTGCAGCCCCGACTTAAACCCAGCCCAGGACCAGGAAGTTGTCCGTGCAACGGGGATCCACCTTGCTCTGGACTGTGGGTCGTGTGTGTTCCACCCCCAACCCACCTGACCTGGCCCAGCCCAGTTGTGGTTACTGATCCGTGGTTCTGCTCTCAAATTTATCTCCTGCTAACTTGACCCTGCCTAACACCTGCCATCTATCCTGACTCTGACCTCCCAGTATCTGACCCTGCCTGACTCCCACTAGGTGAGACTGCCCACATCCTGGTTGCAGTGTAGACAACTGACCGTTAAGAAGCTCAATGTCATTAGCTTATCAAAGAGAAGGTTCAGAAGCGATTTGGTCACAGTCTATAAGTGTATACATGTGTCTAATAAGACTGGAACTTTTCAGCTTCGAAAGGAGACAACTAAGGGGGAAAGTGATAGCGGTCTAGAAAATCATGACTGGTTTGGAGAAAGTAAATAAGGAAGTGTTATTTACTCCTCATAACACAAGAGCTAGGGGTCACTCAATGAAATTAATAGGCAGCAGGTTTAAAACAAAGTATTTTTTCACACGACAGAGTCAGTCTGTGAAGGCCAAGATTATAACATGGTTCAAAAAGAGCTAGATAAATTCATAGAGCATAGGTCCATCCATGGCTATTAGCCAGGATGAGCAGGGATGGTGTCCCTAGCCTCTGTTTTCCAGAAGTTGGAAATAAGGGACAGGGGATGGATCACTTGATGATTACCTGTTCTGTTCATTCCCTCTGGGGCACCTAGCATTGGCCACTGTCAGAAGACAGGATACTGAGCTAGATGGACCTTTGGTCTGACCCCATATAACTGTTCTTATGTTCATGGGGAAAAGATTTCTGATAGTAGAGGCCTCTTTAATCTTGCAATTGAAGGCAGAAAAAGAGCCATTGGCTGTAAGTTGAGGCTAGATAAATTCAGTTTAGAGTTAAGGGTCAAATTTTTAGCAATGAGGGTAGTTAACCTTTGGAACAACTTACTAAGGGTGTGCTGCATTCTTCATCACTTGAAGTCTTTAAATCAAAACTGGATGTCTTTCTAAATGTTACGCTCATGTAAACGTAACCACAAGATATGAGCTTGATGAAGAAATTACTGGCCAAAACTATTTGGCCTGTATTATACAGGAAATCAGACTAAGTGATAACAGTTCCTTCTGGTGTTAGAATCTATTAATATAATTGCAACTGAAAATGATATCCCATTACTCTAACCATATTGTGCTATTGCATTATATATAACTAGCATTTTCAAATCATAATGATTTGATAGCATTGTATACAGTAGCTTGTAAATCCCCAGTGACTTATTGTGTTTTTGTTCTGATCCTCATATATGTGTCAAATATTACTCATTTTAATGCAGTATCAGGGCTGTTATTACTCTGAGTTTTCATTCCCTCCCATCCCACTTCCACCCCATTCCCCCACATGATGTCTTCAGATACTGTGGTTTTAACTTTGTCGAGGACCATGACTGCACACCATATTGTGAACTGTCAGTTCCAGTCATTTTGAAAATCACGTACTTTCTCCTCTCTGAAGTGGTGCTGAGATGATTCTTCACTGCTTTTTAGAGGCCTGGAATGAAGAAATATTCTGCCATATTCCAGTAGCAGTCAGCACATTGAAATATATTCTTTTGTGATTTCATAAGTGTAAATCCCTGGCAAATCCAGTGAAAGCAGGAAGATTAATCACTAGCAGACTTCCTTCTGAGTCAGAATTAAACCAATGCCTTAGTATGTTGTCAGGACCCAATTCACACCATATTTTGAATGGCACATAATACCAAAGTCCTGAATCATTCGTGGTCACTAGAGATCTCATGGCACTTTTCACAAGACAAGCATTGCAAGACCTGGTACCCTGACCAAATCCCAGCATGGGTGGTTAATTTGCCCTATTTTAAACTAGGCTTCTTGGCCTATTCAATTTTCGGTCTTACTAGAATGGCTACCATACTCCATCACAGAAATGGCTGCAATTCAGAAATCACAGAAATGTATGCTTGGATGGGACATTGAGAGATCATCTAGTCCCAGTCCCCACGCTGAGGCAGGACTAAGTAAACCTAGACCTAGACCACCCCTGACAGGTCTTTGTCTAATCTATTCTTAAAATCCTCCAATAATGGGGATGCCACAATCTCCCTTGGTAACTGATTCCAATACTTAACTAGCTTCATAGTTAGAAATGTTTTCCTAATGTCCAACTTAAATCTCCCATGATATAGATTAAGTCAATTTCTTCTTGTCCTACTTTCAGTGGACCTGAAGAATAAGTGATCACCATTATAAAAGTTCCTGGCATATTTGAAGACTATCAGCTTCCTCCATCAGTCTTCTTTTCTCAGGATTAAACATTCATAGTTTTATAATCTTTCCTCCTAAATTTCTTATTGTATTTGTTGCTTTCTTCCAGACTCTCTTCAGCTTGTCCATATCCTTCTCAAAATGTGATTCCCTAAATTGGACACTAGTGTTGAGGACAGTGGGACAATCACCTACTGTGTCTTACACACAACATTCCTGTTAATATACCCCAGATCAAAAGCCTCTGTCTCAGCTACATCACGTTGTTGACTCGTGTTCAGTTCGTGATCTATTATAACCCCCAGATCCTTCTCTGTAAGTATTATCACCTAGCCGATTATTCCCCATTTTGTATTAGCAGATGATTTTTTTCCTTCCCAAGTGTAGCAGTTTGTATTTGTCTTTACTGAATTTAATCTTGTTGATATTAGATCAATTCTTCAAATTACCAAGGCCATTCTGAATTCTAGTCCAGTCTTCCAAAGTGCTTCCAACCTATCCTAGACTGGTGTCAGCTACAAATTTTATAAGGATGCTCTCCACTCCATTATCCAAATCATTAATGGAAATGTTGAATAGAACAGGACCCTGTTGGATCCCCCTCTATGTCCTCCCAGTTGAATAGTGAATCATTGATAACTCAACCAGTAGTGCGCCAATCATATAGTAATTTCATCAAGACCACATTTCCCTAGTTTGCTTATGAGAAATCATGGGACTGTCAAAAACTTTACTAAAATCAAGATATATCTCACCTAGAGCTTCACGCACTATCCCTATCGTAGAAAGAAATTAGGTTGGGTTTGCAATGATTTGGTCTTGCCAAATCCATTGGCTATTCTTTATAACCTTCTTATCCTATAGGTACTTACAAACTGATTGTTTACTAGCTTGTTCTGGTATCTTTCCAAATATCAAAGTAAGATTTACTCGTATATAATTCCCCAGGTCCTCTTTGTTCCTCTTTTTAAAGGTAGATAGTAAGTTTGCACTTTTCCAGTCCACTGGGACCAAACCCATCCCCATGGATTCTCTAATATAACAGCTAATGATTCTGAAATTGCTTCAACTAGTTCCTTAAGCGCCCTAGATTGAGTATCTTTAGGTCCATCTGTCTTAAATTTGTCTAACATATCTAAATATTCTTTCCCTCTTTTGGCTTGTGTTCCTTCTGCCTTGTTGTTAATCTTAATGGTGTTGAGTAACTGGTGATCATTAACTGTTTAGGGGAAGCAAAATAAACATTATACCTCTGCCTTCGTGATGCCATCCTTTATTAACTCTCCTTCCACAATAAGTAGTGGACTTTCACTTTCCTTCATCTTTCTCTTGCACCTAATGTATTTAAAGAACCTCTTCTTATTGCTAGATGCAACTCATTTTGTACCTCAGCCTTTCAGATTTTGTCCCTACATTTTTGCCCTATTCTTTGGTACTTGTCCTCCGCAATTTGTCCATATTCCCACTGTTTACAGGATTCCTTTTGTTTATCAGATCATTAAAGAGCTCCTGATGCAACCATTAGCTTCTTATTCTTCTTCCTATCTATCCTTCACACTGGCATAGTTTGCTGTTGCACCTTTAATATTCTCTCTTTGAGAAACTGACATCTCTCCTAAACTTCTTTTGCCCATAGATTTTCTTCCCATGGGATCGTATCAAACAGTTCTCTCAGTTTGTTAAAAGTTTGCCTTTTTTTTTTTGAAGTCCATCATCCTTATTCTGCTTCTCTCTCTCTCTCTCTTACGATCATGAAATTGATCATTTTATGACCATTTTCATATAAATTGCCTTCAGAGTTAGAACGAGTTCTCCTCCTTGTTGACTATAATTAAGGCTGTGATTTAGTCATGGGCATATTTAATAAAAGTCATTGATAGGTCATGAGCAATAAACAAAAATTCACATCCTATGACATGTCCATGACTTTTACTAAAATACCAATAACTAAATCTTAGGTGCTGGAGATGAGTGCTCCCACAGATGCTGCTGCTCCTGTGGGGGTGGGGGTCATGCTTCAGGGCCCTGCTGCTGCTCCAGGAGTCTGAGCAGCGGCCGGTGTGGCTGGCCCCACCAGCCCTTGGGTCAGCCACACCAGCTGCTGCAGAAGTCACATAAGTCCCGGAAAGTCTGATCTGTGGCTTCTGTGATCTCCATGAAAGACTTATAGCCTTAATTATAATCAAGTGTAAAATGGCTCACGCCCCTGGTTACTTCCTCCAACTTTTCTGAATCAAAAAGTTGTCCCCAATACTTTCCAAGAACTTAGGGCCTTTTTTGGTTTATCTTATTACTTTTCCCACAGATGTCTGGGTAAACTTTCCCATTACTGCCAGGATCTTGTGTTTTGGATATTTCTGTTCTAAAAATGCCTCCTCCAACACCGCCTCCTGATTTGGTGGTCTAGAGTAAACCCCTACTATGATATCACCTCTGTTTTTCCCCCTTTTATCTTCACCCTCAGACTTTGAACTAGTCTGTCTCTCACCTCCTTGTTGACCTCAGTACAAGTGTATATAATGTTGATATATAATGCAACACACTTCCTTTTTTTTCCTGCTGCCTGTCCTTCCTGAACAAGCTATACCCCTCTATACCAAGATTCCAGTCATGAGATTTATCTTTCCAAGTCTCTGATGCCAATTAAGTCATAATTTATCTCGTATACTAATATATCCAGTTCTTCTTGTTTATTCCTCATACTCTTTGCATTTGTGTATAGACATCTAAGATGTTGAGTAGATTGCCTCTTTGTTTTCCCTCTTATGCTCCTGAGGATGGATGGATGGAGACTGAGGTTAATTATCATTACACAGTGACGCTATTAAAATATTACCGTTACTTGCATTTGCAAATAAGTAATATTACCACAATGCATGTGGTGTTCTTTGTACTTAGGGTAGGCACTGCCTAGGAAATCCTGCAAACGTTATTTTTTTGCAAAGGCATTTTAAAGCTTTCAGTGCAACCACAGTGTGTATCTTTTGTAAGGCTCTCAGGAAGTGAGGCTATGATTTTAAATATATATATATATATATATATATATATATATCCCTTGAAGACATACTCACATGTAAATTTCCCCTTGTGTCACATTTTCTGTCTTTCTTTCTCTCTTAGATTGTCAGCTCTTAGGGATTCTTTTTATATTATCCAGCACTTACCACACAGTCAGTAGTACACGAATAATAATAAATATTCTGTGTTTTGTAACACTGTAAACCATATCAAAGCAGCAGCTAGAGCAATCAATCATAGTAATGTTTAAGTAAATCTATTTAAGAGAAGGAAGGCCTGATGGTTACAGCACTCACCTAGGATTTGGGAGACCTGTGGGAGACCTGTGTTTAAGACCCTGCTCTGCTACAGACTTCCCATGCAACCTTGGGCAAGCCATATAGTCTTTCTGTGCTTCAGTTCCCCATCTGTTAAAAGGGGATAATAGCATTGCCGTGCCTTCCATGGAGGGGTTATGAGAGTAAATACATCAGAGACAGTGAGATGCTTAGATACTGTGGTGATGGAGTCCATATGGTACCTTTGATATTGTGTGGACTTTCTGGCGCCTGAGAATGGGACAACTGTTGGTCATTGTATGTGGGATTATCCAAATTGTCTCAGTTACTTAGCCCATTGACTTTCCTTGGCACATGTCCTCCATCACTTAGAGGAGGTTGAGAACCTCACTCTGTGTCTATATCCCAAACATCATTGCTTGAGCCTATGCCTATAAAGGGTAGGAAGTGGAATTCTGAATTGGGATAGCCCTGAAAAATGGAAATGTTGGGGTCAGATTTGTATTCTGTGTCTCTGGTCTGTCCATATAAAATGATCAATAGCCTACTACTGAAAATCTATGGGTGAGGTAGGGACTGTCATTGGAGGGGCTTATACTTGTATTTGTGCTTTTAGAGACTACACTGAGCGTTACTATAATTATTATTTGTATTCTCTTAGTGTCCTGGCCCAGGGTCCCATTTTGCTAGGTGCTGTACATATACAGGACAAAACCATTCAACGCTCGGAGCAATCCGCTTAACATCTCCTTGGGACTTCTTTTTTCACTAGCAAGGCCTAATTATCTGATTACTCTCAAACCATTGTTTCCTTTGTGTATTAACTACACATCCTGTCTGCATTTATAGAGAGTTCAGTCTCTGCCTTTGTGTTTGCCTCTTTTGGCTTTGACAGTTGTAAAACTATCTGTCACTATCCTCTGACCAAGTGTAAAACAGATGACTGGCAATATTTGGTTAGTATTGCTTTCTCTTGGCTAGACCATGACAAGGGAGGCAGAAAGGATGTTTGACCTACGTCATGGTAATTTTTTCCTTTTAATTGAGCAGCTCATTTACAGAATATTCTTTCTGAGTTGTGGTTGTGTAAATTCCCCATTCTGTATCTCTGGCCACAGCACTCGTGCGATCCAGCAGCAGCCAAGAGACCAAGAACTACATGCAGTGGGAGAGGAATCCCTCTGGGTCCAGGATGAGATGCAGTGAAATTCCCACTGCAGCCAAGCCACCGCCAGTGTGGGGAAGCAAAACTCTTTTCTGGCATCACTGGAATTTGTTAGTGTTTTCCATGGGGGAAAAAACTGGGGCTGAGGGAAATCACAAGATCTTCCAGCTGGGATGAAGCCAGAAGCCAAGCTGGCCAAACTGGTGGCAGTGCTTCACTTCGGAGTGCTTGGTCTGCAGTTTGGATCAGTCACATTTTGCTGTGGCCCATTTTTTGCACATGATCCTTACAGCCCACATCCTCAAAGGTATTTAGCTGCCTAGCTCTCATTGCCTTCAATAGAGGTTAGGTGCCCAAATGCCTTTAGGACCTGCACCTGCATCATATTCAGCTCTAGCGTAAGCAGGTGCAAATCTCATTGACTACACTTGAGATACCCTAGCACTTTCTCCAGGGCCAACTGGCCCAAGACTGCTCAGAACACTCTTATGTGACAGTTACCCACTGTAAGTCTTCAGCAGGGATTAAATGCAGGACCTCTTAGTTTAAAAGCAAGACTCTACCACATAAGCAAAAGGACTACAGCACCTAGGTGGGAGAGGGAGCAAGTTAATTAATATCTTATGGGGAGCACTCACACTGAGTAGTACTTTCCCACCCAACAAGAGAGCATGAAGACCTAGACTTTGGGAATGGGGGTTAAACTTACCTTCTCGCCTGCAGACTTCTGGGACACATAGGTTTAGTGTGTTACACAGTCATTAATTTCAATTTTAGAGCTGGGCAAAACTTTTTCAGACAATAGTTTATTCACTGAAAGGTGTGGCTTTAGTTGATCTGGAATGATTTGTGAGTTTGTATTGAATTTTTAGAATAGCGTTGATTGACTCTGAATATTGAAGTCCCCTTTCTACATCAGGCAGAGTGGGGAACTGATTCCTGGTGTCCCACATCCCAGTTGACTAAATGTTACAAAGAGAATCCCACTTCCTCCACCACTTCCTCCTCTGCTGGGTGTTCTATGACTGTAGGCTCCTTTTCCTCTTGTTAAAATATCAAAAAATGAAACAAAAAAAAAATGTGAGTCACTCCAGTCAAGGCGACTTGTAATATTTTCATATTTTTCAATTCACCAAAAATGTTTGAAAAAAATTGGTTCGAGGTCAAACTGAAACACTTTAATTTTTTTTTCAAAACTGCCAACAAATCAAAACAATCCACTCTTCTCCCAGCTCTGATCAAGTCAAACTTACTATGTGAGCAAATGGCCATGAATGTTATTTGGGTTGTGATGAGCTCGTAATAGGGGCACGGGACTGGGAACAAAGAGATCTCGGTTCTGTTCCTTGCTGTTCTGCTGACTTGCTGCTTGAGCATTGGTCAGTCATTTCACTTCTTCACGCCTCAGTTTCCCCATCGGTAAAATGGAGATAATGATGGCATGTGGGGTTTAGCTCAGTGAAGTTCATAAAGCCCTTTGAGTTCCTTGGGTGGAAGGTGCTGGAGAAAGATAAAAGTATGTTATTATGAAAGCTCAATGGGTAAATTATCAGCTAGCTTTCAAAAAGAGGTAGATGAAGAATCCTTCTGTGCGTATGATCATAGCAAATGTGTCTGAAGCAGACTGTATACCTAGCCAGCGACTCGGTCCAAGGGTGGAGAGGCCCCAGGAGGTTCTTCAGACCAGCCAGAAAGCAATGACCTTGCAGGGTTTGCACAGCTACTGGTGCAGACCTCTGAAAACACAGGGACGTGGGAAATGCCTGAGCAGATCTGTGCTCCATCAGTAGCCAGCACAAGCTGCTTCAGAAGAAAATGTAAGAAATCCAGCAGGAGGCAGCTATGGACTAACCTGCCACCAGGGGAAATTTCTTCCTAACTCCCATTGGTGAATGACTGGTTTATGCCCTGGAGTGGCAGAGTTTAAATCCCTTCCAAACTTTATTTTTAAATCTGCACTTCCACAACACTGGATAATCTCATTCTGCATATATAAATCCAATCCTTTTTTTTAATCCCACCAACATTTTTGCCTCCCTGATATCATGTGGCAATGCGTTCCATGGGATAACTGTGCATTGTGTGAAAAAGAAGTGGAGGGGTTAAGAGGTGGGACCATGGCATCCAGCACTGGACTGTGGCTATTGCTACAATTTGGCTATAGATCTCTCTCCTTTTTAAAGACTGGTTACTAGTAGGGTTAACTTATTCTTGCATTCCTCATAGTGCACTTGATAAAACAAAACAAAATAACTGCAATGAAATAAGAATTAATATTTGGTGTTATGGTTTCCTCTCAAAGCAAGACCTGAACTGCTGCTTCAGTATCGCACTCAGTGGGATCTACGGAGGAACCAGAATTTACCTGAATCTTTAAAGAATATCTGAAATATTTAGAATAGAAATAAATGAGTGGAGGAAAATGAGAGAAATTTGAGGAAGTGAATGATTCAAAACCAAAAGGGCTTTCCTACACTTATTGCAGAGGAAGGGCTGCTCTGTGCTCCTAATCTGCTCTTGCTGAGGAAACAGATGTGAAAACACTAAGTGGTAACACTAGATCAGTTGAACTGACTCTGCAATGCCTGGATTGCATTTGGCAGGCTTAACTGTGGCATGGTTAGATTTATGCCGGCACCCTTTATGCAGTCCTAGAACCTGATTCTTTGCTGCTTCACCCATGGCATAGTCATTTACACCAGTCAAAGTGCATATAGGATGGTTCCCAACTAGAATTATCCACTTATTCATAGTAGCACTAGCACCTAGAGCTAGTCGGGAGTGTTTAAACCAAACGTTTTTTGGTTGAAAGATGCTGATTTGTAAAAAACAAAACTTTTACCCAGGATCAAGTCCAGCTTTGCTTCATTCATTGGAGGTACTTGAATCTGCATGTTCTATATCTCAGCTGATTGCTCTAACCACTGGCTATTGGCTAACCTGGGAGGTTTCTTATTCTCTCACTCATTTTCATGATAAAATTTGAAAGGTCTTGGTTACATCCCAATGTGGAGTGGAAAACACATGTGCAATCTTGAAAATTTTCATGGGACAGGAAGATTGTTCCCCCCACCCACTTTGCACTCTTTACATATATGTAAATGACTACAGAAGGTGCTAGGTCAGGGGTGGGCAAACGTTTTGGCCCGAGGGCCACACTGGGGTTCAAAATTGTGTGGAGGGTCCGGTAGGGAAGGCCCCACCCACTTCCCACCCCTGGACTGCCCCCCTCAGAATCCCTGACCCATCCAACCCCTTCTTCTTTGTCCCCTGATCGCCCGCTCCGGAGACCACCCCACTCTAACTGCCCCCCCAGGACCCCATCCACTATCTAGCCCCCCTGCTCTCTGTTCCCTGACTGCCCCCTCCCAAGACCCTCCACCCACCCTAACCACCATTCCCCAGGACCCCACCAGCTAATCCCCACCCCCAACTTTCTTACCTACTGAGCCGGGCGCCGGGCCCTGCGGCTTGCTATGCTTGGCCCGGCCCCAAGCCGGGAGCATGGGGCCCCACGGATTGCTGCGCTCGGCCCCACCCCTGGCTCAGGAGTGCAGGTCCCGCGGATTGCTGCAGTTGGCTCAGCACCTGGGGCCAGGAGTGTGGGGCCCCATGGATTGCAACGGGCCGCTGTCCTGGGCTCCAAGCAGTGGCCGGCTGTGGGCCTGCTGTCCTAGGCGGTGCGCCAGCCCCGTTGTCCCGGCGCCACGCTTGGCCAGCAGCCGGCCCTGCTCTCTGAGGCGCTCTCAGAGCGCCCAGCCAAAGAGAGATCTTATAGAGATCTTACAGAGATCTTACAGCCAAGGATCTTACAGAGATCTTACAGCCAAGGAGTGATCTTACAGTGGCACAGCTGTGTCGGTACAGCTGTGCTGCTCTAAGCTCGGCCCTGCTCTCTGAGGTGCTCTCAGAGCACCCAGCCAAGGAGAGATCTTACAGAGATCTTACAGCCAAGATCTTACAGAGATCTTACAGCCAAGGAGTGATCTTACAGTGGCACAGCTGTATCGGTACAGCTGTGCTGCTCTAAGCTCATAGGTGTAGCCATGGCTTAAGTCCCACTGAAGGTAGTTAGAGCCAGAGGCTGGGAATCAGGGCTCCTGCATTCTGTTTCTAGCACTATCATTGACTTGCTGGGTGATGTCTCTTAGCTTCATTTTACCCATCTGTAAAGCAGGTGAAATAACAATATTTATCTCCCTCAGAACTCCTAGTCTTACCACTATTGTCTATAAGGCATTTGAGAGGAAAGGGTCTAGAGAAAGGCAAAGCAATAGTGTTATGTGCAGGGGTATATTGCAATTGTTCATTGTGTATGTGGGACCTGTAGGTTGCAGTGTCACCCTGCAAGCTGTCTCAATGTGCATTTTGAAACCTCTTGTGCAGTTAGGTCACAGGGAAGTTCCCTGGGGCTTGCCACACGCTATGTGGTACAGTCCAGTTTGTTGGGGATCCCAATCTAGCATATGTAACAGGAAACTTCCCCAGCAAGCTCTGCACTGGGTATCATGAAGACATCACAAGCTGCAGCTTTTCAGCCTTTCTCCTTCAAGTGAGTCAAAGAAACGCACAAAGTCAGAAACAGCAGCAGTGACATTACTCAAAATAGGAGATGATGGTCTACTGCAGGCAGTTTGCAAAGCATCAATCAGGAAATCAAAGCCCTTTTCCCCTGCCCTCCTTTTGCACATTTATATTATGGTACATATTTCTGCATGTTTTCTGTGGGCATTGCTTTCTCTACAAGTGTGTCGGAAATATGCTCCAGTACCTTTACAAATGGAAATTAGTATCATGACACATGTATCATATATAAGGTCAGATTCATTTGCTGGTATAAATCAGGGTAATTCCTTTGATTTCATTGAAGCTACACTGACTTACATCAGCTGAAGATCTGGCCCATAATGTGAAAATATTTTGCTTTGCAAATAACAGATGCCTGGAGTATTTGAGCAGGGGGCACTTTTTTGATGTCAGTAGTCAGGTCACTCTTGTTTTGCAGACTTGGTATTTCCGCTCACTCGGAGAGTTGTTAATATGATGCTGTCCAAACATAAGAGCGGATTGAGCTCGACCATGACTTGGAAAAAGGGGAAGCAAAAGAGGACAAATGAGAAGAGGTGGGAAAACAGGCAAAGAGAAGAAGAGTAAGAGGGAAGAGAGTTTTTAAACAAAGACTATGACAAACTGGCCTGTGGAAGTCCAGGAAGGTAAAAGCTAACTACAAAAGCAGTTTCTCCTCTCTCGGTGTTCTCACCTCCAGATCAGCTGCTAGAAGAGGACCTCATCCTCCCTGATTAGAGATAACAAGCTGGTTCAGCCTGATTGAACTAACCTTGTTATCTCTAACCTGGTCCTTGCCTCTTATTTATACCTACCTCTGCATACTTCCACTGCATGCATCCGGTGAAGTGGGTACTAGCCCACAAAAGCTTATGTTTCAATACTTTTGTTAGTCTTTAAGGTGCCACAGGACTCTTTGTCGCTTCTGCAAATCCAGACTAACACGGCTACCCCTCTGATTCTTTAATTCCTCTGTGCATGCTTTTACCTTCCTGCACTTCCACAGGCCAGTTTGTCCTAAATCAGTTTCCTGGCTTGCTTTCCCTTCATTATGAATGTTTGCTATCAACAAATAGTGAGGAGATTGAGGCTGGGAGAGAGGAAAAGGGTAGCAGGGTAACATTGGTATTTTGCTACCTACATTGCGTTGTCACCCCAACTGTGTTATTTATCCCCCTCCCCAGAAGCATTGGCCTTTTTGGGTGATTGATGAACCTGAGGCAGGGAGAGATTACTGTCAGGCCTGTAGAGAGATTACTGGGGAGTGAAGGGGGCTCTAATCTCTCATAATATTGCATTATAGGGTGGGATAATGTAGATTCATAGAATCCCAGGCGAAAAAGGATCATACGGCCTGACCTCCTGTATAACACAGGCCATAGAACATCCCCAGAATAATTCCTAGAGCGGAGCTGTTAGAAAAACATCCATTCTTGATTTAAAAATGGTCACTGATGGAGAATCTACCATGACCTTTGGGAAATTGTCCCAGTGGATAATTTCTCTCATCATTAAAAATGTACACCCTATTTCCAGTTTGAATTGGTCTAGTTTCAACTTCCTGCCATAGGATCATGTTAGACTTTGTCTGCCAGACTGAAGAGCCCATTAGTGAATACTTCTTCTCTGTGTAGGTATTTATAGACTGTGATAAAGTCACCTCTTAATCGTCTCTTTGTTAAGATGTATAGATTGAGCTCTTTTCATTTGTCACTATAAGGCATGTTTGCTAATCCTTTATTCATAGAATTATAGAATATCATAGAATGGAAGGGACCTCAGGAGGTCATCTAGTCCAACCCCCTGCTCAAAGCAGGATTAACCCCAACTAAATCATCCCAGCTAGGGCTTTGTCTAGTCTGATCTTAAAAACCTCTAAGGAAAGAGATTCTACCACCTCCCTTGGTAACCCATTCCAGTGCTTCACCATCCTCCTAGTGAAAAAGTTTTTCCTAATATCCAACCTAAACTTCCCCTCTGCAACTTAAGACCATTATTCCTTGTCCTGTCATCTGGTACCACTGAGAACAGTTTAGATCCATTGTCTTTGGAACCCCCTTTCAGGTAGTTGAAATCAGCTATCAAATCCCACCTCATTCTTCTCTTCTGCAGACTACACAATCCCAGTTCCCTCAGCCTCTCCTCATAAGTCATGTGCTCCAGGCTCCTAGTCATTTTTGTTGTCCTCTGTTGGACTCTTTCAAATTTTTCCACTTCCTTCTTGTAGTGTGGGGCCCAAAACTGGACACAGTACTCCAGATGAGGCCTCACCAATGCTGAATAGAGGGGAATGATCACATCCCTCGATCTACTGGAAATGCCCCTACTTATACAACCCAAAATGCTGTTAGCCTTCTTGGCAACAAGGGCACACAGTTGACTCATATATAGCTTCTCGTCCACTGTAATCCCTACGTCCTTTTCTGCAGAACTGCAGCCTAGCCGTTTGGTCCCTAGTCTGTAGCAGTGCATGGGATTCTTCCGTCCTAAGTGCAGGACTGTGCACTTGTACTTGTTGAACCTCATCAGATTTCATTTGGCCCAATCCTCTAATTTGTCTAGGTCCCTCTGTATCCTGTCCCTACCCTCCAGCATATCTACCATTCCTCCCAGTTTAGTGTCATCTGCAAAGTTGCTGAAGGTGCAGTCCATGCCATCCTCCAGATCGTTAATGAAGATATTGAACAAAACTGGCCCCAGGACTGACCAACGATCTAGCCAGCTTTCTGTCCACCTTATTGTCCATTCATCCAGCCCATACTACTTTAACTTACTGGTAAGAATACTGTGGGAGACTGTATCAAAAGCTTTGCTAAAGTCAAGGAATAACACATCCACTGTTATTCATACTTGTGGCTCTTCTCGGAACCCTCTCCAGTGTATCAACATCCTTCTTGAATTGTGGGCACCAGCCCGGGACACAGCAATTCAGCAGCAGTTGCACCAGTGCCAAACACAGAGGTAAAGTAACCCCTCTATTGCTACTCGAGATTCCCCTGTTTATGCATCCGAGGCTCACACTAGCTCTTTTGGCCACAGCATTGTACTGGGAGCCGATGTTCCCATATCAGCTGCTCCATTATTGTGCATGGGATTGATTTCAGACTGGCAGATCTATGCCTGAGTTATCCCATGTACCCTTTTTAAAAATTGTCACAACATGAGCTTTCTTCCAGTCCTCTGAAACATCCCCTGCATTCCAAGACTTACCGAAAATCAACATAGTAGTGTCCCATCCAACACTGCATGATACATCTTTGTGGTTAGAGACGTGGCACTCTCATTGTTTTCAGAGTAAGACCTAGCTCTGGCTTTGGAAAGTATTTTTATCATTTAACCATCTTGTATCACTGTTAATGTTGATAACTCCCAGTAGGGCTGATAACTGTTTCTAGAAACTAGGGATGGCAGATTGAGGAGGTTTCCTCCAGTTTATTGACAGCCTCTATTGTTATCCTGCATTATTTCTATTACAGTAGTGCCCGAAGTCCAAATTGGCATCTGGGGCCCCATTACCTATTAGTCTGTTTTATCTGTGCTGAGCACAGTAGACAGATGCAATGGTCTGTCTGAAGACCTTACACTCACTTCCAAGTGTTCTTCCTCCAGAACGTTGGCCCTGTTCAGTATCAATGACAGAAGCCCCTCTTATTTAAAAGCAAACTGGAGGAAGGACTAGCAAATAATCTGTAGGGAATGGAGATGAGCACAAGCTGACAAATTTGGATCTATATTCTAACACTGCACAGGGTGGGGATGCTGGGATGCCCTGGAAGAGGCATAGACCAAGTGGCTGGAGACGTCTTTTCTTTCTCGGTTTCTGTGATTCTAAGATAACAGAAAGGAGGCTGGCTAGGTATTACATCAAGGGGCAGATCCCCAGCTGGGATAAACTGTCATAGCTCCACAGACTTTGATGGAGCTATCATAATTTATAGCAGCTGAGGATCTGACACCAAGTTCCTTCCTCTCTGATTCACATATACACCATTCCCAAACTTTCCCCACTTACAGCCAGCTTAAACACTTGTAACTTGCTGTTTTCTATTTTTCCCCCTAGAGTTCTTTTCCCATGACTTTCCCCTAGTAATGAGAATTATGTTCAGTGGATCAAGGAGCTGAGTCACTGCTTGGAAAAAAGCCAGGATGACCAAACACAGTTGGAATGGCTCACATGGATCTGAGGAACTTTCCCTTTGATAATGTCAAATTGTATAGATTTGGGGTCTGATTCAGGAGCGCTTATGTTGGGCAATACCAACTCACTCAGGGCGAGGTTATACCCTGCCCTGGGCAGGGGGCAACGCAGAGCTACAGCACCCCAAGGGACATGCTGGGGACACTGTCTTAAGAAAGCAGGAAGATTCTTGGAGCTCCCTAGTGCACTGGAGGAAGAGGCTCACTGATATACCCTTTAAAGGGGTACGGTATGTCTTCCACCTCCCAACCAGGTGTTTTGTTAGGTCTGGCCCTTCCTGCCCCCATAGGGTGCCCCTGGAGGACAGGAAGAGTCAGAGCTCTGGGATGGAGCTGGGCAATGGGAAATTACAAACAGAATCCCTGGGTCAAAGATGAGTTCCATCCGGTGGAGGGTTGGGGGTCTACTGCTGGTTAGACTGCGTGAGAACAAGAACAGTAAGTGGTGTTGAGCTGGTTGACTGGAGGATTGATATCATCCCATTCTGGTTCATATCAATGGTGTTTAATACTGTGTAGTGTAGTAAGCGAGACATCTCTATCCTCTCTCTGCCAGCTCAGAGTATAGAAAGGTCCTCTTTTATTTTTTGACCTCTGAGTCTGACCCATTCTTGGGCGAACCCATCAGGTATCAGATACCCACATGGCTCTAAATCTGGAGGGTGTATTACACTTGCCTTCAAGATTTGGGGTGAGGTTTTCCTGGCTATCAATGCTACCAAATTTCCATGTGCCAATATGAACTTAGGAAAAGACCAGTATAAGATGTTTTGTTTTCTGTAAGATGTTTGATGTTTGTTGTGATTACAGTATACTAGGAGCAGGGAAGGAAGGCATCCATCATCCTCTCTTTCCCTAGTCAATTACTAAATGGTTGTCCTCACTTCCTCTTCCTTGATAGTGAGGGAGTGTTTTACACAGAACTCCTGGTTATTTAAAGGGACAGTCCCATTGTTTTGAAGAGGAGGTGTTAATAGCATGCTTTGGCATATGGTTGAAATGGTTTCCGAGTTTCGGAGAGTGTGTCCTGACTTCCTCGCCACATCATTCCCTCTAGATGCACAAATGGAGCTTCCAAAAAGCAAGAAAAACCAGAAAAAAACCCTCAGCCTGGGAAATTCCCTTTGCTAAACCACCTCCCTTCCTCTCAGGACCTGTCCTAAATCTATAAAACAACAAAACTGGATACCTGAGAATGACACATTAATTAGTCAAAACTTCCTGTATTTTTCAAAACTACTTTTGATAAGCAAATCCTTTTTCTTGAACTCAGTCCCAAAGCTATGGAAAAAAATACCCACTTGACATTGTAGTTCTTCCAGGTAACATACAGAAGAGGTGAGTTCTTTAAATGAAGATAATAAAATTATGTGGCCAAGTCCAGTTCACCTAACTTATGCAATAAATTCATACAGCTATCAGATCCCTGCTTAGAATCTACTTGTGCTGCGATGCCTACAAATCACTCCCATCTAGCACTGATTGGGCACATGGCGAGCTGTGACTTCTGCTTTTCTGCTAACCTCTGTTCTGCTATTTCCTCCTTGCACTCGCCCTGCCCCATTCACCTGTTTGATACAACTGCTGCATCCTCCCTGTTTGTTCATGTTGTGAGGTCTCTGGAGAAAAAACTGTGGGTGGGATTCACAAAGGTATTTTAGGGGCTAACTCTGGGAATTAGGCACCAAAACATCACACCTAAAGTTGAGAGAATGGGATTCACAAAAGTATTTGTCATCTGTTTGTTATTTTGTTATAGTTCCTAGCACAATGGGGGCACTGATTCTTCCATGGGGGTTTTAGATGCTTCTTAATATGAATAAATAATAATGGTCATGCAAGTATTGCCATTGGGTCAATACATTGCATGGCTGTGACAGGACTGGTTAGCCACCTGCAGCACAAGCCCATTTAAAACCCTAGGTACGGGCTTGGGGTGGTTTGCTCATCCCACTGCCCATGTCGTGTATTGATCAAATAAAAATACTCACAAGATCATTATTATTAATTATTTATATCAGAGAAGCACCTAAAATCTTTTACTTGTAGTGCGCTAGGTCTACATCTCCAGCTTCAGTGGAGACATACCCTGTGGTAGAGTCTCCTAAGGGAAGCTGGCAAAGCTCCCTCAGTTAAGTGATTTAAAAGTGGAGCTGGAGAAAGCACTTGAAAACATACAGAAGGGAACGTTCCTGCCTTAGCAGAAAGATGGTCTCGACACCTCTGTTCATCTGGGTGTTTATACCGTTATCACACTGTAGTGACTGGTGAAGGAGGAATGGACTTTCAACAGGCAGCAAGGAACCAACTTCTAGTCAAAGTCAATTGGAGTCAGATGCTTAATTCATAAATCTGACCCTGGGCACCTTTCAAAAAAAAATATCCAACAGAAGCAGACAGTTCTTCATATACTGTGTCTCTTCTCCTCCTATCCCCTCATATCTTCAGTGACAGAGAGGGTTGCACACTTGTTTGAGATTTTTGTTGCTTTTGCTGAAGGGAAGCTAAGGGGAAAGGAATGAGTCTGGCCCTTTGGGAATGAGAAACAAAGTTGTTTTGATCACCGGTTACATGATTTCCATCACCAATTTCTAGAAAAAGATGGTGGCACAGTGAGTGAGACCAGCACTGAGCAGATAACAAAGGGAACCTCTTTGTATTGGTATTATTAGTCAACTGAGGCATTTAGGGAAGTGCTGAAAGCCACATTCCTTGAGTTCGTTAGACCTAGGTCAACAAAACACCGTGATTCCACAACTGTATAAACTGGAGGAGAAACAGGACAGGTGAGGATTTGAATTTGTTCATCACTTAGACTGGTACTTATGAAGATGTTTTGAATGGTTTATATAGTTCTTCGGGGTGTATTGGCCAAATAGAAGTACTTTCATGATCTTTATTTTCTATTATTTACGTTAGTGAAGCACTAAAAATCCCAAAAAAGGATCAAAACCGGACTTTACCAAGCACTGTTACAATAACAAACAGGTGCCAGAGAAGATGGGGAAATTCACAAAAATACATAGGGGTGGTGTTCTGTCACCCCTAAACAACTTGGCGGGGTGTGGGGGAGTGGAGGAGATTCAGAGGCCCTGGAACAATTTCCTAAGGGTCATGGTAGATTCTTCATCACTGAACATTTTAAAATCAAGGTTAGATTTTTTTTTCTCTAAAATATCTGCTCTAGGAATTCTTGTGGGAAGTTTTATGCAGGAGTCAGACTAGATGATCACAATGGTCCCTGCTAGCCTTAGAGTCTATGACCTCACAAAATGAATGAGAGGGAGAACGTGTCTGTTAGACAAACAGATGAATGGCGCAGGATGAGTGCAAGGAGGAGGTAACAAAAGAGTTTAGCAGAAAAGTAGAAGTCAAAGCTCACCATGGGCCTAACCAATGCCAGATGGGAGTGACTTGTCAGCATCCCAGCAGAGATGGTTTTAAGAGCTTCCTGAATTTTATACATGAATGAGGTGCACCGGACCTGGCCCTATTTGTCTTCATTAAAGAGATCCTCTCTTCTGTATGTTACCTGGCAGAGCAACATCAAGTGGGTGTTTTTCCCCATAGCTTTGATACTGATTTCAAGAAAAAGGATTTGCTCATCAAAAGTAGTTTTGAAAATCACAGACAGTTTTGAGTAATAAAAGTGTTACTCTCAAGTGGCCAGTTTTGTTGTTTCGTGGAATTGGAACAGGTCCTGAGAGGGAGAAAGGAGGTTTTTCAAAGGGAATTTCCAAGGCTAAGTGGTTTTCTTTTCTCTCCCCTGAACATCCATTTGAGTATCAAGAGGATCTAAAGCTGTGGTGAGGAGGTTAAACTCCTCCTCCAAAACTGAGAATCCACCTCAACCATATGCAATTAACATCTCTTCAAAATGATGGGACTGTCCCTTTCAGTAACCTGGAGTTCAGCTTAAAGCAAACTCCCACTCTTAAGGAAGAATAAGGGAGGTTGACCCCTTGCTGTTTGATTAGGGAAAGAGTATGATGGGATGCATTCCTCCCTTGCTCCTGAAATACTGCAACAACAAAACACCCTCATAAGAGTGTAGCCATGACTGCATGGGCAGCGGGACTGGCTAGGTGCCCTGAGTACAATCCTGTCTAAAGACCTAGGTAGGTACCCAGGGCAGCTATCCTGGCACCACTTGTGCTGCCACAGCTCCATTTCTGTGTTTAGCACACTCGCTGTAGCAGAGCTAGTGCAGGTATATCTATCCAAGGGAAAAATTACACCTCCTGCTCCAATATAGACATACCTACAATCTCCCAGATCTCCCTCCTAGGAAATACTTTCTGCTATCCAGCAGGTATTTCCCTTTGCCCAGCTCCATCTCATGATTCCTAGCCATTCCCCTCAGATCACCTAAAACAGTTACTCCTTCCTCAGGGCTTACCCCTGTTGTATGCTGATATTATTATGAAAGGACATTGGGAGTCTGGTGAAAGATCACAGGCAAACTTGACCTGTGATGGTGATCCCAAAGCCACTTAATAGTAATGGGAAAAGATTATACTGTGTCTGAGTTGGAACAAGGTAGGCCAACCTACTCTGCTTGTCCTGAGGAGTTTCTTTTGAGCTAGAGTATCAAAGTTCTTCAAAGTGACTTACAGCTGGGTTGGCACCAGTCACAATTATGCCAGTGTTTTCAGCTTCTTCTGAGTCCATTGCTTTTTTCTGGTACCCCTTCAGGAGGTTTTCTGGTCACTGATGTTATGGCCAACACCATCCACAGTGATTTGTGAAACATGCCTGCGTTTATTGGGTGATCTTGTGACAGAGTGCACCTGTGAGGAGAGTCCCACAGTTACCTCAAAGCTACGGAAGCATGGATGAGTCATACCCAGGCTAACAATGCTTGCATTCACCATCAGTTAATTACAACAGCAGCATGTTCTGCTCGTTATCAGGAATGATATCAGTTCTTTCTCTCTGTCTATATCCTGGGTTGTTAACCACTTCACTGCTGAGCCTCTGCTCAAGTGTCTGCGCTATCCTATGTATCTGAATGATGTCTCACTGGAATATTGGGACATGCCTGGTAGATTATGAGGCTTCACGGGATGAGTTTCATCTGACATACATGCTTTTTAGGTGACAAAGCTGAGGATAGATAATCCTCCACAAATATCATAATACCACTTAATAAATCCATGGTATGCCCACACCTTGAATACTGGGTGCAGTTCTGATCACCCCATTTCAGAAATATATATTGGCATTGGAAAAGGTACAGAGAAGAGCAACAAAAATGATTAAGGGTATGGAACAGCTTCTGTATGGGGAGAGATTAAAAAGACTGGGATGGTTCAGCTTAGTCATCTCTTTTCCAAGGCGGGGATATGATAGAGGTCTACAAAATCGTGCATGGTTTGGAGAAAGTGAATAGGGAGGTATTTACCCCTTCACATAACACAAGAACTAGGGGTCACTCCAATGAAATTAATAGGCAACAAGTTTAAAATACAAGGAAGTATTTCTTCATACAACACAGAGTCAACCTCTGGCATTTGTTGTCATGGAATAATTTTGAAGGCTAAAAAGACAATTGGGTTCAAAAAAGAATTAGTTCAGTTCATGAAGGATAGGACCATCAATGGCTATTAACCAAGATGGGCTGGGGATGCAACCCAAGGCTCCCGATGCTCCTAAATCTCCAACTGCCAGAAGCTGGGATTGGATGAGAGGGGACAGGTCACTCGACAATTACATGTTCTGTTCACTGCCTCTGAAGCATCTGGCACTAGCCACTGTCAGAGAGAGGCTACTGGGCTAGATGGACCATTGATCATATTGGGTCAGACCGTTCTTATGTACATGGTGTGCTGCTGGAGATACACAAAGTTTGTCAGGCAAATGTATATATAGAGCATCTCTGTAGGTGTGTTTTACACACTTTGCTTGGAAATAGGATAAATATGTATTAAGATGCACTTAGGCACCCATTTTTGAAAATGTTTGGCCTTAATGAAAAGTATGGTGGAGTCAGAGGGCAGTAACAGTGTCTGCCCATGGAAAGGAAGGGTGGTTTACAAGCATATTACACAAAGTTATTAGGATAGCACCTTAGCAAGTAACCATAATGCTCAACAAACTGAGTACAAATTATGAAACCATCACAACACGTAAGATAAAAGAGACAGATTCAACCTTGCTCCTAAAATCAAATTACACTTTTAACAGCCCCAAAAACAATAAACAAAACTGTAATTACAAAAGTATGAATAAGTAAATCCATTTAAGATAAAAATGCCACAAAAGTCATAGATCCCCAGCCAAGAAGGGACATTGTGATTATCTAGTCTGACATCCTGGATAACACAGGCCAGAGAACTTCCCCAAAATAATTCTGACTGCAGATCTATTAGGAAAACATCCAAACCTGATTTAAAAAATGTCAGTTATAGAAAATCCACTACGACCCTCGATAAATTGTTCCAGTGGTTAGCTACGCTCACTGTTAAAAAAAAAAAAATTGCACCTTATTTCCAGTCTGAATTTGTCTAGCTTCAACTTTCAGCCACTGGATTGTGTTACACCTTTGTCTGCTAGATTGACAAGTCTGTTATCAAATTTGTTCCCCATATAGGTACTTATAGATTGTAATCAAGTCGCTTCTTAAGCTAAATAAATTGAACTTCTTGAGCCTTTCACTATAAGGCAGGTTTTCTAAACTGTTAGTAATTCTTGTGGCTCTTCTCTGAACTCTTTCCAATTTATCAACATCCTTCCTGAATTGTAGACACTAGAACTGGATCCTCTATTGCGATCAGATCAATGCCAAATACAGATATAATAGAACCTCTCTATTCTTACTTGATAGTCCCCTGTTTATGCACCCAAGGATTGATTTTTTGCTCACAGCATCACAATGGGAGCTCATGTTCACTTGATTGCCCACCACAGTCCCCAAATCTTTTTCGGAGTCACTGCTTCCCAGGATAGAGTCCCCCATCCTATAAGAATGGCCTACATGCTTTGTTAGTAGGTGTATACATTTACATGTAGTTGTATTAAAATGCATATTGTTTGCTTGCACCCAACATACCAGGCAATTCAGATCACTCTGTATCAGTAACCTGTCCTCTTCATTGTTTACCACTTCCCAAATTTTTGTGTCATCTGCAAACTTTATCAGTTATGGATTTGTGTTTGCTTCCAGGTCATTGATAAAAATGTTAAATAGCTTAGGGCCAAGACTCAATCCCTGCTAGAAACATTGTCTGGGAGTGTAACATAGTAAAATCTCATTCCGTGGGGAAGGTAGTGGTGATGGAAGAGTGAGGGCAGTGTCATTTGATTCATAAAATTCTGCAGAATCATAATTTCCATGGTGTTATTCTCTGCAAGTGGTAGGGGGGATTCACTGCCCTCCCAGCTCCGGGTCCTCGTGTTGGTGGAAATTTTGATCATATGGTGTTGTTAGAAATGGGTGAAGTTGGGTACCATTAGGGTCAGCCTCCTCATGGAAACCATGAAGAAACTCCCTTGAACAATGTCAGGCAGCAGCTTCATTACATCACATGATGATGTAATTCTTTGAGTAATTCTTTGCATGCTGGAGCATTTTTCCTGCAAGGTCTGCAGCTATCTCATCCTTCATGCAAGTATGAAATAGTAGTTCTTCACTGTGACATTGGAAATGTTCATGGAGTCAATTATTTTGTATTGGATAGGTGCAATACCATATGTGTCAGACACGAGCTGGACTTCGTCATAGGTCCAATATTTTCTCTGTAGCCTCAGTGAAGTGTTCAGCCAAATCTCAACAGGCATTAACAGTTTCTAGTTTGTCCAGAGCTTTTATCTCAGCCATACCATCTATGACTGCTGAAAGGCCTCTGCTGGTGTAACATACTGGTCACATCGCTGGCTTAGGAAGACCATGCAAGATGTGCGTTAGTTTGCTTTTTGCTTGGCACACATGCATTGTTCCATCACATTCAAATATCAGTCATAGGACCACGGAGAACTTGTACTTTCCCAAAGTCTTACAAAGATCAACAATTCACTGAGATCTGGATAAGATCAGAAGATAAGCAAACAACCTGTCAGCATTTAGGTCTGGAATAGTATCTGCCATCTTCCTCTGACTTTCTTCTTTCCATTCAAGGACAGCTTTAGTTTGTTCTTGATTGGAGCCTATAGACTGATGTAGTCTTGGATAATTCTTTGTGTTTTGAAGGTTTCATACAAGTTGTGATCAGAGTATCCATTCAACTGATCCCTTTAGCTGTCTTCTCTTTGAAAACTGCTTTTATCATGATGTTAATGAACTCTGGTACATCACATACAAATGGATTACTAGTGCAACTAAGTTCATCCTGTAGCTTTAAAATTGCCCCCTTCTTGGCATTTAACTGCACCCAATGAATCTAGATAGTGCTTGGTTACTTCTCGGGAAGAATTCCCAGCCATGCTTAATGTATATATTGCCAGTAAAGCTGCATTAACCAGCTAGTATATGCTTTCCCATGCAGCCCCTAATGAATGGGGGTACACTGAGGGCCTGGCTAGAGAGGGAACATGGACAGAGTACTTCTGGAGATCCCAGGATGCCATAACTGTCCCTTGGGAGCCATTAGTAGAGCCAGGGTGATCTAACTTGTGCCATAGACCAAACCAGCCATTAGCTGGCCCTGGCATAGAGTGATGTGTAGATTATGGAAATACAATCTTTAACCATTCCCACAGCTCAGTGGACTTCAGCCAGACCTGTGCTTCAAGATCTCAATAGAAATTACAAAGAGTCTTGTAGCACCTTATTTTAGGGATCATGAGCTTTCGTGGATCATGATCCCTAAAATCTGTTAGTCTGTAAGGTGCTACAAGACTCTTTGTCGCTTTTGCAGATCCAGACTAACACGGCTACCCCTCTGATCAATAGAAGTTGTACGTCTCACTTTTCCACTAGAGGGCAGTTTTATCCTGTATGTTTTGTTTCATGGAATTGCAAATCTGATTCAGAATCATTAAAGAGACACAGTGAGTGAGGGAATACCATTCACTGGACCAACTTCTGTTGGTGAAAGAGACAAGCTTTTGAGCTACTACAGAGCATTAGTCAGACAGGCAGAAAATCAGATACAAGCCAAGCACATCCATGTTCTGGGAATTCTCCCATGCATAGGAATGAAAGAGACTGTCATCTGTTGTCTGTCCTCACAAAACCTCTTCCACAGCTCCTAAAAATCAGTGTGAAGGATGAATCATTTTAAATGAAAATGTGCTATCGTGTGCCTACAAAATGTAGAGATGTCAACAGGCATTCTGGAACTACTTTGAGTTTGACTGATGTGCAGACAGAGACACAGCAGAATCATAGGCAATGTGAAATATTTTGCAGGGAAAGTGTTTTTCTTCTGCTTCCGGATGTAAGCCCTACGACAGAGAGCCCACCCGAGGAACCAGTTGATGAAAGGAAAGTGTTTGCAGATATGTTTATTTTGTATCCTATAAGTCTGATTCTCAAGGCTGTAGATTCCAATCTCTCTCACTCAGCATTTACACTGATATAATTCTATGGCGTTCACAGCAGTTAATCTAGACTTTTAGCAGTGTAATTAAATTCAGAATATGGGTCAAAAGACATAGACTTATTCTGTGAGAATGAAGATCTCAGCACAAAGCTTCGGGATGGTCTAATGAAGTTTGTTAGAAAGAACTAAGCAATGATGGAGATGCTTAATTTCTTCCTGCCATGGAATCAGTAACACTGAAAGAGGTGTAATATACTGTAAATCTACAGATATTAACACTTCACAGCCCAATTGTTTAAAAACAATGAACATCTACATGAATCAAAGACTTGATTATAAAATACATAATAATCTCAGGTTTAGGCAGAGTGGCTGCCTAGGGGCTTCTTTGCATTATAAAATGTTGTTGGGATGGGACCAATGCTTCAGCATGTTTAGGTAATATGATGCTGAGCATGATTTGTCCTGATCTATACTGGCCACAAATTCATAGTCAGTGTCTTATCATAGAAATGTAGGGCTGGAAGGGACCTCAAGAGCACATCTAGTCCTGCTCTGAGGCAGGACAAAATAAACCAAGACCACCCCTGATAGGTGTTTGTCCATCCTGTTCTTAAAAACCTCCAGTGGTGGGGATTCCACAAACTCCCTTTAAAGCTTGTTTCAGAGCTCAACTACCCTGATGGTTAGGTCAGGTATTGGGAAAATCTTTCTATATCTCTCTTGCTGCAGATTTAGTATGTCACTTCTTGTCCTGCCCCCACAACCTTCTTTTCTCAAGACTAACAACCCAGAATTTTTAATCTTTCCTCATAAATCAGGCTTTCTAAACCTGTCATCATTTTTTGTTGTTCTCTGCTGGACTCTCTCCAATTTGTCCACGTCTTTCTAAAAGTGTAGTCCTTAAAATGTACCCAATACTCCAGCTGAGGCCTCATCAGTGCCGAGTGTAGCAGGACGACTACTTCCTGTGTCTTACATATCTCCCACCTGTTAATACACCCCAGAATGATATTAGCTTTTTTCACAACTGCATCATATCATCTGACTCAACAAACCACAGACGTGTTCAGACATGTGGTAGCTCTCTTTGAGATAACCAATATTGGCTGTTGTGGCTTTGCTCTCTGCAATTATTTATGTTACTGTAGTGCCAGTAAGGACCCAACTGAGATCAAGGTCTCACTGTGCTTGATGCAGTACAAATACACAGAGATGGTGTCTGCTCCAAAAAGCTTACAATCTAATTGGATAAAACAGAGAAATGGAATGTCCTCACTTGACAGCTGGGAAGCTGAGGCACCAAATGGTTAAATAACTTGTCCAGGATTTCTTTGGGAATCTATAACAGGGCAGGGGAATTGAACCCAGCTCACCTGAGTCTTAGTTCAGTGCCATACCTTCAGGGATCTCTCCTCTCCTCTCCCTCCTGAGGGTCTATCTGAATCAGGTGTTCTCAGGTTAGACATTCCAGCTATGATCCAGCTATATTTTCTTGAGATTGCCTGCCACAGGGTCATCCATGGCTAGTGGCAAGGTCTTTGCATTAAGGCCAGTGCATCTTTGACCATTTTGTCCTCCCTTAGACTTTTTTCCCAGATATTTTTAGATCATTTCCTCTGGCCCTTTTTTTCTGGCTTGTTTTAATTTTTGATTCATGGAGTATTTCAACTCCTGGTCTTAGAGAGGTTGAAAGTCAATCTAACAGGGATTCAGTCAAGTTGCTCACTGATTAGTCATGGTTAGATGGAAGAGGACTGTGGTGGAGTCTTTAATAGCATGGGAATTGCTGTTCTCCCTCTTTGCTCCTGCTTGCCCTCTAGTTCAGAGGGCAGGTATTAAGAATAGTACAAGCACAAAAAACCTTGCCAAACCTGCACTCCAGTGTCATCAACACCCTGTCCAGGTTGAAGAACACTTGTATTCTGCCATCTCCATTGTACCTACTGGGGCAAAGTCAGGCTAGGCAGCTGCAAGAGGGCAAGCAGTAGGTTAGCCCTAGAACGATAAAGTCTTTTCCCCCTATAAGCTGAGAAGGGGTTACATCAGGTCAGTTAGGGATACCTGAATCCAATTAGGGGCTGCCTGAGACCTTTAAAAGCCCCTCCTCTGATTACAGAGGAGGAGGTGAGACAACCTGCTGCAGGGCTGGTGGCATCAGAGAGACAGGGTGAGAGGCTGCTTTCTTCCCTACAGGGGGAAAACCCCAAAGTGAAGTGCCTGTTTAAGGGAATGATTGACACCCCAGGACCAACAACCCAACCCAGCAAGACAACCCAACCCAATTTTTCCGTTTCCCAACAAAGGGAACAAGGAAAGATATTCCCCTTTTGTATGTGTAAACTGGTTTCTTTTGGTTTGCTGGAGGAAGCCTTTTGGGCCTGTCCTGAGGCCTACCTTGAAAGTACTAATAATAGAATACAGAGGGGGAAGACAAACACTGTCTAGAGTGGGGCTGATTTAACCCAGCCCTTGCCACCACCAGAGGGGGACATGCAAAGTCTGGCAAGACAGAGGAGGTGCCTTGCCACCGTACCTGTACATGGAGCAAAAACTGAGGAGGAAAAACTGAGTCCTCACTCTCAGGTTGGCTACAACAAGTCAGAGACAGCTTTATTTCAAGCAATTGCCCAGGGGAAGAACACAGCTGGCAGAGAGCATCTCTGCCTCAGTTTCTTCAAAGTACAAGCGATTTCACTCAAATATTTATACCCCTTTGTGATGTGCATTAATTAAAAACATCTGCAGTTTGTTTATATTATGCCCTCCTATTCCAGTATTTTCTTGCTACTTGTTTCAAAACATCGTTAGCTCAAGGCTAGGTCATTCTGACTATTCTGCTGTTTTCCACTTGCTTCTGACCTAAGCTCTGCTTCTACAGGTCTCGCGATATTAGGCTAGAACTTAGCCTGACAGTTGCTCTGACTCTGACAACTTAAAATGGCTACTTGAACCCTCCCTTTCTTTTCCTACTTCCACAGGGACATGCAAAATCTGGCAAGACAGAGGAGGTGCCTTGCCACAATACCTGTACTTGGAGCATTCTTTAACAGACAATGGCCGTAATTTATTATGTGTATTATGGTACTGGCGTAGAGGCCTCAATCAAGACTGAGGCTCTGCTGAGCTATGCACTGTACAGCACAGTCCCTGCCCAAAAAGCTGACACTCTAAATGGACCAGACAAATGCTGGGAGTATGTCAGGATGCCAAGTCCTTGCGAAGAAGACATTGGAACAGGCTTTTTGCATTGCAGTGTGAGGGGAAAATGGCTCCTGTCAGGAGAAGGAATGATCAGTCAAACCAAAACCCTGAAGGTGGTTCAACTAATGGGGTGCTCTGGCAATATGACCCCTTCCAGCCACCAGCCCCTTACAGGCTGATTGTGTCCCTAGATGACAGACCAAACCACCATTTTTGGCTTCTGAAAAATGTAGGCGTCTGTTTTTCTGCTAAAATGATCTACACTATTGAAATGGTCAAATTCACATGTATGCCCACCCCTGAGCCCAAAGGAGCTGTTGTATCCTTAGAAGGAGAAAAAAAGGCACTTGGGACAACATGTTTGCAGAGCTTATTCAGTCCTCCTGCACTAATAGGGCACATCTGAATGCATGGAGGCAAAAAATGGCAGAGTCCCAGAAAGCATTCAATGAATATGATGAGAGGAGGGAGGCGCGCAATGAGAGCAGGCAGGATGCCATGCTCAAGCTGATTGGGGAGAAAATGGACAAGATCAGGTGTCTGGTGGATCTGATGTGGGAAAGGCAGCCCAAGCACAGACCACCACTGCATCCCCTGTACAACCACCTGAACTCCTCCCCAAGTTCCATATCCTCCTCACCCAGACGCCCAAGAACATGGTAGGTGGGAGGCACTGGGGACCCACCCACTCCATCTCAGAGGATTATCCAAGCAGCAGAAGACTGGCATATCCTAAATTATGATTTGTATTGTGGCCTTGTCCTTCCCTGCTTCCCCACCCCATGTGGACTACCTTGTGAGTTATCTCTGTATTTTTAATGAATTAATAAAGAATGCATGGTTTTGAAATAATAGTAACTTTATTTGCTCTGCAAGCTGTGATCGAAGTTGGGAGGGTGATTGGCTTACAGGGAATTAGAGTCAACAAAGGGGGCAGGTAATATCAAGGAGAAACAAAACAACAGTCACACCGTATCCTGGCCAGTCATGAAACTGGTTTTCAAAGCTTCTCTGATGTGCAGCGTGCCCAGCTGTGCTCTTCTAATCGCACTGGTGTCTGGCTGCCAGACGATTTGCCTCAACCTCCCACCCTTCCATAAACGTCTCCCCCTTATTCTCACAGATGATATGGTGCACACAGCAAGCGGCAATTACATTTGGAATATTGGTTTCGCTGAGATCTAACCTCGTCAGCAAACAGCGCCAGCAAGCTTTTAAATTTCCAAATGCACACTCTACCATCATTCTGCACTTGCTCAGTCTATAGTTGAACTGCTCCTTACCACTGTTCCGGTTGCGTGTGTATGGCTTCATGAGCCATGGCAGTAAGGGGTAGGCTGGGTCCCTGAGGATAACTATTGGCATTTCAACATCCCCAACAGTAATTTTCTGGGCTGGGAAGTAAGTCCCTTCCTGCAGCTTTCAAACAGACCAGAGTTCGTGAAGACATGAGCGTCATGCACCTTTCCCAGCCTTCCCACACTCATGTCAGTGAAACATCCCTTGTGATCCACCAGTGCTTGCAGCACCATCGAGAAGTACCCTTTGCGGTTTACATACTGGCCAACCTGATGGTCCAGTGCCAAGATAGGGATATGCATTCCGTCTATCACCCCACCACACTTAGGGAACCCCAACGCAGCAAAGCCATCCACAATGGCCTGCACATTTCCCAGAGTCACTACCCTTGATAGTAGCTGGTCAGTGATTATGCTGGCTACTTGGCTTACAGCAGCCCCTACAATAGATTGGCCCACTCCAAACTGATTCCCAACTGACCAGTTGCTGTCAGGCACTGCAAGCTTTCACAGGGCTATCACCACTCGCTTCTCGACTATGAGGGCTGCTCTCATTTTGGTATCTTTGTGCTTCAGGGCAGGGAACAATAAGTCAACAAAGTTCCATGAAAGTGGCCTTATGCAGGCAAAAGTTTCTCAGCCACTGGGAATCATCCCATACCTGCAACACTGTGTGGTCCCACCAGTCCGTGCTTGTTTCCCGGGCCCAGAATCAGCATTCCACAACATGAACCTGGCCCAGTGCCACCATGATATCCCAATTTCCACATGCGTACTTCTAGGAACATGTGTGTCCATATCCTCATCACTATTGTGATTGCACTGTCATCGCTTCCTTGCCCGGTTTTGCAGGTTGTGCACATACTTCTGGATAATGTGCAAGGTGTTTACAATGGTCACAACTGCAGCAGTGAGCTGAACGGGTTCCATGCTTGCCATGCCATGGTGCAAAAAGGTGCGAAACCAAGGAGCAGGGCAGAGAGAGAGCAAGAAGGCAGAGTTGCAGCAGAAGCGGTGGTGTACGAGGATGGCTACCAGTCACACTATACCATCTTCTGCAGCAGAGCAGAGTTGCAGCGGAAGCGATGGAGCCTTACACCATGTATGATGATGAGGATGGCTCTCAGTCCTACTGCACTGTGTGCTGCAGAGTGGCAGGAGAGCAGAGTTGCAGCAGAAGTGGTGGAGCCATACACTGTGTACAAGGATGACGATTGCCCCCAGTCCTACTGCACTGTCTGCTACGGAGTTGCAGTGGAAGCAGTGGAGCCGTACACCATTCATCGTCTGCTGCTAGAAAAAGGCACGTAATGATTGTCTGCCATTGCTTTCACAGAGGGAGGGACAACTGATGACATGCTCCCAAAACCACCCGTGACAATGTTTTTTGCCCCATCATGCATTGGGAGCTTAACCCAGAACTCCAATGGGCGGTTGAGACTCTGGGAACTGTGGGATAGCTACCTACAGTGCACCGCTCCGAGAGTCGATGCTAACCTCGGTACTGTGGATGCACTCTGCCAATTTAATGCACTTAGTGGGGACACACACAATCAACTGTATAAAATCTCTTCTGTAAAATTGACTTCTATAAATTGAATATAATTTCATACTGTAGACATATCCAAAGGTTCCTTTTCTCTCTCTCTCCAACCAATCAAGACTAAAACCTGGAGAGGATGAGGTACTGCAGATAGAGTTCCTGGTTCACACTGTGAGGAGGGGAGATAGAGAGGAACTGGTTCCCTGTGGGCCTTCAACTGTGGAAGGGAAAGGGGTGACCTGGAGTCCTCTTCCCAGGCTGTAGAAGAGGGGCGGAAAAGCACCCTCACCCTGCTCCAAGCCACAAAGAGCACTGGAAGGAAAGATTTCTATGATCGAGGTTTTGTGTATGAAGTAGTTTTATTCTGAAAGACTTTTTCAGCCACCCCAAGTTATACTGGAGCAGGGAATTTTAAAAGGCTTGCTGAGAAAGTGGGTGCCAGTGGCTCAGTAATAGGGTCCCATTGTTAGATGGACTTTTTAATGTGCAGGCTGCCACTAGCAGAAAGAACATCTGAGCTAACTCTTCAGGGGACCCTACACCTCATGTGTTTCCTAAACGTGGAGAGGGACAGTGGCTCTGCCTCTCAGATCCCCTCGCTCCCTTTCCCTCATATCACTTATTCAAGCCTTTGGTGGTGCTGTTTTTGTGATTACTTGGTGTCTTTTATCCTATGTTCTCAGAACCTACAGCCATTGAGTTACACTGTATCTCCATTGTAATGTGTATCTGTTCCTGTTTTATACCTAGGACAGTCTGAGCTACAGAGATGTTAGCATTCACTGAGGATTTTCAGAAAGTGGGTTGCAGAACCTGTATCAACAAAGTATTGGTTTGAGTGGAGACTCTAAGGGTGGTGTTGCTGTGTTTTTAAGAGCTCTAAGTTGAAACTCCCAAGAAGCACTAAGGGCTTCCTTATGCTTCAGTCCTCAGCTCTGTTTATCTATTGCCTTTTCTCTTTTTCTGGTACAAGAGAAAAAGAAGAGTGTTTCACATTTCACACTTTCATTTTTATATTCCAGGTTTGCACTAGGAAATGTCCTCTCCCTCTGTCATCAGTGGGGAATTCCCTCAGTGAACTGGTCTGCCTTCAGATACTAGGCCTCAGGTTATGCTCTTGGTCTTTTAATGTCTTGGAAGGATGCCGAATCCTGGGACTAAGAGAGGCATTTGATTTTCTCTTCCCCTCCCTCTGACCTTGTGTCAAATAAGAGTGTACAGATGTCCACTGTCCTGGATGCCCCCAACCTGCCTCAGAGGCCCTTCCCTCCTACTCTTGGATCTTGCCTTGTAACAATGTGTGGACCCATCCAGTCATATCTGATCTTCTCCAGATCCCAGGTCCCCTATCTCTTCCCCATGTCCTTGAACATCATTGTCATGGAAGATGACGAAGGAAGGTTTCACCCTCAGGGTTGCACATATGTTCACTAGTAGCCACAACCTCAAATCAAGAAGCTTAATCATGGATACAGAGAGAACTAGACAAATTAAAGGATTGGGCCAAAAGAAATCTGATGAGGTTCAACAAAGACAAGTGCAGAGTCCTGCACTTAGGATGGTAAAATCCCATGCACTGCTACAGACTAAGGACCAAATGGCTAGGCAGCAGTTCTACAGAAAAGGACTTAGGTTACAGTGGACGAGAAGCTGGATATGAGTCAACAGTGGCATTTTGGACTGTATAAGTAGGGGCATTGCCAGCAGATCGAGGGACGTGATCGTTCCCTGCTATTTGACATTGGTAAGGCCTCATCTGGAGTACTGTGTCCAGTTTTGGGGCCCACGCTACAAGAAGGATGTGGAAAAATTGGAAAGAGTCCAGAGGAGGGCAACAAAAATGATTAGGGGACTGGAGCACATGACTTATGAGGTGAGGCTGAGAGAACTGGGATTGTTTAATCTGCAGAAGAGAAGACTGAGGGGAGATTTGATAGCTGCTTTCAACTACCTGAAAGGGGGTTCCAAAGAGAATGGATCTAGTCTGTTCTCAGTGGTAGCAGATAACAGAACAAGGAGTAATGGTCTCACGTTGCAGTGGGGAAGGTTTAGGTTGTATATTAGGAAAATCTTTTTCGCTAGGAGGGTGGTGAAGCACTGGAATGGGTTACCTAGGGAGGTGATAGAATCTCCTTCCTTAGAGGTTTTTAAGGTCAGGTTTGACAAAGCCGTGGCTGGGATGCTTTAGTTGGGGTTAGTCCTGCTGTAAGCAGGGGGTTGGACTAGATGACCTCCTGAGGTCCCTTCCAACTCTGATAGTCTATGATTCTATGATTCTTTGTCAGCAGTGAATTTCCTCCAGAATCATCTGCTTGTTTAGTTTATTAGGTCCCTCAGCATAGAATGATACTGTGCAGTTCCATGTTTAGCCTCTCACAGTAATTCCAGATAAAAGTTTTTCAGCTTAAGCAATGAACTCACTGATCATTCTGCAACTTAGGCTGGGATCTGAAAACTAAGGTGCATTCCTTACACATCTTACATCTTCTCCAAGAATAAATAAGATGATGAAGACTTGTGGTGCCTTAGAGACTAACTAGTTTATTTCAGCATAAGCTTTCATCGTCTTGCTTACAGATACAGACTAACACGGCTGCTAATCTTAAACCTGTCCAAGAATAAAGAGTCTGCCCTTAGAACTGAGCAGAATTTTGTTGCTGCAGCAGAATATAGTCCAGCTTGCTCTCCTATCATGGAATTGTCTCTGCAGAGCTGTGGCTCAAAAATACACACAGAGCTAATATGTTGAGTAAGAGGGTGTTGATCTTACAAACTCACTTTCAACCTTGTTCCTTTACCTCTCTCTCAGGAAGAATCTTATCTCTGCATCCGTTTCAACTCATCCAGGACCCACTGATTACAACACTTTCTTCCCTTTTATATTCTCGCTTGTTTTCATAGAAAGATTTTTGTTCTCCAGTTACTGTAGTCATATCTCCCACTTCCCCCTGACTAAGTTACCTGGCCATCTAGCCCTGAGGATAGACATTTTACAGCTCCTTTGCTCAGTGGGAGAGAATGGCGGGGTTGGAAGAGCATTTTAATATAATATGAATTTTTAGTTGGAATGACTTTTCAGCAGAAGATGCTCTTTTCACAAAATCAGAATTTTCCATGAGATGGTGAGATGGGGTGTCCACCCCACACAAGGCCTGAAGGGGTAAATTAGGCCAATTAACTATAGGCGGCACCTGGAGGAAAGCCAGGGAGTTCTAAAACCTAATCTGCTGATGAAGTCCAGCTCGGCTGGGCTGGGTTTATAAAGCCAGGAAGCTGACACCAAAGAGGAGCTGCAGGGAATTTGTCTGCAGTTCCTGGGCATAGAGAGGTGAGTTTGAGGCTACAGGGTTCAGTAGTCCACAGTTATTCTTTGGGAGTGGGGAGTTTGAGCTGGTACACCCAGAGAAAGGGGAGAACAAGCAGCTGTTGGAAGGAGTCCAGGGAAACAGCAGTGGTGTCTGAGGAAAACTACAGTTACCAGGACTGGAACACAGAGTAGAGGGTGGACCTGGGTTCCACTAACTGCCAGTGGGGAAGTGGCACACTCATGGCAGTGCATGAGAAGACATCCTGAGATCGTTGGAGCGGAAGGACTTTGATGCCCCGGAAGGGGAAGACTAAGATGACCTGAGCAGAGAGCGAAGCCACAGAGTACCCTCATATGTGTGAGAGTCGCAGGGAACGAGAGAAAGACAGCAGGGTGTGCAACCCAATGGCAGAAGGGGGCATCAGACCTGAGTGAAGCTAATCCCCAGATGTGGCTATAAGGAGGTGCTCCTAGTGGTGAGTGGAGTGCTCTGTAACAAATGGGATTTCCTTTTTCCAGCCACCTAACTTTAATCCTTTCCCCACTTAGCATTCTGTGGAGATGGATAGACCCAATGATATGCTTTTGTTTGATATTTTTCAAAAGGAATTAAGTAGCAAAGGAAAAAACAAGAGTAGAGACAGCATGTAGTGGTAAAAGATCATTGTCAGAATGATCTGTGATGACCTTTGATCACTCTATATCCCCTCTCTCTTTATCTCTTTGCTGAAGCCTGTGGCTTTGCATGAAGATCCCTTTTACAAATGTAACTAAAAATACAAGGGAGAAGAAGGTTATGGAGCCATTCCAAGCAGGAGAGTGAAACTGACACCATGGGAATTGGCCATTACATTGAGACAACATCCTGCCAGAGATACAGGGAAAACTAAGTGAGAGAGAAATACTCAGCTCCTCTTAAAATCAAACTACTTAAATTTGTGTTCCAAAATATGGTATCAAGTGCCTAATTTCAGGCAGCTAAGTTTTTCAGTTATAGCTCTTGTGTATACAAAAGCCATATGATGAAAAGAATATGCAAAGCCACTCTGTACATATGAGATTATAATTCAAAAAGGGCTTTGGTCATAGCATAAACCACAAGTATGATCTTAAATCACCTCAGTCCCCAAATGGAATTTCTTACACTCTTGCTATATTGTTTCTTTATTGTTCTTCTGCAAATGAAGTCAGAGAGTTCATAGACACATAAAAAGGAGCTTGAAATTTCCCTATCAAAAGACCCAGATAAACTTACAAACTGTTTATATGAAACAACCATAGTGAGCTTGACCCATTGCTAAATGCTCAGATTTCAAACTGAACTGGATCCCCATGAAGATTCCTGCTCCATTTAGATTCATTGCTATGTTTTATACTCATACAAGAGGAAACTAAATAAATAAATGTCCAAGGGGATGGGACACTAACCTACTCCTCTGTGATGATATAGTGGTATGTGTAAGCTTATCCTGACTCCATGAAACCAAACATTCAAATCCTACAGGAATCCATTCAGGCCTTTGACACTCCAACACTGATGAACTGGGATGTTATCTATGCAGTTTTGAGGAGTTGTCTTTTGGGGGAATACTTATCTACTGTGTGTCCACAGTGCCCCTTTCTAGGACTCCAGTCTCCCCAGTGCTCAATCCAAAACCTTTCTCTAGCAGTACACCTGCTAAAAATTGAGGGGCTAAATTAGTGTTTGTTTGAGTCGTCCCACTGAGTTCAATGAAATGATTGTTCTGATGAAGCACTAGTCTGCTTGAATGAGCTACAGAATTGGGCTGCATGAACGGAGTGATTGACATTGCTGCATAAATCACACATGCCTCTTGAACTCATTAGAGATCTCATAGATGGGCTGTGGTTCAGAAGAAGTGAATCATGCTTATACTCATGCTTGTATATACAACGTCCTTTCTCATTTAAATGTCCCAAGTTTGACCCCATCTTCTACTGCTGGAGACAGAGCCAAAGCTGACCTACTCTTTCGAATTGAAGACAGAAGTTATAAGGGAGTTATGTAATTTCAAAAAACAAGCAAACAACATTAAAAATCCCATGAGTAATGCTCATTTGCTGAAGCTATTGCTCAAGTTGTGAGATAAAAAAAAAAAGAAATAAACGGGTGGACAAGGCATGTGACTCTGCAGACTTATGCATCTGGGCTGCAATGGATCCCCCGCTTACTAGTACTTCAGGGCAGATTGAGACTGTCCCAATGTTTGTGATTAAAGATTTCACAATGTGCATCTCAAGGAGGGCTTTCATTCACATTTTGGTAGATTGTTAACAGTTTTCCTTTGAGCTTATACTGACCGTAGAAGTGCCGTGCTTGGGCCAGATACAAATCGATTGAGCTCCATTGGAGTCAACGGAATTAAACTGGTTTACATCAGCTGTGGATCTGGCCCCTCATCCTTATGCGTCCTGTGTGTATAACTCTGTGTCGCAGTGTGAAAGCCCTTCCAGAACTGCTGGGTATGCAGAGATTGTGCCTGCTACTCTGCCTTTGGAGAGTCATTCCAATTCTATCTCATCCCACACGTGACTGTCCCACTTCTCTGACTTATGCCCAGATGCATAGGCCAGAATTGGTGTTTGTACTGCCCTGAGCAAAGAGCTTGCGACTCTGCCTGGCAGTTACCCACTTGTGAAACAGAAACATAGGAATACAGGACTTACCATACTAGATCAGACCCGAGGTCCATGTAGTCCTGTCTCCTGTCTCCAACCAGAGCCAGTACCAGGTGCTTCAGGGAAAGGTGTAAAGAACTCCACAAAAAGCAGATGTGGGATAATCTGCTCCCCTCCTCACCTGGAGGGGTCATCCTAATCCCTGACAGAGGTTGGTTTCAGACCTGATGCTTGACACTTTATATTCCTTTCCAAATTTGTTGGCATTAATTATTATAACTAGGTGCTCTTTTTAGCTATGTAAAAGTCCAATTTTTCTTTGAATCTTGCTCAGTTCTTAGCCCCAATGACATTCTATGGCAATGAGTTCCACAGTCTAAGTATGCAATGCGTAATAGAATATTTCCTTTTATCAGTTTTGAATTTGCCACCTTTTTAATTTCATTGACTGTCCCCTTGCTCTTGTGTTATGAGACAGGGAGAACAGAATTCCTGATCTACATCTCTACTCTATTCATTATTTGGTATATTTTTTTATCATGATTCCTCTTGTTCATCTCCTTTCTAAAGTAAACCATTCCAATCTTTTAAACCCCTCTTCAGAAAAGAGTGTATCCATGCCCTTAATCATTCTCATTGTCTTTCTCTAAACTCCCTCTCATTCTACAGTCACCTTTCTGAGATGTATTGCATACTGTATTCCAGATGAAGCCACACCATTGATTTCTGCAATGGCATTAGAATACTTTCCGTGTTCCACTCCATCCCATTTGTTATGCATCCTGATGTTCTAATCACCCTTTTGGACTGCAGCTGCACATTGAACCAAACTCTTCAACGGGAGGAGGTTCCTTGCACCATGCCTCTGCACTGCAACAACAGTGTAAGACCCAAACAGAATCTGGTTCATAACTGGGATTATACATTTTAAACTATTGTGATGGAGCAAGGCCAGATGGCTATAGTAAAGTAATGGAAGACAGATATATTAGCCACAGGCTAAACAAATCTCTGATACCAGGATAAGCAAATGGCAGCTGCTCAGGGTCAATTAAGACACATGGGGCCAATTAAGATCTTTCCAGAAGGCAGGGAGGACAGCTAAATTGATTGGGACCCCTGAAGCCAATCAGGGGCTGTCTGAAATGAGCTAAAAGCCTCTCAGTTAGTCAGATGGGTGTGAGCATTAGAAGCTGCAGTAGGAAGCCATGCTGTTGGAGACACTGAGCAGTACAAACCATATCAGGCACAAAATAACAAAAAATAACATCACAGCACTGAGATGTATTTATAGTGCAAACAATCATATTATCATATATTATTATATGCCTAGATTTAGCAGATAGTGAATAAGCTTAACAGAAACAATAGTTATACAATTGTTTTATATGTAACAATAGAGTACATATAAAACAAAAGTATAGCAGAGAGATGAGGTGGGGGAGGTAATATTTTTATTTTGTTTTAGGTATATTTATTTGTTTTAGGTAAAACAAGCTCCCAGCATTCCCAACAAACATGGCTGGTATCCTCCATTCATAAGTGCAAAAAATGTTTGTCTTTTTTGCTTCCTCTGTCAAGGATCAAAAAATTGTTCTTTTGCCTCTATGTGTACCCCAAAGTCTATTGTTTTGTCCCCAAAGTCAGGACACCTCCCCATTCCCTCTCCCCCGCCTCCATGGTTTATTCCAGTGTGCTGGCCCCATGCCACATCCTCATGTCGACATCGTATGCAAACAGACTTTCATGGTGCTTACAATGCTTATTTTACATGTGAACCAAGGCTGACAGGTGAATATACATCCCTTTTCCTGGCAAAACATGCTTGTCAACCCTGCTTTGACACTGCTTTTAAAATGGATTTTAAACAGTTCAGTGTTCCATTTGCTCAGCTAGAATATCCTTCCTACTCTGGGATCTGTGTGTTCCCAGCAGCCTCAGACAAGTGTCCCCTAGACAGGGTGACCAGATATCTCGATTTTATAGGGACAGTCCTGATATTTGGGGCTTTTTCTTATATAGGTTCCTATTACCCCCCACCCTCTATCCTGATTTTTCACACTTGCTGTCTGGTCATCCTACCCCTAGATGCATCTACACTTGCTATTGGTTTTTTGCCACTATTCAAACTATGGTGCAGGTGCACCAGTACTCATGATTATGTAAATGCTCTTGTGGACAGAGCTCAGGGGTTTTTTACACAGGTGTCACGGAAACCAGCATCTTAATTCCATCCATTCTCTGTCATGAAGGACATGAGAGCAGTGGTGTCTGCAGGAGTGGAGTGAGTGTGGTTTAATGCATTTCTCTCTTGCTTTCAGAGAAACACTTAATTGGAAACCATGAGTGGCAGTAGGACCAAGCTAACTGCAGCTGTTGTTGGCAGAGCTCCTGCAGAGATGTACATTTACTGGTAAGGTTTTGTCCCATGTGTTGTATTTTATGGTTGCTGCCAAAGCCTAGATTTCATACTGTGAAGTAAAACAGGGTACTGAGGACTAGAAAGGGCTAGTGGCTTTTTTTGTAGCTTACATTCATAACCCTTTTTCTAGTTAGTTAGAAACTCTGTGATTGATTAATTTATTGCAAAGCCAACATCTATATCTATGGATTGCTCTGCTGTTAAGACAGGCCTTCCCGTACTTTGCTAGTGTGGGTGGCTACTTATTACTGTGATCTCCTTGCATGCACCTCCTGAGTCCCTCTCCCTCTGTAGCAATGTGGAGGGAGAAAAGGAATCTTAGAAAATATTATTGCAAGAGGGCGAAGCTAAGGCTACCTTATTAGAAAACTCTACTCATTGCATGCTTTGTGCTGGGATGAGGGAAGAGCATGCATCTTGGCCCCCAGATCTGCATGCGCCTGTCCGTCGATTCTAAGAACTGGATTCTAAGAATGGCTGCTTCCCATAATTTGTATAACATCACATGAGGTAGCCCAGGAGCGGGAGTGAGGGGGAATGAGTGGAAAACCAGAAAAGGCACTTCTGCTTTCCAGTTTCTTTTTCATCTCTTCCTGAGCAACTAATTTTCTAGCGGCTCGCTGCTCGGGGGCACTAAAGGCGGGATCGCGCTAGACAGGAACCGCTCTGAGCTGACGTGATGTGGAAGTGCCCTGCCCCCAGCGCCTCTCCAGGAGAGATCATGCCCATGACTATCACACACTCCCCAACGTGCAGGGGGAAGGGAAGTTTTAAGACAGGACCAATCTTTAGGACAGTGCAGCCTGTTCCTCCCCTGTTCACTCTGCAGGCTAGTGCAGGTATTGAGGCAGGGCCATGGCCCCCTTCCTCTCTGCTCCCTTTTGGGGATGACATTCATCCTTGGGAGTGCCTGGCAGCAGCACCCACATGCCCTGCCTGAGTATACTGCCTGAGATTGCCCTGGGTCACATATAATGGAGGAGGGGGCTCTTCCTTCTCCCTTGTACCCACTTGAGGGTCAAGAACAATCTGGCCTCATGCACAGGAGAGCATCGGCCGGCGGTTTATTTCAAGGAAATGATACTCTCCTGGGGAAACAGTTCTGATTCAGACTCTCGCTATGCTATGAGGAATAATACTGGGGGGGCTCAGTGGTGCAGGGGTTTGCCTGCAGCAAAGTAACTTCATGCTGCTCTGTTCCAAGTGCCGGTTGCCTGAAGGCTGAGATCTCTTCTCATTTTCACTTAGCGTGCAGTGTATCTGATTCACTCCAAGTTTGTCTAAAGGAGCAAACAGCTCATTGATCATCATTATCCAGCCATGAGCAGCTCCAAAACATCCTGACTTCTCATTTCTCACAATGGGAACCCTTCATTTTACTCCCGCCCCCGCCTGTTATTGCTCTTCTTTGATCTGTGCTCTCCTAAAAACCTCTTTCCAGCTGTGGATGCTCGAGGATTCCCAGGTGGGAATACGAAGAACAGTTAATGGAAAGGAAATAGAGGAAGGGGGAAGTTAGATTAAATGTTTTTCTATTTAATGGCCAAGGGATTTCTCCATTAGTGTTGCTAACTCAGGTTCTGATTTGTTGTTCCAGACACCAGCGGTAGCCTGGGCTCCCGGGGCTATATGTTAACGTTACCCTGAGTAAGCAAGCCCACTGTGCTGGTTCCCCTTTGCTTTGAACAGATTTCCTAGAAATGTAACTTAAACAAAGATTGCTTTGTATTTATAATCAGAATTATTCTTTGTTTCTAACCACATACCATGGCTTCTAATTTACCGGCTTCTTTTTACTGCCTGCTGCCATACAAATGTTCCTCTCGCTGGCGTGGCTCAGCTGCAGTGTTAGAGAAGAGTGAATTAGTGCTTGCATAGGGCACTGGAGAGCGCTTAATGGGGAGAGAAAAGCTGGTAAAGGGAGAAGGGAAATAGAGTGGGAGGCTGTTAGAATTAGAGGAGGAGGCTGAGAAGCAGGAGAGTTGGGCTGGGCAGCAGGACAGCAGTGAAAGAAGGGCAAATGGAAGGAGGGCTAGCAGCCAATTCAACGCATTGTGTGTGAAACCAGCCAGAGTCCAAGTTTCAAAGAAAATACAGTGATGGCAGGAGGTTGCTGGGCTCTGGAGAGTTCTTTTGTGTGTGATGAGTCGGACAGCCCAGCTTAACCCCTGTGATCTCTGCTAAGGTGGGCCAGCTGGGGACTGGAAGAGCAAAGGCAGTTGGGACCTTCTCATCTGACAAATATAGTTAATAATCAAACAGGAAATCTATTAATTATTATTAATATTATTTGTTTATTGACTTGTATTGCAATAGCACCTAGATTCCCCCACCTAGGTCAAGGCCTTGTGGCGCTAGCACGTGACATACATAGTAGGAGACAGTCCCTGCCCCAAGTAGATTATAGCCATGCCATGTCATGTCAATAGAAATGGCAGACAGAGTGGGTGAAAAGAAGTATCATTATCTCCCTTGTACAGATGGGGAGCTGAGCACAGAATGCCGAAGTGACTTGCCTAAGGCCACCCAGACAGTGTGTGGCAGAGCCAGCCATTCCACGTCTCCCAAACACCAGTCCAATGCCTCAGCCCAGGGCTTAAATTCTCTGAGATTATTTCCCAGGGTGCCCCGGGCCTCCCACATTCAAGGCTCTGGGCTTCAGCTATGGGATGGGGGTTGGGGAGCTTGGGGCTTCAGCCCTGTGGCAGGCACCGAGACTCATGTAGGTTTGAAAATATTTACTGAAGCTTTGCTCTGGTGGGCTCCAGCTGAATTTAAGCCCTGCATCAACTACAAGACCATCCTTCTTCATTGTAACAGCCTCCTGAGGCAGGTAGATTAGATCAGAGAAAATCTAAGGCCGATGAATAACCCTGAATATCAGTTTCATGGTTGTTTTAAGGTGTTGTCTCTAATAATAGTTGCTTATGTAACCCTTCTGCCCATCAGAGTTGGCAGCAACAAGGGCCGGGTTCAGTATCCAGGGGTTCCATTCCAATAGCACAATACAAAAACCGGCTCGAGCCCCCACCCAGTGACCTGGGACAACCATATACCACCCCTCTGGGCGTCTGTAAGAGACAATACTTCCCCTCTCGCAAGCACAGAGTCTGAGTGTACCAAAGCCTTTTAATAACAGGGAGAAACAATGTGGCATTATATTGGGGAAACACCACAACCAAGGTTAATAAACCAAACCATGAACCAGAAGCCCCCCTCCCAGCAAATAGGCCGAGGCCTTCCCTTTGGCTCTTGAGTTCCACAACCCCAAAAAGTCACTCAATAGTCCCAAAAGTCCAACAGCCCAAGAGTCTCTGTCCTTGGTCCGTGCAGAGTTCAAAAGTCAATTGGCAGAGTCTTACCTCCAGCCTGGGTGGAGATGGAGGGTACGGCACGGGGCACCTTACGTGGTCCGAGGCCGACTGCGCCGCCTCTCCGAGAGGTTCCGCTGCAGCTCTCACCGCAATCGGCTCTGTTCCGCTCTGCTGGCTGTCCTACGAACCGCTCTGCCCGTTGATCCGCTAGCTGCTCTGCTAGCCGACACACAGACAGCTCTGCTGCGCCGGTCACTCTGCCCGCAGCACCCATGCCTCTGCTAGGTGACAGACAGACAGCTCTGCCGTGCCGGTCACTCCGCTAGCCGTCCTGCTAGCCGACACACAGACTGCTCTGCTGCACCAGCCACTCTGCACTTTTTCCAGGTCCCCCCTACTTAAGACAGCGCTCAGTGATTTCTTTAGCTCTTAGGTGATTTCAGCTCACAGTAGGGGAGCCTTAGTGCAGGTGCACCAGTGAGCCCAAAGCAATTGTCAGATCAGCAGCCTGGAACCAGGCTCTTAATGGAAGCAAAATTCAATTTTGACATTCTACAGTGGAGAGAGGCAGGGTGCAATAGGCCTGGGAGGCCCTCAGACAGAGCCCTCACCAAAAAGTACAAGTGCTTGTCCATCACCTCTCACAATGTTCTGAAAACGCATGGCCCTTGCCCAGTGAGTGCTACCTAGATGATGGTGAGTCCCTCCATCATAACAAGGGCCAAGTACATGTCCATAGTCCTTCATTCACATAATCACAGTAACATCACTTTATCATTCCTGCCCCAATAACATAGAAACTGGGGCTCCCTCATCAGCCGAAGTGGCCATGTGGGCTGCTGTGGGCTCAGGCTAGGAGCAGTGGGTGTGTCTATGCAAATTGCTCAGCCCCAGACTTATTTTGCAAGGCTCACTGCAATTCCCATAGTTCGCCACCAGATGTCAGAATATATCTCATTCCTGACACTGCTTACACTTACATCAGCTGTTAAATGGAAACACAGGGATAGCCATGCTGGAACAGAGCAGTGGCCTATACACCTGAGTTGCCTTCTCAGACTGTGGTCAGGACCGTCTCCTTCAGAAGGCACAAGAAACCCTGAAACAGTAATGCAAGTAGGGTGGTACACTCCCATACGCAGGATAGTTTTAGGGAGTACGGGGTACTGGAAAGACTTGGGCCTGTGCCCTGCTCCTTAAAGGAGAAGAACATGGCTAGGGAGGGCATTCATTCTTTATAGGGCTTTAACAGCACAATGCATACGCTAACAAACTTAAACAAAGGCTTTGTTTAAGATTGTTAGCATCTGTTTTGTGCTGTTCAATGGGTCAGGAGTGCTCAAGTGAGGAGGAGGGGAGGAAAGGTGTTTAAACAGTGTTTTTGATTCTGTTTCTCCCCATTGGTCTGAATTATCCATGACATCCATACTCCATCACATCAAGATCAAAACATTAGAGGAATGCCTCTGCTCACACTGACCAGAGAATGTTTGGTTTCTGATGTCAGCCCAGTTCTGCAGCCTGATAGGTATGAGGTATTGTCCCCAGAGTACATAGAATTCTTCTTTGCAGCCAGACTAGTCTAACATGCATTTTGCTGACCGGAAATGAAACACCAAAACAAAAAACAAACCCCAACCCCAACCTCCCTCCCCCGAAATGCCTAATTTTCCAGCTTTGTGGACGAGAGAACTATAAGTGAAGATTATAATGCCAGACACTGACAACCTGAAACCAGCTACCTCAGGAATCTGCCAAAAATTTTGCTGAAAATAAGTTCCTCATCTTAGCAACGGAGCTAAGACTGATCACACCTCTGCCCATCTTTATTCGAATGACAGTCCTTCTGATCTGACAGCTCAGGCATTGTCAGTTTTATCTAGAATGATTTACAAACTTGGAACCTAATCCTGTAAACCCTCAATCATTTGATCACTCCGATTGAAGACAATGGGACTATTTGCATGTCTATGGAGCACTTTTGTTGTAAGAGTTTCAGGAGTCTGTTCTGTTCCTATAAAGGAAGTTGAATCTCCCATTGAAATTAAATGTTTGGGTACAGTACCACAATGCTGGTTAGGATACAGTTCTACTTAAAATTTCTTTTAATAAGTTATACATATGCTGAAATGTCTCCTCACCCAATTCCCATAGTACATATACACATACTGAAATACTGCATATCTGGGGGGAAAGTGAGTAGTTAAGCATGTTGATGTCTGTATATACAAACACCCAGTTCATCTCTGTACTGGAAAATATAGCTGAACATAATTTTCTATGGTATTTGAAGAAAGTATAAAAGCCCCAATTGTTTTCTGTGTTAATTAGTGTGAACCGGAAAAAATTACGTGCCTTCTAAGAGAAAAGAATTAGTCCATACCTACTGGAAAAAAAAATCCTTCCAGGTGGTGTCCAGAAGAGTGCTACAAGACACATTCAAAACCTCATGAGCAGAGGGCGGAGAGAATACCCTCCCACATTATGACCAACAAAAATATAATAATAATAATAAAATCTCAAAGAGGAAGAGGTTCACAGATTTGCAAACCTAAAAACCTGTGTTATGCTTTAAGCCACCTCAGCACATACGAGGTTTATGAACATGAAAAAGTTACCTGCAAAGGAACACTGAAGCCCATTAACCTGAATGTGTGCCAGCCAGCAGGCCCTCACTGACTAAAGGTGCAGTTACACCTGAACAGCTGAAAATTAATCTTGCCCTTTTGAGCTAAATGGAGTCCTGTCACTGACTCCATTTCTCCTTTGGGAATAGTCATGTAGGTGAAATAGCATAATCATAAACACCAGCTATTTCTATGCATCTTGGTATCTGAAGTTATGAATATTAGCTATTGTTGCAGGGTACTTTTGTGTCCCGTAGGAACGATGCACACAAACAGCTGTTGAATAGAAGTAGTGAGTTTATTGAAGGCAAAGTGACACACCCGCAGTGGGGGCTCCATTTGCTGCTGTCACTAAACAGGGACCCGGCACATCGGAGCAATGCCCAAGGAAGAAGCCCACTGCGTGTGGGCACACAGGCAAAGAAATAACAGGAACATTTGCATCTCATGCATACCTCATGAATAACGAATACCTTGCTTCTGTCTTGTTAGTATGCAGGTGTTTCATTTCAAGGCAAGCAAACCATGAGAGCCAAGTCTGGCATGGGAAATATGCGATAACAGGGCAAAGACTGATAACAGTGACTGAAAGTACCCTTTCCTTCCCAGGAGTGGGGGGGAAAATAAGCACCCTTTCCTTCCCAGGAGTGGGGGGTGGGAAATGAGCACACACACACCCCGGAGTGTGGGGGGGATGAGTACCCCCTCCTTTCCTGGAGTCGAGGATGAGAGCGCCCATAACATTCCACCGTCACAATGTCTTGCGCATCCTTACATTCCTCCCCCCGCTCTCTTCAGAGACTCCAGTGAAAGGGTACAGAAAAAACAAAGAACGCCGGCAAAAAACAGTAGCATTTTCAAAAATTGCACACATAGCCACTACAATAACACTCACAACACAAAAAGCATACATCTATACAGAGGGCCATGTTAACACCTGACCCATACTATAAAAATCAACATAAACAACAGTATTATCAATATTTCCCAGAAATGTGTGGCACTGTAACATGAAGGACGCTGCACTGATGCCCAAAAAGCAGATTTTCATAACGTCGCCAACCGCATAGGTATGGGGAAGGCAAAAGGCAGCAAAGTTCAGGGCACTCGGGGCCAGAGCCACCCACATATTCACAACCATGCTCTTGGCGACAGACAGGCAGCGCTGCAAGAATATCAAAAAGAGCACTTGGTTAGTCGGTGCCATGAGGCCGTCTGGGGGCGGGGGGGGCAGTCCTCCTGCTCTGGTAACACAACAGCCCAGCCTTCTCCTGTGGCGAGAATGGTTGCGGCTTTAGCTTTCTTTCCAGGATTAGTCCACCAGACACTGGCTGGGGGTGGGGGTGCCCTCCGTGGTTGTTGTTGCTTCGCTTTGCACCTGTGGAGGGGGGGGGAGTGGACACAGATTACAGAGAGAGCGGTCCCCACTTCCCAGTGAAGGGAGGCATCAGTCTGGTTCCCACAGGTCACAGCACCCAGCGCTTCATCTCCGCTGTTACTGGCACATTGCCAGGTGAATACAAACTGATCCTAACTTTCAAAAACAATAGCAATCAAAACAAAAGCATTAGCAAAGTCAATAGCTGCCTGCCAGGAGGCCATACTGCGTCTCCACTTGCTCCCCCGCCCCCGCAGGACGTCAATACCCAAAATGTACTCACTGATGGGTGCCACTAGCACCGTCGGCGGGGGGCCTTACCCAGGGTGAGAGTGACAGTCACGGCGACCGCCCGCGGCTTCGAGCCACCCAGGCCCCGTACCACAGTCGAGCGCCCCACCTTCTGCGTGGAGTGGGGGATGATGATTTCGGTTCCCGTGTCCAGCAAGGCCAAAACGTGCTGGGTCCCTCCATGCGGCCACTGGATCGTGAGTGGGACGAAGGGGGGGCGGTCCCCCACCTCCCAGGTCGGGCGCATGGCCGCGCACCGGACGGGGGAGCCGCCTCCCCCTCACAAGGCACACGGAAGACTCCAATCTACCGGGGATGATAGAGATACAAAAGGAGCACTTAAAGATGATAAAGTCATTGTGGAGAAACTAAATGAATTCTTTGCTTCGGTCTTCACGGCTGAGGAAGTTAGGGAGATTCCCAAACCTGAGCCATCTTTTGCAGGTGACTAATCTGAGGAATTGTCACAGATTGAGGTGTCAATAGAGGAGGTTTTGGAACTAATTGATAAACTTAACTGTAACAAGTCACCGGGACCAGATGGCATTCACCCGAGAGTTCTGAAAGAACTCAAATGTGAAATTGCAGAACTATTAACTAGGGTTTGTAACCTGTCCTTTAAATCGGCTTCCGTACCCAATGACTGGAACATAGCTAATGTAACAAGAATATTTAAAAAGGGCTCTAGAGGTGATCCTGGCAATTACAGACCGGTAAGTCTAACATCCCTACCGGGCAAATTAGTTGAAACAATAGTAAAGAATAAAATTGTCAGGCACATAGAAGAACATAAATTGTTGGGCATGTTACAGCATGGTTTCTGTAAAGGGAAATCACTTCTTACTAATCTATTAGAGTTCTTTAAAGGAGTCAACAAACATGTGGACAAAGGGGATCCAGTGGACGTAGTGTACTTAGATTTCCAGAAAGCCTTTGACAAGGTCCCTCACCAAAAGCTCTTACGTAAATAAGTTGCCATGGGATAAGAGGGAAGATCCTTTCATGGATTGAGAACTGGTTAAAAGACAGGGAACAAAGGGTAGGAATAAATGGTAAATTTTCAGAATGGAGAGGGGTAACTAGTGGTGTTCCCCAAGGGTCAGTCCTAGGACCAATCCTATTCAACTTATTCATAAATGATTTGGAGGAAGGGGTAAACAGTGAGGTGGCCAAGTTTGCAGATGATACTAAACTGCTCAAAATAGTTAAGACCCAAGCAGACTGTGAAGAACTTCAGAAAGATCTCACAAAACTAAATGATTGGGCAACAAAATGGCAAATTAAATTTAATGTGGATAAATGTAAAGTAATGCACTTTGGAAAAAATAACCCCAACTATACATACAATATGATGGGGGCTAATTTAGTTACAGCTAATCAGGAAAAAGATCTTGGAGTCATTGTGGATAGTTCTCTGAAGATGACCATGCAGTGTGCAGCGGCGGTCAAAAAAGCAAACAGGATGTTAGGAATCATTAACAAAGGGATACAGAATAAAATGGAGAGTATCTTATTGCCCTTACACAAATCCATGGTGCGCCCACATCTTGAATACTGTGTACAAATGTGGTCTCCTCATCTCAAAAAGGATATACTGGCATTAGAAAAGGTTCAGAGAAGGGCAACTAAAATGATTAGGGGATTGGAACGGGTCCCATATGAGGAGAGATTAAAGAAGCTAGGACTTTTTAGCTTGGAAAAGAGGAGATTAAGGGGGGATATGATAGAGGTATATAAAATTATGAGTGGCGTGGAGAAAGTGAATAAGGAAAAGTTATTAACTTGTTCCCATAATAGAAGAACTAGGGGCCACCCATTGAAATTAGTGGGCAGCAGGTTTAAAACAAATAAAAGGAAGTTCTTCACACAGCGCCCAGTCAACCTGTGGAACTCCTTGCCTGATGAGGCTGTGAAGGCTAGGACTATAACAGGGTTTAAAAGAGAACTGGATAAATTCATGGAGGTTAAGTCCATTAATGGCTATTAGCCAGGCTGGGTAAGGAATGGTGTCCTAGCCTCTGTTTGTCAGAGGGTGGTGACGGATGGCAGGAGAGAGATCACTTGATCTTTACCTGTTAGGTTCACTCACTCTGGGGCACCTGGCATTGGCCACTGTTGGTAGACAGGATACTGGGCTAGATGGACCTTTGGTCTGACCCAGTACGGCCTTTCTTATGTTCTTACGTTCATTTTTAAATTATTTTTTAAACTGTCAGAATTCCTGCTGTTGGCACTGCTGGAATAATTTGTGCCTGATGCAAATCTCCCCCCTAGAGATATCTGCTTCCTATTTTCCCTTCTTCGCATGAGCTTCAGCCTTACAGCAGAAGACATTCCAGAGCATTCTTTTTCATGATGGATAGTGCATCTCCTCCCAATATTTGTGGTTTGCATGATGTTTTTTTCCACAGCATCTTAAACAGATGTTAGTCTGCAGCATGTTTGTATTATCACCGGTATTTGCCTTGTGAAAAAGAGCTTTTGACTGTTTCCGCCTTGAAACCTCTGTGACACAGTTACATTTATAGTGCTGCGTTTTTCTAGCCTGAATGCCAGACATTTCTTTGAATCCCGCTGAGTTCAGAGGGTTATGGATGAACTTGGGTGTAACTTTATGAGAAATTGTTAGACTGAAAGGAGGGAAGAGTTGCGGGAAGAGATTAGAGAAGAGATGTATGTAGGTAGCAGGCAGAGCTCTGCCAACAATTGAACATGACGTGGAAGGAGAGTGATGCCAGTGAAGAGGATTGGACAAAGCAGGAGATGTGGTCAGGGCAGCAAGAAGGAAAGATGGTCTTGGTGGCAGGGGTGGCAGATGCTGAGCTGGGAGAGAGGGTTGAGTATGGAAGGGGGTGTGGGGCTGGGTGGGGATGAGCAATTTGAGGAGCAGCAGGCAGCTGCCCCGGAGCTGGGGCAGGACACTAGAGAGGAGGACTCTCCCCAGCCCTCTCCCTGCCAGCAGCGGTGAAGTCCAGAGGAGGAAGAGTCCCCTCCTCACTCCCCGCCCGCAGCACAACATTCACCCAAGCCCCGCCAGGCTGGTGCTCAGGAGGTCCAGTCAGGATAAACCCCACATTGGAATTGCCTGCCGATGGGGGGGCTGCCATGTGCCTCCACGCCCCCCTCCCTCCACAGGCGCAGCGGCCACCTGAGCCTGACCCCAGCGCTGCTCCCTTGTAGCCAGCAGTGGCAGCAGCCGGTGAGGAAGCGCAGTGAGGAGCTGCAGGGCAGAGGGCTGCAGGGGGCAGCCGCCTGCTGCCCAGGGCAGACAGGGACGCTTGAGGGAAGTGCGCAGAGGCAGCAGGCAGGGCCGGAGGAGAGACCTGGCCCCAAACATTGGTGGAGCCAGGCCCCTGGGCCCTGAATTTGCTAGAGCATGGGCACCACGGGCCCATACAACTCACCGCCCCTGAGTAGGGGCACACCCAGCTGCAGTTACAAGAAAGCTTTCTGACCAGCCCCTGCGTGGGAAGGCTTCTCCCAGGTCTTCACGCACGCACCCTCTCTGGAGTATAAACCCCAAACTATACCAGCTTGCACTGCACAGGGAACTGTACAGCATAAGCTCATAAAATTTGCCCCATCCCTCAACGTGGAGAGGAATATGCAACAGCCTTTTGTCCCTGAGTTTTGATTCCCACACACTTCACTCTAACTCACTGGTTTAAATAAAGCAAATACAAGTTTATTAAGTACAAAAGATAGATTTTAAGTGATAGCAAACAGATCAAAGCAGATTACCTAGCAAATAATCAAAAACACAAACTAAACTTAATATACTAAGTGGATATGAATAGTAGATTCTCACCCTAAGAGATGATACAAGCAGGCTGCAGATTTTTAAGGAGCAAGCTATGCTTGCTTTACAGCTTCGAATCCCCAGGTGTTTCATTCACAGGCTAAAAAACCTTTTAGTCTTGATCCAGCCCTGCCCCATGTTCAGTCTTTGTTCTTCAGGTGTTTCCAGGAGTCGTCTTATGTGGGGAGTGAAGAATACCAGATGATGTCACTCCCAGCCTTATATAGCTTTTGCATATAGCAGGAACCCTTTGTTTCAAAGCTTGGTTCCCAGACGGGTCTGTGGAAAAATACTGACATCCCAAGATGGAGTCTAGAGACATGTGGTCTCATCACATGTCCTTGTACAGTCATAGCAGCCATCACTCACAGGCCTATGGACTGTTCTCAGGAAGACTCACCAGGTGGGAGATAAGCTTCTCCTAAGGTCTATTGTTTTTTTCCTAATGGCTCAATGCCCTGAAGAGGCTCTTCCCAACCCACTATCTAGACTGAAAGCATCTTGTCTAGTGGGTGTTACCCAGGTATAACTACATTTGAAATACAGATACATAGTCAATATTTATAACTTTAGATACAAAAGTGATATATGCATACAAATAGGATAATCATATTCAGCAAATCATAACTTTTCCAATGACGTCTTACATGACATGCATAAAATACATCATAATTATGTCATAATCATATAGTAATATCACTGTTAAGAATATGGGGTGCATTGTCACACTTCATTTTCCCATGCCCTGGAGTTTATGGAGCTGTTTGCTGGCTGGATGCTCCACTGGGGGTTAACCCACTGCCTAGGGTGTTCATTACGCTATTGTTTAAAATGGCTCCAACTGCCCCTTAGTGTTCCTAGCCACCTCAACACAGACTGATTTCCTGGGGCCTGTCCAAACTCTTCCATTCTCAGTCCATGCTCCTTTCTCTGGTTCCTACGGAGGCGTCTACAGTTCTGATGACAGCATTTTAGCTAGAGGGAGGGAAGCCTGTGAGTAAGAGGCTTGCAGTAGTCAAGATAAGCAATTCCCAAGTCATGGAAAAGGGATCGTGGGGAAGGGATAGAGAGGAAGATGCTTAGCGTTGCTATGGAAGAAGGAGCTAATGAGGTGTGGAAGGTATAGCTTGGTGCAGAAGAACTAGATGGGGCTATTCCAATCCTGCTGCTTGCAGTAGCCAGCAAAACAAGAAACCTGCCCTTAGTGTAGCTAATCGACTGTGCAATGGTGTATACTGAGGCATGGGAGGGAGTGCTCCCCCTGCTGGCGATTCATCTATGGCCTGAAGCATGAGACTCAATTACTGATACCATCATTAAGATTGTATGATTGGAAATATTATTACCGTACAAGTTACCCAATCTCTCTAATCATCATCTGTGATTCGCCGACCTCCAACATTAGCAAATCTGACTACACAAAAGCAGATTTCTATTTATTGTATATTTATTCTATTTCAGTTCCTGGAGCAGAGTGAAAAAACAATCACACAGTTTTACTGTTCTCAGTACAGTAACTCCTCATTTAACATTGTCCTGGTTAACGTTGTTCTGTTGCTGCTCAATTAGAGAACATGCTCATTTAAAGTTGCGCAATGCTCCTGTCTACCATTGTTTGGCAGCCGCCTGCTTTGTCGACTGCTTGCAGGAAGAGGAGCCTGTTGGAGCTAGCTGGTGGGGGCTTAGAACCAGGGTGGGCCGGCAGCTCCCTTAAGTTCCCTGTGCAGCAGCTGCCCAGCAGGCTATCAGTTGCTGGGCAGTAGCTCTCCCTCTCTTCACTGCCATCTGCTGCTCCTGCCCTCTGCCTTGGAGCTGCTCTTGGGAGCCTCTTGCTTGCTGTGTGGGAGCGGGAGGGGAGGTAAAGAAAGGTGCTAGTGTCAGGGTGTCCCCCTCCCCCCCCACTGCTGCCCCCCACTCCTGTACCCAGAGGTGAAAGTAAGGCGGTACGGGCTAGTACGCCGTACCGGTAAAAAGCCTGTCGGCCCCTACTGCCTTAGGGTATGGTTACACTTACAAAATTATAGCGCTATTGCTTATAGCGCTCGCCTTATACAGCAATAATAATAGCGCTATTGTATGTCCACACTGAGCTGCTCCAGCGCTATAGCATGGCCACATTTGCGGCAGTTAATACGGCATTAAGAGCAGCGCATTAGGGCAGGTATCCCACAGTACACCTCTTCCTGATCTGGTGCAATGGCTTGTGGGAGGGGGGGCGTCACTTGCGGGGCATTCTATATCCTGTTTGAACTACCCATGATGCTTTTTGGCATATCCCAGCAATCCCTGTGTTTCCTTCCACCTCCGGCGCCATCTTTCAAGGGTTTCAGCAAGGCACGCTCCGTCTTCCATTGTCGAGTGCTGCAATGAATCCAGAACTGCTGAGGGACATGCTGACGACTGTCGCCAGCACATCTCTGTGTGCAGTGGAGTTATTCCTTGACATGCAGGATGACAGTGATGATTCTGAAGACAAGATCGAAGCGGTGAATGCATTCGACACAAAGCTGCTTGTCTCATTAACGGACATGCTCACGGCTGTTGAACGCCGCTTCTGGGCACGGGAAACGAGCACAGAGTGGTGGGATCGCATCGTCATGCAAGTCTGGGACGACGAGCAGTGGCTGCAAAACTTTCGAATGAGAAAAGCCACTTTCATGGGACTGTGTGCTGAACTCGCCCCTGCCCTGCGGCGCAAGGACACCAGACTGAGAGCTGCCCTCCCGGTGGAGAAGCGGGTGGCTATCGCAATCTGGAAGCTGGCTACCCCAGACAGCTACCGATCGGTGGCCAACCAGTTTGGGGTTGGAAAGTCGACCGTTGGAGTTGTGCTGATGCAAGTGTGCAGGGCCATCAATCGCATCCTGCTACGAAAAATCGTGACTCTGGATAACGTGCATGACATCGTGGCTGGCTTTGAAGAAATGGGTTTCCCTAACTGTGGTGGGGCGATAGATGGGACCCATATACCCATTCTCGCGCCCGCCCACCTAGCTGAGGAGTACGTTAACCGAAAGGGGTACTTCTCCATGGTTCTCCAGGCGCTTGTGGATCACCGTGGGCGTTTTACTGACATTAACGCTGGCTGGTCTGGAAAGGTGCATGACGCACGCATCTTCCGCAACACCGGCCTGTTCATGAAGCTGCAAGCCGGGACTTTTTTCCCAGACCAGAGGATCCCCGTGGGGGAAGTGGAAATGCCCATAGTGATTCTTGGTGACCCTGCTTACCCTTTAATGCCCTGGCTCATGAAACCGTACACAGGGAGCCTGGACAGCAGTCAGGAAAGGTTCAACTACAGGCTTAGCCGTTGTCGAATGACTGTGGAGTGTGCTTTTGGGCGTCTGAAGGCGCGCTGGCGTTGTCTTTATGGGAGGCTAGATTTGGCCGAGGGTAGTATCTCCACGGTTATTTCCGCATGCTGTGCCCTACATAATCTTTGTGAGCGGAAGGGCGAAGGCTTCACTCAGGCATGGTCCTCTGAGGTTCAACGCCTGGAGGCCACATATGCCCAGCCAGAGAGCAGGGTTCATGGAGGGGACCAGCGCGAGGCTGTTAGGATCAGGGAAGCCTTGAGGGAGCATTTTGAGGCTGAAAGCCAGTTCTGAAGTGAGGTGCAGATGGAGGGAGGGAGGGAGGAAGGGAGCATTCTTTTAACAGGAACAGGCATTTGCTTTTCTGTAGCCTGTAATAATGTATGTACACTTAATAAAAAAAACCCATTTCTTAAGAAGACAATTCATTTATTGAACAGGTACTTCGGTTGCTGAAAGAAAATATTGTGATGCATGTGAGGGGGAAGGCAGGGGAGGTGCAATGGGGGTGTCGTGGGGTCAGTCAGAGATCGGAGTATGTCCGGGTCTCTGAGTCTCCAGTGCCCTCAAAGTGGCCATGTCCCCCGAACCCCATTTGCGGTGGCCAGTAAGGCATGTTATTAGGGGTAGACTGCAGTGGATAATGGTCTGGGGTCTGGGGGTTGTCCGGTGAAGACAGAGGGGTTGGAGGCAGCTGTGGATGGTGATAACCATTTGGCTGATGATACTGGCCTGGAGGGTACAGAGGCAAGGAAGGGGAAGGGAGTTGGGGCAAACGATAATTGGGGTGGTGGGTGCGGAGCTTCTCCTCCTGAAGGGTGACAAGCCGCTGCATAGTCTGCAATTGAAGCTGCAGTAATGAGAGCAGCTTGTCGGTGCTTTTCCGGCGGTGAATCGCGTTCTCCTTCCGCGCCTTCTCCCTCAACTTGCTCTCATTCTCCCTCCACCTCTGTGCAACTCGATTCTCCGTTACAGCCTGTTGCATTACTTGCTGTACAAGATCCTCTTTGCTCCTTCGTGGCCGCTTCCTCAGTCGCCTGAGCCTCTCAGCTGTTGATAAGAGCGATGGCGAAGGGGTGAAGGACGACCCTTCTAAAATAAAAAGATACATTTCACAGTGGTTCCCTTGTAAAGAGCAGACATGCCTATCATTCCCCCGCATTCCCCGTTTGCCTGTCCCGCAGACAGCACAGATACAGCAACGGAGCCCCTGCCATGGTGAGTGGACTCCAGAGGCAAGGGAAATGATTTTTTCCCTGCCCTGAGAAGCTGTGGCGGGGGAGGGGGTGGGGAGTGCCGGTACGTTGCAGGAGCCACAGTGTGAGCAGCAGGCAGGGGGAAGGATTTCTTCCCTGCCCTGAAAAGCTGTGGCGGGGGGTGGGGGGGGGTGGAGTGCCGGGAAGTGGCAGGAGCCCTACTCTGAACACTGTTCCAACATTCTCCGTAGGTGTTTGTCCTGGAAGATATCTCGTTGCTTCGAGTCACTGAGGAGCAAAGGGAAGGGATTTTATTAAGATGCGGCTTCCGCCCAGGGCCATATGCAGCGTGCCTATGTGCAGCAATGCTCCCCCCACCCATTGTGGCACAGTGGCAGGGACTAGTGACCGTGACCGGGACGGGGACCACGCTGGCTCTCCCGGGAAACCTGCGCAGGCGCATTGCAAGTGATCTTTTTGAGACCTTTGAAGAGATTACTGATGATGACTACCGCGAGGTGATAGACTACATCAATGCTCTATTCCACATGTAGGCAAGCATGCAAGCATCCCCTTCCACCCCAAGCTGCCTGCCTTCCCCATAGAAAAGCAGCTTTACCGCCGCAATGCACTGCTGAGCTGGCCCCTGCAACTGCCGGACGCTGTGGCTGTCCGCCCTCCTCCTGGCTTTAGAGGAGAGCTCCTGGCTGCATGCCCCCCTGCCCTCCTCCTGGCTTGAACAGAGCACCAGGTGGAATGCCCCCCTCATCCCTTTCCACCCCAAGCTGCCAGCCTTCCCCATAGAAAAGCAGCTTTACCTCCGCAATCCGCTGCTGAGCTGGCCCCTGCAACCGCCGGACGCTGTGGCTGGCTGCCCTCCTGGGTTGAGAAGAGCTCCTGGCTGCATGCGTCCAGGGACTCCTCCGTGCCCTGGATCGCTGCTGCCTCGTCCTCATCCTCCTCCTCTTCTTCATCCTCCTGCTCTTCGTCCTCCTCTTCACCCCCCCCCTTCACTGGTGCGCTGGGAAGTGTCCGTGGTGGTCGATGGAGTGACCGTGGGATCACCACCAAGTATCGCGTGCAGCTCTTTATAAAATCTGCAAGTCACCGGGGCTGCCCCGGAGCGGCCGTTTGCCTCGCGGGCTTTGCGATACGCATTCCTAAGCTCCTTTACCTTAACACGGCACTGCAGAGTGTCCCGCTCATGGCCTCTTTCTGCCAAGGCCCGTGATATCTGCCCATAGGTGTCAAAATTCCTGCGGCTAGACCGCAGCTGAGACTGAACAGCCTCTTCCCCCCAGCAGCTGATGAGGTCCAGCACCTCACTATTGCTCCATGCTGGGGATCGCCTATTGCGAGGAGGCATGGCACGTGGAGTCATGATGATCAATCAGAATGATCACCTGCAACGATTCCCTGAGACCACGCCACGCAATCAATCAGATCAATGAGAATGATCACCTGCAAGGATTCCCTGAGACCACGCCACGCAATCAATCTGATCAATGAGAATGATCACTTGCAAGGGTTCCCTGAGAGCACGCCACGCTTGGCTGGAGCAAACAGGAAGGGGATTTTCAAATTTCCCTGGAACTTTAAAGGGCGGGTCTGACGTGTGGTCACCTGAGGACAGGACAAAAGAGTTTGCAAGTGATGACCAGAGTGGCTCGAACGGGAATTATGGGACAGGCTGGAGGCCAATTAATACGCAGTGGGTGTCCACATTCTTCCTGTAGCGCTACAGCAGGTGCGCTACAGCCCTTATTCCCCATGAGGAGGTGGATTTATAATAGCGCTATAACTCCGCGGTTATAGCGCTATTAGTGCCTTGCCAGTGTGGACGGAGAGTAGGTTATAGCGCTCGTAGGGGCTTTATAGCGCTATAAAGTGCCAGTGTAACCATGGCCTAAAGACTACTTGAGTAAGCAAGAGGACATCTTTATTGGTTTTGCCTATTTAAATTTTTCAGTGCTTTTTTTTTTTTTAAAGTAACTTGACATATCTTTCATTATTTATGAATCTTAATGGGCCAAGAGTAGTGACAGATACCAAGAAACTACTTGAAGAGGGGCGTACTGGATGAGAATTAGAATCAGAGTTGCTAATTCTGAATTCTAGTTTTGTATTTCAGAGGACTTGCAAATCACTTGGCACGTAATCTGCAGTGTATTGAAGTAGTTGTCACATAAAAATTAATGTTTGTAAATTACTAGATTGATCCAGGACTTAGGTTATAGAGGTGATGTTTGTAGTCTGTGCAGATGAGGTTCACTTGCTTTGTATATAGACAGCTTCTCAGCTGGGCAGGAAGTCTTTTTGATATAACTTTCTCTAGCTGCATTTTCTGGTCATCTTCCCAGTCTAAAGCGCTATTCTATGGCAGCTGTTTAATAAGGAAGTGAAATACTGAAGGAAAATAGGGATAAAAACAAATTGCCAGTGTTAGAAGTTAATTCCAGCAGATCATTAGGAATGCTTTTGGATTAACAGACAGTAGCTCTTTGTAAGAAAAGGGCTGGGAGGGCAAGGGAAGTGCTTATTTCTTTGTAATCCTTATTTGTAGAAGCACTTGGGTTGTTAAATTTGCAATAGGAATAGTTTTCAATATGTAAGTTTCTGCCACTCTCTGAGCCAAATTCAGAGGAGTCTAGGGTAGTCTGAATTTACTTTGCTTCCTCAGCTCCTCCACTTGCCTTATTTACACTAATGCAGACTCCCTT
>ML677390.1:3211583-3239367 GCA_007922305.1 Dermatemys mawii | reverse complement strand
TCGCCTATTGCGAGGAGGCATGGCACGTGGAGTCATGATGATCAATCTGAATGATCACCTGCAACGATTCCCTGAGACCACGCCACACAATCAATCAGATCAATGAGAATGATCACCTGCAAGGATTCCCTGAGACCACGCCACGCAATCAATCTGATCAATGAGAATGATCACTTGCAAGGGTTTCCTGAGAGCACGCCACGCTTGGCTGGAGCAAACAGGAAGGGGATTTTCAAATTTCCCTGGAACTTTAAAGGGCGGGTCTGACGTGTGGTGACCTGAGGACAGGACAAAAGAGTTTGCAAGTGATGACCAGAGTGGCTCGAACGGGAATTATGGGACAGGCTGGAGGCCAATTAATACGCAGTGGGTGTCCACATTCTTCCTGTAGCGCTACAGCAGGTGCGCTACAGCCCTTATTCCCCATGAGGAGGTGGATTTATAATAGCGCTATAACTCCGCGGTTATAGCGCTATTAGTGCCTTGCCAGTGTGGACGGAGAGTAGGTTATAGCACTCGTAGGGGCTTTATAGCGCTATAAAGTGCCAGTGTAACCATGGCCTTACTTTAAAGTACTGCTGCAGCAGCACTTTAAAGGATCCGGCTTAAAGCGCTGTCACAGCAGCGCTTTAACGTTGCTGCTCTTTCTGCGCCCCGCCCCCATCTGCAGCCCTGCCAGGTCCCTACTGGCAGAGCTGCCAACGGAGAGCGCAAAAGGGACAGGGACGCTAAAGTGCTGCTCCCGCCGCGCTTTAAGCAGGGTCCTTTAAAGCAAAAAAAGGACCCTGCTTAAAGCACTGCCGCGGCAGCGCTTTAACCTCCCTGCCCCTTCTGCACGCCCCCCATGCCGCCGCCACGGCTGGGTAGCTGCTCCCTTTGCCCCCGGCGGCGGCGGCATGGGGGGCGTGCAGAAGGGGCAGGGACACTGATGCGCTGCTCCCGCAGCACTTTAAGCTGGGCCTTTTGAAGCGGCAAAAGAACCCTGCTTGAAGTGCTGCCCCAGCAGCGCTTTAACCTCCCTGCTCCTTCTGCACACACACCGCCCCGCTGCCACTGATGGCGGGGGCAAAAGGAGCAGCTACCCAGCCGTGGCGGGGAGGGAGCAGTATGTAGAAGGGGCAGGGAGGTTAAAGCGCTGCCGCGGCAGTGCTTTAAGCAGGGCCCTTTTTCTGCTTTAAAGGACCCTGCTTAAAGCGCGGCGGGAGCAGCACTTTAGCGTCCCTGCCCCTTTTGCGCTCCCCGTTGGCAGCTCTGCCAGTAGGGACCTGGCAGGGCTGCGGATGGGGGGGGCGCAAAAAGAGCAGCAACGTTAAAGCGCTGCTGTGACAGCGCTTTAAGCCGGGTCCTTTAAAGCGCTGCCGCAGCAGTACTTTAAGGTCCCTGTCCCTTTTGCTCCCCTCCCCCAACCTGCTGACGGGGGAGAGGGGCAAAAGGAACAGCTACCCAACCCCAGGCAGCAGGGGCCGACTTCAGATTCCCTAGCCCCGCCCCTTCCGTTTGAGGCCCCGCCCCTTCCGGGGAAGCTTCGTCCCCCCTACGTACCAGTAAGTCAAAAATGTTACTTTCACCTCTGCCTGTACCTCATCTTCACAGAGCAGGGGGAGGGAGACACAACAGGGCTCAGGACAGAGAGAGCTTGCTGTCAGCAGCTGCTGATTCGACTTGCTGATCTACTTAAGAAGGCAGTGTTCACAGCAAGATAAACAGGGCGAGTGACTAGGCACATAAAATGTTTACTAAGAGGTAGTTAGATGAGGTCACCCCCTAGAACTCCTCCCCCATGTGGTTGACTGCACTTAGTACACAAGAGGATAAACTACAATCTCTGGCCGCCATTATGTTTACACACTGGAGCAGCTAATGAGGGAGTAAAAACACCCTTATTTCTGTTAGTGAAAACAGAGCCTTGATACATGGCTTCTCTTTGTAAAATGGGACCAATGCCTGGCATTTCTTGGAATGACTGCTCCTGTGCATCCTGTCCTCAGATATGAGCACAGAATTTTTTTTTAAAAAAATCCCCTCCGTTGTTGGTAACTTCTGAATGCTCCACTATAAAGCACATACTGCCTCCCACTCCATGCTGGGGACAGCCTGCCTAGCCATGGAACTCAGGTTCTGCTGTGAGGGAGGAGTGTGATGGGGTGTCCCTATGCTGTAACAGCCACCCAAGGGTTAATGGACATCAACTACTTCCTCACACTAAACTAATTGTTTGACCAGTGACAGCTGAGAGAAGAGGCTGCAGGGCAGGCCAAGGGGAAGCCAAAGAAGAACTCTGCCCTGGCTGCGCACTTGGATGGTGAGGCAGAAGGAGCCAGATCTTCCAAGGACAAAACTGTGGAATGAATAGCTCTGTGAGGGGACCCTGGAGGCAGAGGAACCTAGGACATGGTCCAGGGAATCATCAGTGAGTCTGAGGGTGCAAACATTAGCTGGACCCAGTGCTTAATTTGTGCCAGGGCTGAGTCCTGACACTGCTTTCATTACAGATTAAATACTGGCTGAAACCCAGAGGAGAAGGCGTGCTTGGGTTTCCTGGCCTGTCTCCAAGGAAGGAGATGTAAAACCCTATTGATGCAAGGGGACTAAGACTGTGGAGCCCCAAGTGGGGCTGGAGATCTGGCATAAGGTCATTGGACTAATTCAATGACCTAAATAAACTAATTGGTTCATTTGAACTCTTAGTACCTCCGAAGAAGTGGAACTTCCAGTGATCTGGCTGGAAGGCTGAGCCATGAGATGGGGAGAGCCAGAACTGGAAGGCTGCTGTGCCATGCATGGCTGTGAGGGGGGTGTAGTGGGTGGGGAGTGACCCATCTACTGGGGGTAAGGCAACAAGGAGCCTACACTTTGTACCTCCTCTGCACAGCTCCTTGCTGCACAGAGGGGTGGGGTGAGGACATGGTGAATCGCTCCATATCCTTACTGGAGTAACAGCCACAAAATGGTTGTGCTGCCTACTGTATTGCTCCTAGTGCAGAGTCCTCAGGATCTCGCCTGCAGTGAGAAGTGAATAATCAATCTTCCCAAATACAAGGTCTTTCTCCTCCAGTATCACACCTGTCTTGTGAGGAGGCTCCTGTGTTTCAGATAACAAAGTCACGTCAGACTGTCTCCTAAAGTCTGGTTCTCTGACCTGGGTTATGCAAAATTCACGATCCATTTTGGTCAATTTCATAGTCAAAGAATTTTAAAAATTTCAGCTATTTAAATATTACATTTTTAATTGTGTTGTAATTGTAGGGGTCCTGACCCAATAAGGAGTTGTGGGGTAGGAGGTGGGAGGCCACAAGGTTATTGTAGGGGGCGGTTGCAGTATTGCTACACTTACTTCTGCACTGCTGCTAACGATGATGCTGTTGTCAGAGGTGGGCAGCTGGAGAGTGACAGCTGCTGGCCAGGAGCCAAGCTCGGAGGGTACAGCTGCTGCCAGCAGCAGCACAGAAGTAAGGATGACATAGTATGGTATTGCCGCCCTTACTTCTGCACTACTGCTGGCGGGGCACTGCCTTCAGAGCTGGGCATCTAGCCAATGGCCATCACTTTCCGGCTGTCCAGCTCGGAAGGCAACGCAGATGTAAAGGTGGCAATACCGAGACCAAAATAACCTTGTGACCTCCCTGCAACTCCCTTTTGGGTCAGGACCCCCAGTTTGAGAAACGCTGGTTTCCCCCATGAAATCTGTATAATATAGGGTAAAAGCACACAAAAGACAAGGTTTCACAGGGGGAGATCAGATTTCACAGTCCTTGATGCATTTTGCATGGCTATGAATTAGGTAGTGCCCTAATTATGCAGGACATCAGACTAGATGATCAGAGTGATCCCTTTTAACCTCAAAACCCTATTGAAAGACATGGGAAAATTTCATAAGCTCAAGAGCAACGCAAGGTGAGAGTGACCCATGGTTTTGGTAAATGTGCTAATTCCAGAGAGGTTGCTTGCTCCACAGGAGTATTTCCTCCAAAATTATTTTTAGATCTGAATGGCCTTACAGATTCCACTTTTAAACAATGTAACTTGAACTGTTTCTAATAGCTGCACTTGCGTTGCCTGACCGAACAGAAGCTAGACCACACGCTGCTCCAGGATCTTCTTGCAGACAGACTGTTCACTGTTATATCCACTTACCCAAACTAATAATTTTGCATGAGGAAGGGGTATGGCTTGAGGAAGGGGAGGCAGTTTGGTGTAAGTGGCTGGAGCAGGATTGATTGATTGATTGACTGATTGATTGATTTCCCAACCTTAATGAATGCTGTGACTGGCTGGGGCAGGATGGTGTGTGGAGGGGAATAGTCAAGAAGGGACTTCTCTTTCACATGCTTTTAACATCCAGCTCCCTTAGATCTGCTAAATTCTTCTCCTTGTCATATGACATTTTTATTGGCTGCATTGCATATGAATCTGGTAATAAACATATTGTCTTCTCAAGTAATTTTCCTATTGCTCAATATTATTTTTGTTATGTGAGCAGACAAAGCTTAAATCTGACCCTGTGTGAATTTTGGAAATGTTTAGAATTTGATACAGCTTCTTACATTTAAAGTTTTAACCTATTTCTATACAGAGCCTGAACTCTGAATCCCAAACCCAAACTGGGAAAATGTATAGATTAGATCTGGATCTAAACCCTGTGGTGTAGGCTCTTCTCCAGTATTATAATCAGAGAGATTTTATTGCTTGGCTTTCATAGACCCTGGTTACACTGGCACTTTAGAGTGCTATAAAGCCCCCAGGAGCACTATAACCTCCTACCTGTCCACACCGGCAAGGCACATAGAGAGCTATAACCGCAGAGTTATAGCACTCCTGGTAATCCACCTCCGCATGGGGAATAAGGGCTGTAGCGCAGCTGCTGTGGCGCTACAGCGAGAATGTGGACACCCACTGCGCATTAATTGGCCTCCAGCCCGTCCCATAATTCCTGTTCGAGACACTCTGGTCATCACTTGCAAACTCTTTTGTCCTGTCCTCAGGTCACCACACGTCAGACCCGCCCTTTAAATTTCCAGGGAAATTTGAAAATCCCCTTCCTGTTTGCTCCAGCCAAGCGTGGCGTGCTCTCAGGGAATCGTTGCTGGTGATCATTCTGCTTGATTATGACTCCACGTGCCATGCCTCCTCGCAATAGGCAATCCCCAGCATGGAGCAATAGCGAGGTGCTGGACCTCATCAGCTGTTGGAGGGAATAGGCTGTTCAGTCTCAGCTGTGGTCTAGCCACAGGAATTATGATACCTATGGGCAGATATCATGGGCCTTGGCGGAAAGAGGCCGTGAGCAGGACACTCTGCAGTGCCGTATTAAGGTAAAGGAGCTTAGGAATGCGTATCGCAAAGCCCGCGAGGCAAACGGCCGCTCTGGGGCAGCCCCGGTGACTTGCAGATTTTATAAGGAGCTGCACGCAATACTTGGTGGTGATCCTACGGTCACTCCATCAACCACCACGGACACTTCCCAGCCCACCAGTGAAGGGGAAGGGTGAAGAGGAGGACGAAGAGGAGGAGGATGAAGAGGAGGAGGAGGAGGAGAAGGAGGTGGCAGCGACCCAGGGCATGGAGGAGTCCCAGGACACATGCAGCCAGGAGCTCTTCTCAAGCCAGGAGGAGGGCAGCCAGCCGCAGCATCCGGCGGTTGCAGGGGGCAACGCAGCAGCAGATTGCGGAGGTAAAGCTACTTTTCTATGGGGAAGGCAGGTAGCTTGGGGTGGAAAGGGATGCCTGCATGCTTGCCTACATGTGCAATAGTGCATTGATGTAGTCTATCACCTCTCAGTAGTCATCATCAGCACGACAGGGAAACAATCATTCCCCCTGCATCTGGAGAGGACTCACCATGGCAGGGGCTCCATTGTTGTCTGTGTGCTCTCTGCGGGACAGGCAAACGGGGAATGCAGGGCAATCATCGGCATGTCTGCTGTTTAAAAGGGAGCCACTGTTACATGTTTCATTTTCTCTGTGTAGGATCGACCTTGAGCCCTGTGCCATCGCTCTTATCAACAGCTGACAGGCTGAGGCGACTGAGGAAGAGGCCACGAAAGAGCAAAGAGGATCTAGTACAGCAAGTAATGCAACAGGCTGTAATGGAGAATCGAATTGCACAGAGGTGGAGGGAGAACGAGAGCAAGTTGAGGGAGAAGACGCAGCAAGACAACGCAATTCACCGGCGGGAAACCACCGATAAACAGTTCTCATTACTGCAGCTTCAATTGGAGACTATGCAGCGGATTGCCACCATTCAGGAGGAGAAGCACCGCGCTCTCCACCCCCTTTATCATTTGCCCCCAAACCCTTCCCCTTCTGGCCCTCTGTACCCTCCAGGCCACTATCATCAGCTATCTGGTTATCACCAACCACAGCTGCCTCCAACCCCCCTGTCTTCACCGAACAACCCCCAAACCCAGGATCCTTATCCACTGCACTCAACCCCTAATAACATGTCTTATTGCCCTCCACAAATGGGGTTTGGGGGACACGGCAACTCTGAGGGCACTGGAGACTCTGAGATCCGGACATATTCCAATCTCTGAATGACCCCATCCCACCCCAATTGCACCTCCCCCCGCTTCCCCCACACATGCATCATAACCTTTTCATTCAGCAACCGAAGTAGCTGTTGAATAAATGAATTGTCTTTTTAATAAATGGGTTTCTTTATTCAGTGTACATAGATTATTAATGGCTACAGAAAAGCAAATACCTGTTCCTATTAAAAGAATGCACCCTCCCTCTGCACTTCCCATTACAACTGGCTTTCAGCCTCAAAATGCTCCCTCAAGGCATCCCTGATCCTAACAGCCTCGCCCAGGGCCCCTATAAGATCCCTGCTCTCTGGCTGTGCATTTGTGGCCTCCAGGCGTTGAACCTCCGAGGACCATGCCTGAGTGAAGCCTTCGCCCTTCCACTCACAAAGATTATGTAGGGCACAGCATGCGGAAATAACCGCGGAGATACTTCCCTCAGCCAAGTCTAGCTTCCCATAAAGACAGTGCCAGCGCGCTTTGAGATGCCTAAAAGCACACTCCCCAGTCATTCAACTCCGGCTAAGCCTATAGTTGAACCTTTCCTGGCTGCTGTCCAGGCTCCCTGTGTAGGGTTTCATGAGCCAGGGCATTAAAGGGAAGCAGGGTCGCCAAGAATCACGATGGGCATTTCGACTTCCCCCACAGGGATCTGCTGGTCTGGGAAAAAAGTCCCGGCTTGCAGCTTCTTGAACAGGCAGGTGTTGCGGAAGATGCGTGCGTCATGCACCTTTCCAGACCAGCCTGCGTTAGTGTCAGTAAAATGCCCATGGTGATCCACGAGCGCCTGGAGAACCATGGAGAAGTACCCCTTTCAGTTAACGTACTCGTCTGCTAGGTGGTCGGGCGCCAGAATAGGTATATGGGTCCCATCTATCCCCCCTCCAGAGTTAGGGAAACCCATTTCTTCAAAGCCAGCAACAATGTCATGCACTTTACCCAGAGTCACGATTTTTCGTAGCAGGATGCGATTAATCGCCCTGCACACTTGCATCAGCACAATTCCAACGGTTGACTTTCCCACCCCAAAGTGGTTGGCCACCAATTGGTAGCTGTCTGGGGTGGCCAGCTTCCAGATCGCGATAGATACCCGCTTCTCCACCAGGAGGGCAGCTCTCAATCTGGTGTCCTTGCACCGCAGGGCGGGGGCGAGTTCAGCACACAGTCCCATGAAAGTGGCTTTTCTCATGCGAAAGTTGTGCAGCCACTGCTCATCGTCCCAGACTTGCATGACGATGAGATCCCACCAGTCAGTGCTCATTTCCCGTGCCCAGAAGTGGCGTTCCACGGCCATGAGCATGTCCGTTAATGAGACAAGAAGCTTCGTGTCAAACGTGTTCACCACTTCAGTCTTGTCTTCAGCCCCATCACTGTCACCTTGCATGTCAAGGATTAACTCCACTGCACACAGAGATGTGCTGGCGACAGTCGTCAGCATGTCCCTGAGCAGTTGGGGATTCACCGCGGCCCACAAAAATGGAAGACAAAGCACACCTTGCTGAAACCATTGAAAGATGGCGCCTGAGGTGGACGGAAACGCAGGGATTGCTGGGATATAACACGAAGCATCAGGGGTAGTTGGAACAGGATGCAGAATGCCCCGCAAGCGACGCCCCCCTACCACAAGGCATTGTGCCAGATCGGGAAGAGGTGCTCTGTGGGATACCTGCCCTAATGCGCTGCTCTTAATGCCGCCTGAAGTGCCGAAATGTGGCCATGCTATACCGCTGGCGCGTCTCAGTGTGGACACGCAATAGCGCTATACCTATTGCTGTATACGGGGACTGCTATAACCAAAAGCGCTATAATTCTGTCAGTGTAACCATGCCCTTAGTTTACTAATCCCCATTTTTCAGCAAAGATTTAAGAGCTGAGACAGCTGTAATGTAATCCACATAATGACTTAATTATTTTTCAAAACAGTGCTCAATATTTACTACTGTACTATGAAGTATTAGAAATCTTTACGCAACACAATCAATACACCATGTCCACTATCCTGGGGATTATTAACTTTTTCTCACATATGCACAAAGTGCAGTAATCTGCTAATTTCCCAGGCTCTGATTCAGGAAAGCGTCCCTGGTCAGGAAAAGTGCTTACAGCTGAATTTAAGAACCTGCTTAAGCGCTATCCTAAAAAAATCTCTATGACAAATTCTCTGATCTGAACCCCATAGCTGTACTGACCTAATGCCTGGTGTAGATGCAGCTAGGTCAATGGAGGAATGCTTCCATAGACCTAACTACCATCATTTGGGCAAGCAGAGTTCCTACAATGACAGAAGAGCCCTTTCTGTCTGTGTCTACACTATGGGTTTACAGTGGCATAGCTATGGTGCTACAGCTATGCTGCTGAAGCACCCATAGTGTAGACATGACTAAACTGTAATTCTGCCTTTCAGATGAACAGCTCACAAAAAAGGAACTTTGATCCCATGGGGCTGAGTCTGATTTGGTATGTCTGATTTGGGGGAGGAAGGGATAGCTCAGTGGTTTGAGCATTGGCCTGTTAAACCCAGCATTGTGAGTTCAATCATTGAAGGGTCTATTTAGGGATATGGGCCAGAAATAGGGATTGGTCCTGCTTTGAGCAGGGGGTTGGACTAGATGATCTCCTGAAGTCCCTTCCAACTCTGAGATTCTAGGACAGCTAGAAAGGCCTCCACGTGTCTGGAAAGACTTTCGTTAGACCTAATGTCTATAGTCAACATGGGGTTAGAGAGTCTTTGGAAAGAACAAAGAGATGGGTCTCAATATAAAAGATCTGTGAATTATGAAAGGGCAAGGCAGACTTTTGGGAGAATATAAATTCTGAGTTTCTTCTATGCCTTAATCAGTCCTGCCATCACTAGCCTTTATTTGATTGGGAATTGGGAATTACAGACAGCTAACATAGCTTTCAGCATTCTGTTCCTCAACAAGATGGGGAGGTCCTCTACTTTTCTGGTAAATCCAGTTTGCTCCACTTAAGTTGATGCCAATTTATAACACCTGTGGATCTGGCCCCATAAATTTCAATGCTTGGTTTATATCTGATTCTTCTTTTTTTAATAGCATCTCATTTGACTTTCAGAAACATAGGGGTTTCCAGACTGTTACACTGATGACACATCTGGTCCCGTATCCTGTTTCTGACAGCGGCCAGCACCAGATGTCTCAGAAAGAGGTGCATAAACTACATAGAGGACAACCATGGAGCAAGCTGCCCATAGGAAAAGCTTATCTCTAACCCTAGAGGCTATCTCATGCCCTAAGGCATGATTGTTGAGTTGGTCGGTAAAGCTGCTCTCAGCACTTCTCTGAGAAAGAAGGAATCTCCCTCCTCAGAGGTGAGAAAACTGGTGGGGCTCACTGACATGTCAAGCTATCCAGCAACCTAAAATCAGGCTTCAGCAAGGCTTTGAGATGAAAACAAGAGGAGTCATCCCTTCTGGCACAAAATGACCCCTTGGACCTTAGAGGAACAACTCTAGAAGAGAGCAACCTGCTTCACAGCCAATATGCTGTACAGCAAACTAATTTAAATATAACATAGGTGTATTTAAGCCTTAATATTTACATTTAGTCATGGGTCTGTGCCACAAAGCTTGATGGGGAGGGAAAGGGCCGCTCTCCCACTTAAAGGATATGGTCCTGAACTGACACGCTTGAATGCTGGGACTTTTATTACTCCTTTTTTAAAGCAGCGTTTTGTACAAGTTACAGTAAGTGAAATGGCTTAAAGTTGGCAATTTTTACTAGTCTTCAGTTTTAATCTCATTTTTCATTTTTTCTCTCAGTGATCTTTGGAGACTACCACACACCCCATTACACTGCACAGTATTTAACTATTTGGAGCACTTTCTATATTTAACGCTGAATAAAGTTAAGATGTTGGCACTGCGCATAAAGAAATTGCTTTCACTTTGACTAAGATGCAGTATGTGCCTATATTTTCATCCCATTGTCTCAGGTTCAGTCACAGACTTCCACACCCTGAAGTGGCTGACCACTTATGTTTCTGTAGTGGCCACTATAGTGGCCACAAGCAAGTTTCAGAGAACCCATATGGTAGTGAGAGGAGAAACGTGGCAAATCCTTTCTTGACAGGCTCCGAAAGAGGAACAAGGAGGGCATCTTGCTGAGGCTGCTAATTTGCTGTTTTGTTGCTGCAGTAAAACTGCTCTTAGGGTGTTTGAAAGAAAACCAGAACCATGTGATAAAGGCAGGCCTTTGTCACGAACAATATACAGACAAAGAAACACTGGCCAGGAAAAGCCAGCAAAGGGCACTTCCTTCACCCTGAGCCTTCCAGCAGGAACGATCCATATCTGTGCAGAGGTAAGTGGGGTGTGGGAATATCTTTTAATTGACCAACTTCTGTTGGTACAGAGAGAGACAAGCTTTTGAACCACCCAGAGCACTGTCTCTCTCACCAACAGAAGTTGGTCCAATAAAATATATTCCCTCCTCCACCTTGTCTCTCTAATATCCAGAGATTGACAGCTCCAACTACGCAGCATACCATCTCTCTGCAGGTACATGCAACTCTTCCCTAGATCTCCAAATGAGTGTGTTTGCCTCAGCCTTTTAAGGCTAAAATAACCACAAACTATTTCAGGAGCAGCTCCATGAGTCTCTGTAGCAGACAGAAGCAGTTTCCTCATAGCTAGCTGAATCCTCTCCTTCCTTATTACTCACTCAACAACAGGAATCTTTGAAGAATATTTCCCTTCATATCTGTGGAATTTCTATGCAAAGGCTTTGTTTTATATTTTGTTTGGTCCCACTCTATGATTGTAAGAGCCAAGGGTACAGCAGGAAGATGGCCTTATGGCTAAAGTTGGGGATTGGGATTCTGGAGACCTAAGTTCAGTTCTTGGTGTGCCATGCATACATCCTGTGTGATCTTGGGCAAGTTGATACTAAGTCTCTGTATGTCTTGGTTCTTATCTGTAAAATGGGGCTAGCAGTATTCCCCAGATAGTGCATAATGACAGGAACTCTAGTGATGAGGGCTATATAAGTACATTAAAGAGATGGGCGTAGTTACCGGAGTTTAATTCTGCACCATGTACTGATATACTTACACCAATTACTTAAGGACTTATCAGTATGTTGCAAATCTGTTGGTTAGTTAGACACAGGCCTGGGTGAAACATCTAGGGCTGGTGACCAATGCAGTGATTCTATACAATCCTTGCTGGCTGCCAGCTGCTCTCAGTTAGGTGAAAAGGAGGCTGAGTGTAGAAGTCCTCCCTGTAGGTATATAGCAGTGGTTCTCAAACTTATGAGAACCGCAACCCCTTTTTGCTTCCTGGGTGGTTGCGGCGGACCCTTGTATGTCTGCTGAAAAGCCGCCGAATGCATTACTTCTGCATTCGGTGGCTTTTTGGGGGACATGCCGAGCACTGCCGGCTGCAGCCGAACTGAGCGCTCGGTATGTCCGCCGAAAAGCCGCCAAATGCGGAAGTAATGCATTCAGTGGCTTTTCAGCGGCGCTGGGAGCTTGTGACCCCCCTGGGAGTGCTCGGCTGGTATATAGCTTCTCCACTGGCAAGACCCTTTCAGTACCTCTGAGTGGTACTGTTGTACTTAAAGTACTGCACAGGATCTTTTCAGGGGGAATAAGGAAAAGCACCACGTTTATTGGTAAAACATGTATCAATGAACACTGGATCATATGCATATGATATATATTACACTCATGCACTCTCTCTCTCTCTCTCTCTCTCACACACACACACACACACAAGCACACTCCATCTTTTTGTTGTTACCAACTAGTTGCTCCCCTTAACTTCACTGGCCAGGTGAGTTAGATGGGGGAGGGATGGGGCTGGGCTTCTGCCGATCTGGATTGATGCTCCAATGTTGATAGGATGAGACCCGGGTTTCTCTGGAAGACACCGCACATTTATAGCAGCTTCCCTCTCATGCAAATCTATACAGATATGAAAGCTGAGTCTGTGTCCATTGGTCCTTTGTGGCGCTTCCTTCTGGATGTCGTCTTAATGATGCCACATTTATTTCCAAAAGAAATAACTTCCTAACTCCCAAGGCCCTCAGTGTGTCTGATCATCTTTAGTGAGCCCACTTGACAAGTTTTATTGTTCTTGGGTCTGGCTTCCATCCCCTCTCCAACTGTTGCAGCTGTCTGGAGGTGCTTGCCTTTCATACTGTAGTGGGGTGGCTGCCCCACTTCAGGAAAATTGGCTTGAAACAGCCCAGGAAAGGGTTGTGGCTGGGAGCAAGAAAGCTCCCAGGCTGATTGGGAAGGCAGCCACAGCTGGGGCCAGACTCAATTAGGGGGCAGCTGGCCCTTACAAAAGGGCTGCTGCTTTAGAGGTCAGAGAGACAGTCTCCTCTGTCTGAGGAGGTAGACAAGCCTGGCTGCTGGGGAGCTTGACAAGGTACCTAGAGTGGAACAGGGCTGGGGCAAGGCAAAAGGAGCTGGGGGAAGCTCTGGCCTGGAAACCCCCAGGCTGCAGAGTCTAGGGGACGGCCCAACAAAGGGTACTGAGGTTGCAGGGGGCAGCCCATGGCTACAGAGGCAGGAGGCCAAACCCTCCTTGCCAGTGATGAGTGGCAATTACACTGCAGTCTGCTCCAGTGAATGGGGGTAAGTGGTGACTGGCAGTTGCCTAGACTGAGGCAAGGTGGGGATAGTGGGTGAAGGTTCCCTGGGGAGGGGAGACCCTGAGACTGTGGGGGTACTGCAGGGGTGCAGCATCCCAGGGAAGAGGGCACTGGGGTCCAGGGAGAGACATGGGGCCAGCAGCAAGCGGGACATCAGCCTGCAGAGGGCGCTCTGGATGCTGGGAAGAGCTGATTCCCCGGACGTACCAGCAGGAGGGGCCGCAGGGGTGAGTTGCCGCACTGCTACACACGCCTTACTCGTTCACATCTCATTCGTTCAACAGGGCAATTGATTAAAGAGGGGGGGATCTTATTCTACTCCTAGCGAAAAGAGATTTTTCTTCTAAACTATCCTAGGGGCTATAACATGATACCAAGGCTCAGTACAAAGTGTCTATATAAGGATCTGATACAAAGTTTCTGTATCAAAGGACTTGATACAAAGTTGTATGAAAATAGAGATTATATATGGATAGGCTTAATACAAGGTTTTATGAAGAGGCATAATACAAAGTCATATGAAAGTTATATGAAGATGCTTAATGCAGAGATTTATCACAGTACCAACCGGTAGCTGTGCCTTACATGTTCAGGCTAATTCTACAAGGGATCTCAAAGCAGTATGGGGCCCCAGAGGTGTAATGCACAGGTCCACTGCCATGTGGAATATGACCTGACATTCACTAACCCATGACCCCTGCTATTGGATTGATAGCAAAGACCTTAACTGTATCTTTGGCAGATGAGAGTCCTACAACTAAACCATCATAGCCAGCCAATGCAGGGATAGCAGAGAGGGCACGGAATAATCCCATATTGATAAGCGTAGACTGCACCCTAACCTCTGCCAGTTGTCTTGCGAATACATACCACTGGAAATCAAGAGAACAGGTGAGAGAGGGCAGATGATGCAATGCAAACAGTCACCACTAAAAACAAACTCCCAAGTGTGATCTCATGACAGAGGAATGTCCTGCAGTGATGGTCGAGCATCAAAGTGACAGGTGTGGTGATGCTGATGGTTGTCATCATGGATCGCTTGGTATTGTACGTAGAAGTAGCAGCACCATTCAGCAACATCTTGGATGTCTGAACAGTCCTATACAGGATTATACTGCTCACCCTGTACGGGGAAGGGACTAGAAAAGGTGCCCTAAAAATTGTCTGCTTCCATAGAACCTCACCAGACCACCATATCTGGTAAGTCATGCACCTGTACAGTTGGATAATGAGCAAACCCACAACCACTTTGTGGAATATTAGGACTCCTCATACCACTAGCCGACCTCAGAGACACAGCACTTGTTGCAAGAGAATTTGCTGCGTATAGGCTCAACATTGTCACAGTGAGTGAAACCAGCCTTGCTGATGAACAACTCACAGAGACTGGTTCAGGTACAGGTTCTTCTGTCAAGGTTGTCCATCCGCAGAGCCCTGACAACTGGGTGTTAGCTTTGCCATTAGCAACTTCATTGCTGCCAAGCTCAAAAGTCTAGTTGTTGCAGAAACAAAAGCGATTCACTGTCATTGTCAGCACTTATGCTTCCCCCATGACAAATGCCAATGATGAGAAAGAAAAGTTCTACAGTGACTTAGACACACTCATTACATCTGCATAAACTTATCACGATGGGGAAATTCAGTACATGGGTTGGAAGTAATGTGGCAACCTGGTGGCATACCTTGGACAGCATGGGACTGGGAAAGAGAATCACCATGGAACTCTGCTCAATGTATCAAGTGGCAACTGGTGATCATGAATACCTTTTTCCACTGACCAGACAAAGATAAAATATCATGAATTCCCCCATGTATGCCCTGAAACAAGGCATCTTATTGACTACCTCATCATCCAGCAGCAAGATCTACAGACTATATAAATCACTGCAGCAATGCATGGGGCAGACTGCTGGCCAGACCACTGCATGATCCGCTCCACGCTTATTGGTAAGATGACCAGAACATTGTAAGTCATCATCTAAATCCATCAGATGGCTCACTGTAATGTGATTAGAAGATGAAGCCACATGAGCGCCTCTCTGCAACATCACAGTAGCTTTTTCTGAGCTGACTAATGCCAGTGTAAATAGTGAGTGGGCGACTCTTCGTGATACTGTATCTGAAGATGCTTGTGCCACCTTGATACAGTAAAATGACATCACCAAGATCAGTTTGATTAGAATGCACCAAAATCCAACAGCTGCTCACCAAAAAAACATGAGACTAATATCCCCGTAGGCACAGTAATAACATGCAGGAATCTGTGTCATCACATCCAATCTAAGCTAAGAAACATGCAGAATCAATGGTGGAATGCCAAGGCAAATGAAATCCAGGGCTGGGCCGACTGTCATGAGACCAAAAATTTGTGTGCTGCTTTGAAAGATGTATATGGTCCTACACACACATGTACAGTGCCTTTGGAAAGTGTGGATGGCCTAACACTGATTACTGCCAAAGGATAAATCTTTCAGAGGTGGGGATCATTTCAGTGACCTTTGGAACACACTCGCTAACAATTCCAATGAGTCACAAATAAGAGTAGTGGATCATCCAACATGTAATGATAACATGAATGCAGCCTCATCTTTTGACAAGTCAGCACTGCAGTCAGTGAGATGGAGAATAGCAAGGCCCCAAGATCACATGGCATTCCCACAGACATATTGAAGAATGGAGTTGAGACTTTGCTGAGGCAACTGCATGGACTCTTTCTTAATATGCGGGGTACTGAAAAGGTACCACAAGCTTTCAAAAATTTGCCTTTTTCTTTTTTTATATGGTGACAATGGTGATATATCCAACTATCACAGCTGTCACAGTCTCTCATTACTCTCCTAGGCTGGAAAGGTTCTGGCCAGAGTATTCTTTGATTGTCTATGCAACATTGCCAGTCACATGCTATCAGAGGCACAGTGAGGTTTCAGGTAAACACAAGGAATGGCAGCTACATGTGTAGCTTGTCAGATGCAGAAGAACAATAGGACTTTTACATGGACATTGACCTGGATAAAGCATTTGATGCTGTCAGTAGACCTGGACTTTGGCAACTATTATGTAGGTTTGGTGAAATTTTCTGAACTACCACCATTCTGAGGCTATTTCATGATGTAATGAGTCTATGTAGACAGTGTTCTGTCTGACATTTCCTGTCACAAATAGTATAAAGCTCTCTTGTATGAAGCAATGTTCAATGCTACTACAAGAGACCTGAATGCAGGTATCAGGATATGTTTCTGATCCTCTGGAAAATTACTCAACCCTTTAGGTTGCACTCTTCCATGAAGATCTTTGAGGCAACTGTTTGTGAACTGCTCTATGCTGCTGACTGTGCTCTAGAGGCACACACCTCAAGAAGAGGTACAAATGATTACAAACAGATTTGCAAACTCTGCAGAGATGTACAGGCTGACAATTTGAAGAAGACAGATGTCATGTATCAACGGGTGCCAGAGAAGCCCTACACAAAACCAAAAGAAAGCAGCAGGAGCACACAGCTGAAGGCCAAAAAAGTGCCCAAATGGTCACTAGATGTCTAACTGAAAGGGAGTAACTGCATGCAGAGATGACCAATGCCTGCCGATAGGGGTGGGGGGCATAACAGAGTGAGACCACGGCTTCAGCAATGTTACTGAGCATGCTCAGTCTGTGTGAGCATATTCAGTACAAGCCAAGAAGAAATCAGGGGATGAGGCCTAACCCCGCATGACTCTCTGCCTCTCCAGATGTCATCTCTCACTGCATGTGCAGCAGCCACAAGAAATGCTTCAGGGACACACTAAAGCGTAAACTGAGGCAGAGCAGCATTGTTGCCAACAGCTGGGAATCATCAGCCACAGATTAATGATGCTGGCAAGCAGAAGTCAGTGATGGAGTTATTGAGTTCAAGATTAGTTGCTGAGTGGATCTTGAGGTGCAGAGCCTGAGCTGTAAACAGCAGCAGATTCAGCAGGCCCAGACTGTAATCCCTTCCTTGGCATCCAGCTACATATGCAGTCAGTGCAGGAAGGGGCCAGTTTTGGGGCCCACAGTACAAAGATGTGGAAAAATTGGAAAGATACCAGAGAAGGGCAATAAAAATGATTAGGGGCCTGGAGCACATGACTTATGATGAGAGGCTGAGAGAACTGGGATTTTTTAGTCTACAGAAGAGAAGACTGAGGGGAGATTTGATAGCTGCTTTCAACTACCTGAAAGGGGGTTCCAAAGAGGATGGATCTAGACTGTTCTCAGTGGTAGCAGATGACAGAACAAGGAGTAATGGTCTCAAGTTGCAGTGGGGAAGGTTAAGGTTGGATATTAGGAAAAACTATTTCACTAGGAGGGTGGTGAAGCACTGGAATGGGTTACCTAGGGAGGTGGTAGAATCTCCTTCCTTACACGTTTTTAAGGTCAGGCTTGACAAAGCCCTGGTTGGGATGATTTTGCTGGGGATTGGTCCTGCGTTAAGCAGGGGGTTGGACTAGATGACCTCCTGAGGTCCCTTTCAACCCTGATATTCTATGATAAGAATGTTTAATATTGATATTCTATGTTGTAAAAGAAATGAGAAATAAGAGTGATTAGCAGCACTAGGTTAGCACTAGATTCTGTCTAAAACCAAAAGTAAAAGAGAAATCTTTGTTAAATGTTTATAAAGCAACACACAATATTGTTAAAAGAACATTATTCAGGTAGCAAATGCAAGCACTCAAAGGTAGTAATTTGACCCCCATATGCATTTGTATTATGCTAGTCTTTAATCACATGATCTCACTCTATTTTTTTTCCCACAAGTCCCCTGCCTCATTCAGTGCACAGATTGGACAGTGCTCACTTAATGACCATCTGTTAAGTACTTTGTTTACTCCTAAACCAGTGTCTGCCTCCTTGCCTATTTACCACATGATTCAAACATTAATCTGATTATAATATTATTAACTTTCTCATCAGCATTTTTCCACGATTGTATACGTGTGCGTCACAAACATCAATTAATGTATTTTCAAATGTCTCTGTGAGGTAAGGGGGTAGTATCTCCATTTTACGGATAGGGAAGTGAGACATGAAGGTGGAGGTCATAAGTGTTTACTAATTTGGGGTGCCCAATTCGAGAGGCATAATGCCTGACTTTTCACAGTACTTAGCCTTAGATATCATATTTATGTCCAAAGACCAGCTCCCATTGATTTCAGTAGCAGCTGGGAGTGCTCAGCACTCCTGCAAATCAAACCCCCTGGTCTCAAGTCAGGCACCCAGAAAATGAAGCACTCAGTGACCATCTGTGAAATGTCCAGGTTAAGTGACTTGCCAAGCTACCCACAGGAACTCTGTGGCAGAGACAGAGACAGAATTGAATTCTCCAGGGCAGCATTCAACTGCCTTAACCATGAGACTTTTCTCTTCCTGCAGTGCTCATGTCCTTCACTACACACCTTCCAAATTCTGCAACAAATCAGACAGGGGTACTAAAGAGAACAGTCTACTTTACTGCACAACCCTGATTTATCCCCAGAGTAGATCCAGCCTATGCAATGAATGAGGCAGGGATCCTGTGGAAAAAGTAGAATTTGATCATGTAGTTAAAAGCTGTATCATAAGATGTACACGCGCACAGGGCTGAAATGAGGTTGCAGAAGCAACCTTAATTCTGGAATTTCCTAACTTTTTAGTGCTTGACTTTGCAACCGTGTGTGTGTGTGTGTGTGTGTAATTGCCTGTGTTTTAAGAAAAGTGAACAGAAAAAAACAGAAATTCTATCCTGTAGCCTCATATTGGCATCCACAATGGTGGCAGCAGCGTTGGAACCTCTAGATCTACCAACCCAGATCTTTGCCACCTGAGATCAAGAAGTAATTGATAGCAGTAGTAGTTTGTTGCCCTCTATGTAGACCAACACTGCAGGGGCATGGGATGCTCTGCCAGTGGGTTTCACAGATATCTGCTGACAGGAGAGGAAGGATGAGACTCTAGGTCTTGGGTTCCATTCCAGCTCTAGAGGGGAAGGCGTTCTTCTGGGCATGGACACTTCTGCGCAATGCTCTCCAAGTTTGGCTCCTTCTGTTCCATCTTCTAACAGTTCCTGTCCAAGTCCTGTCTTTTCCCCAGCCCTGGCTTCTCCTCCAGTCCTGTTCTCTCCCAGCAATTTCTAGTCTCACCACTCTGGACTCCCCCTGCCAGCCCTCCCCCTCCCTCACACTCTTTCTCCCCACTCTTCTTGCCCAGTTTCTCTCTCCATGCCACCATTCCCAGTCCCAGTTTTCTTCTTCCCTGCAGCCAACCTCCAGTCCCCATTTCCATGTGCTACCCACCTCCCTTTTTGAAATTTCTTTCCCTCAAGCGGTTCTGGCTTTTGTCCTCTCTTCACTCAAATCAGGCAGCTTCTTCCTTCAAGCTCCTTGGGCCCTGCAAGAAGTCAATGAGAACATCAAGAGAGATGCTCCCTGCTCTTAGTTCAGCTGCATGGATCCAGCCTAACACTGTACAGAATAATCCAAAGCTGCAACTGCAAGGAAAGTCCTGCTCTGTCTCAGGATGGTGCATGGCCATTGCGGATGAAATCTTTTGGAGGAAATTAGCTGCTAAAATCTAAGAATTCTGTACTAAGCACGCGTGCACTGAGATTTTTGAAAGGCTTATAAATTGACTATATTTGGGTGAGTTTTCATGGGGACAGCAAACAGCACAAAGGCCAGTCTCTGCCCGAAGTATGAGAGTGTGAGATGTTATTAAAAAAAAAAAAAGCGGGAGCAACTCTAATAGAGGATGTAACTGCACTCTGAAGGCTGCTCTGTCTCACACCCACTCCCCAGTGAAGGACGAGGAATTGCTCACTGTGGGAACATCAAGCTGTCTGTGGAGCCAGAAGGTGAGCAGGAAATCCCCTGTGGAGGCGGGGCTCTGGTTACTGATCTCATCGAGAACCAGGGCATTTCCTCCGGTGGCCCTGGAGGTTTTAGGCAGTTTGAAGAAAGACGGGCGTTCAAAGACGACACCACACCCTCTTGTACCTGGGTTATGTAACAACTTGTCTAGGAGCCTATGCCAAAAAGACTCGTATTAGGTACATAAACAAACAAGCAATACCATCTGTTGATTACCATGTTAGGTCACAAGGCCTCAATATGTCTCTGAGCAGCAGCAAAACACAAAAGACTGTAAACTCCCCCCAACTCCCCCCCACACAGTCCCATCAGCTAACAAAACCCCAACAATACAATGGCATGAATACAGAAAGGAAACAAAAGGAAAACACCTGTGCCCTTCTTTGATGGATGTCCCCAGTGCATTAATTTGAGAGCCACAAACCATTCAGGAATGACTTGATTCCCCACTTCTCAAAGTAACCAGGAATACCAGCCCTGCTAATCTCAAGAGCTGCTATGGGACACAGCACTAGAAATGCTCCCCTTTGGTGGACTGGGCTCAGATTGTATAGGGCTGTTCTAAAAGGAAGACAGTAGAGTTCATTAGTAACTAGGACAGGTATTACTGACTCAGAGGAACAAGCCCTTCAGCCATGGTTCTTCTGCATTCTTTGATAGCTGCCATCACAGTAATATTCAAGCCCCAAATAAGGCATGTTAGAGGAATCTCTCCTAGTTGTCATATTCATGGCTCATTGTGGTCACAACTTGGCAACAGGCTAGAGAAGAAATGAGATGAGAATCTAGATCTCTATATCATCAGGCTATGTGAGAGGAGTTTGTGAGCTAGGGGAGGTTAAGGTAGCGAATTAGGTGTCAGGAAATTAGATTCCCAGCTGCAGACTTCCTGTGTAACCATGGGCAAGTCTCTTAATCTTTTGGGGCCTCAGTTCCCAACAAACTGGGATAATGCTTCCTTTGTCATATCTAATTAGATTGTAAGTAATTTACAGCAGGGACTGTCTTTCACTATGTGGTTGTACAGCCCCCGACACAATGGGGCACTCAGTGTTTGTTGGGGTTCAAGGTGGAACTGCAATCACAAATAAATAATAATGGTGAAATAGACCACATGCCCTTACTCCAAGTGTTACATCTCTCACATACATCCTACAATGAAAACAAGGATGAAACTGACTCCAGCAGGACTGTGTCCTGGCAGCTGTCAAAGCAAATGCGTATTTACTCACCAGCATGAGCAGAAACAGAGCAGAGAGAATGAGGAAAACTGGCCCAGTATGATTTTTACCTGCCAAAATGGAAGACCAAGCTCGGATGGTAATGGGGTAAGTTGTCAATCATAGAATATCGGGTTGGAAGGGACCTCAGGAGATCATCTAGTCCAGGCCTGCACAACTCAGAAAGCAGCGAGGGCCATATAACTGCAAAAAACCCAGCTGCGGGCCAAAAAGCCCCACCCTTGCCCCGCCCCCATCCGTTCCCCCCATCCCACCGCTTGTCTTGCCCCACCCCTACTCACCCCCCTGTGGGTCGCACAGTGAGCCAGTGCAGGCTGCATGTGGCCCCTGGGCCACATGTTGTGCAGGCCTGACCTAGTCCAACCCCCTGCTTAAAGCAGGATCAATCCCACTGTCCCAGACAGAGTTCTGCCCCAGATTTGTAAATGGCCCCCTTCAAGGGTTGAACTCACAACCCTGGGTTTAGCAAACCACTGAGCTGGGATGATTTAGTTGGGGTTGGTCCTGCTTTGAGCAGGGGGTTGGACTAGATGACCTCCTGAGGTCCCTTCCAACCCTAATATTCTATCCCACCATGGAACTTAGCAGTATGAGGCCCCATGTGGCATGGTGCCCTGGGCAATTGCCCTGCTTGCCACCTTCTAACGCCGGCCTACACTTGCAGCCCACCCCCAACCCATCCTGCCACCCCTCTGGGGGTCACGACCCTCAGGTTAAGAAAAAGTGATCTAGATGAGTTAAGTATCCTCTGGAAGACTTCTGCATGCCCCCAATGGTAAATGTACCCCTAGTTGAGAACTATTGCATTAAATAATAATAATAGAAATAATTGAAACAGTGGTTTTGTTGCATGTCTATATTCGGTTAATTAAAGAGAATGTCCTACCCAGATTATGCTACCCTTTATAATTTTTTCTGCATACTCTAAACTTTGTTAAATCAAAGCATGGATCAAGCTGTCAAACATTTTTTTGCAGAAAGACTAAAAGCCTAAGATTAGTATTAGTAAGTTACATTTTCTATAAGAAATAGGGAGTCCTGCCCTTCTGACCTGGAAAGTCTGTGGCTATGCAACATCATTTCATGTGCTGAACGAATAGTCCTATGACCTCTAGCTCGCAACGAGTATTCACAAGCCAAATCACTGAACAGGACGTGACCGATCCTGTTAGATTGCATTCTTTAGCTTCCTCCACTAACAACAATTACTGTATACAGTATTACTAAAATCAAACTGCCTGCCTCAAAGTGTCTAAATCTAAAACACATTTTTGTTTTGTTTTGTTGGAAGGTGACGAGGGCACAACTCAGTTTCAACCTGCAAATAAAAGTCAAAACCTTGATCCATGAAAGGATCAAACACAGAATGACTGTCTCTTTGAAAATATTCTTATGTCCTTTGATTAACTGTAGTAAGAAGACAATGCAGCTACACTTAAGTGATCTTATAAGCAACCCTTGACTATGTCTTTGTTATCATTCCGGGTGTTACCCACAGAAGAACATAGAGAGTCCCAAACTTTTTACTTCCATATTTTCCATTATCCTATGAAATACTATGATTGGAAAAAATATTATCCTATGCCTTAAGCTTGGAACAAAGATTGGTTCAGAAATATCTGAGACAGATGGACTATTGAATGCATAATCATGTTGGACTTTTGACAGTTTGAACTAATTAATAATCTTAAGCTTCATTAATTAATATCTATGAGAACAATAAAACAAATATAATGCAGGGTGGTTCACTTAAACAGACTGTCTTGATTTTAAGGACTGGACTGGATCAATGTTTATGCCGTAGAACCAGCATTGTCTGGAATTTCCCTTACTTAGTCGCTATCCAAAAGAGTTACAAGCTCTCTTTTTGTTCTGAGTTTATATAGGGCCTACCACAAAGGGGCACTGATCCATGAGTAGGGCTCCTAGGTGCTACAGGAATACAAAGAATCAATAATGGTGATGAATCAAACTATAATATGTACAAGGATGATGAATATAGAAACAACCTCCTGCTGTGATAAGCAGCTAGATCTAGACTAACCACCTTCCACCAGATCTGAATGTAGCGCATATAGGGTGACCAGATAGCAAGTGTAAAAAATCTGGATGGGGGTAGGGGTGGGAGGGGGTAATATAAGCCTATATAAAAAAAGCCCCCAAAATCGGGTCTGTCCCTGTAAAATTGGGACATCTGGTCACCCTACGACATGGAACTTTCTATGGAATGGATAACTCTTTTGTGGCTATTAGCCCTTTTTTTGAATCTTAAGTGCCGTTGGTATGCTTGAAATTGTAATTACTGTGAAGAAGCAGCAGCCATGGTCATTAATGTTGTATAGACAGCCCTTTGGTTTTACATGACTAGGCAGAGCTTTTTTTGTAGTATTTTATTTTACATTATCATCACTCTAGCAGTATTTATTTTTTAATATTTTCTTCCTGGCTGTCTCTTACTTGCATGGAAAAAAGACTATGTAAAATAGGAAGGCAGGCAGAGAGTCTTTATTTTAGGGCTATGAGATTAGATTTTTGTCCAGAAGCCAAATGAAGATACAAATCTTACGGTTCAAAGATTACAAAATACAGGACTGACGCTGCATTCTACGAGCACTCCCAAATCCTGCTAAAGTCAATGGGAGATTTGGGTGTACAAAGAATGCAGGACTGAGCCGTGAAAGTTGGCAACTAAGTTGTGAGCTAAAAGCCTGCCCCTCACTTGCCTTCACACCCAGTACAAAGAAAGGAGAGTCTCATCCAGTTACTCAGGGAGCAGGAATTCCTGTCTGGGGGTGGAGTAAAGAGTGCTACAAGTGACAGATTTAATAACTTTGGCTTTGGTACCTCGCCTCTTGTACTGTAGGTATGTTCTGGTAATCAAGAGACCACTCTCTGGGCCATTTTATTTGTAACATGGGAGTGCTGTTCGCACACATCTTGCACTCTCATTGGTCTTGAGAAACTGGCAACAATCATCTTTTTAATGCCACCTGTCCCTTTTATGTAACCTCACGTAAGGGCCTCTGGTTCCCAGTGCCAATAACTATTCCAGTAAAAGAGAGACAGGGTGAAAAATGAAAGTTATTACCTCACCCACTTTGTTTTTCTAATATCCTGGGACTGCCAGAGCTACAACAACACTGTCTTCCAGTAAAATGCGAGCTTGTGAGATCTGAGAGTGAGTCTGCATGAGTGTGTGAAGAAACGTGTGCTAATGTGCAGGGGTGCACAGTTTTATGTAACTGAAAGCGAGGGCAACTTTGTGTGTGTGAGCAGCAGGTAGGGGCAGACCTGTGCAGGTAGATGTGTCTGTATGCACAGAAAATGGGTATGGGAGAGTGCGTGCAGACAGCAGATCTGAGTGTGTCTGTGAATATACAACAGGGTTTGGGGTAGGGGAGTTGTTTGTATGTGTAGCCAGACAGCAGGTATGTATCTGTATGTGTAGCCAGACAGCAGGTGTGTGTCTGTGCATGTGCAGGTAGCAGGTGTGTTATGTCTATGCCTGTGGACAGCAAGGGTGGAGGGTGAGAGTGCACAGACCGCAGTAGAGTATGTGGGTGTGTACAACAAAAGGCACAGGTAGCTGATGGTACAGAAGGCAGGTGCAGGAGTGTGCGTGCACGGATAGCTCATGAGTTGTGATTCTTTCACAAGCCTGGAAGAGCCTGGCTCAGATTCACAGATCTTTAGTCAAGACTTTCTTAGCATGTCCGGAACTTCTTGAGGAGTGAATCCACTGCACTCTGAGAATGCAAGTAGGCTGTGGGTTAGTGGGTGCCAATGAGACAAATCCAGGGTATTTGTGAAGCCTTCACAAGTCTGCATGATCTCTACAGTGCAGTCTGATGATAGTCCTTTGAAGCACTTGGTGCTGGGTCCTGCGGTGGGTTGTGGGCCCTCAGAGTTCATGAAGTGGTTTACCCCTCTGAATAGCTCTTTGAAATCAATGTGAGCTTTGCCATTGACTTCAGTCAGGCTCCAGATCAAGGTGCAGGCTTTATTGACTGTTCTATGCGGTATGCTGTTAAACATACAGCTATTTTCTGGGTCCTCCTGTGCAGATGTTCCTATGTGTGATTCCCAAGTATTTTGAAGAAGTTCCATTTAATTTTAACAATGAACACGATTTTCTAGTGATTTCTTAAGAAGTTGATCAGATTTATATTACACATCAGCAATACAGCAATGTCCACATTTTACTTTGCATTTTTGCCAGAGAAAGTAAAATAAAGCTTAGTATGACTCATTAGTGGATTTTGGTAAATATAGTTGTGTGTCACCAAAAGTTTGACCTGATCAATATGTGGTCATACTATTGGCCAGTCTAGCTGTAAATTGCCTTAAGGAGGCAACACCAGACCAGAAGGCATTGTATGCTGGAGAAATAAAAATAAAAAAAGAATACATCACAAACTTCCAGTAAAGATTTCAACATCAGTTACATGAAAAATGTCTGCTGAGGATAACAACCATGTTTAGTTTAGTTTTATTAACATTAGAGACATTTTTGGTAGTAAGTATAATTGTGCCTATTTTTATGAATACGTCTGAAGACATTAGAACACTCAAGCTGTAGCCCACACAATCAGAGCATTTGTCATCTCCGTATTGGAGAAGGATTTCAGCTCCTTCAGTCTCTAAAGTCATCAGTGTGGGTAGCTTGACCTTTTCCAAGCTGAGATGCCATCTACAATAAAGACTGCAGGGTCCAGCCCTTATTTAGACAGTTTTAGTCCCTTTCACAACTTGGGATTTGTAAACCCACCCCCCACCTCAGAAAGGACAGCACCCAATGGGACTGAGGCATGTTTCCATTGTCTGGAGGCCCCCAAGCTGATCGGTGTTACTTCTCCCTGTCGCTGGGCAGAAAGTGTGGTAACACTGGTTTTATGCACCACACCAGCACACAGAGGAGGCCAATAACACCTCATATATGAAACATGGGATTAGCTACTTAAGTGTGGAGGCTTGTGATGGGGTACTCACCCCATACTAGCTCTGGAGGGGTTAATATGGCTGTGACATAGCAGGGTACAGTTCAGACCAGTTGGGGCGAATGGGGGGCGATGGGACTGTGTTACCCTTTCCCTGTAACCTGGGGGGCCATGCAATGCTTTGCTGCTGTAGCCTCCAAACTGGACTGCTTACAAATAACCACCAGCACGCAGGTCACTCCCAGATGTGTTTGTGTAACTGCAGCCTGCCAGTCACACCCTGGTTCTCACCAGCCTGGGTTAAATGGAGGGTGACACCAACACACTCCCAGTCCTGGATTTCCTCTCAGAAATGTATATCTTGTACTGCCCAGCCCTCTCCTGGACAGTCCAAGTATATTAAGTCCATTTTTCCTTTAAGGGAATAATATACACTAGCCTGTTATCCTAAATAGAGTGATCCAGACACTTTAACTTGAACACACTGGATTAGATAAAACAATGAAAGAAGTTTATTAACTATAATGAGAAAGATCACAAGTGAGTGCAAATAATGAGGCATAAAAGTTATAAATGGTTACAAGAAAAATAAAGATAAAACATTTTCTCAGGCCTAATTTAACAAACTGTATTAGATTCAAGCAAAGTCTCTCACCACATGCTTTCAGCAAGATTACTGACCAAACTCTTCAGGTCACGAACCCCTTCCCCAGAATCCAAAACCCGTCTCCTTTGTCTTATCAGGTGCAGAGAATACAATGGGCTGGGCGGGGCAGAAGAGGAGGCCTTGTGGGTTTTATCTCCATTTCATAGTTCCAGTTCCCCTTTGAAAAAAAAGTCCAGCTGAGAACCAGGAGACAAAGAATCTATTTGGAAAGATGTTCACTGCTTGGGGGTTTTTTTCACCTGTTTGAGCTTACTGTGTTTTCCCCTCCTGCTTGATGTCTCTGTTTACTGCTCAGATGCAAATTAAGGGAAACCCACATTCCTTTGATTAGGACAGACCTGTTTACCAACTTCTGCCTGGGCAGGCCTCTGCAGTTTGGAACATGTGTTAATAGCATTCTACAGGGGAATCTTATAACTTAACATGTTATCTTACAAAGCGCACCTTGTACAAATATTATTGCAGCAGTTTATAGGGTGTGAATATATGGGTGTATTCTGTCAAAATAGACAAGAGAGGTCAGTTAGTCAGAGGCTGCACCTGGAGGGGAGCTACGATGCAACAAGGCTTAGTTGGGGATAAAACTCACCTGGACAGAAACAGGTGGGACTTTTGGAAAACCAGGGAGCCGGCAACAGAAAGGGGGCTTGTAGTCACACTCCCTGATACAAGGAGGGGAGGGCAGGAGCCAGTAATAAGCAGTATAGGAAGCAGTCCAGAGAACAGTAAGGGCTGGGAGAGTAAAGCCCTGAGTTGCTGGGTTGAGGGTCCCTGTACTCAGTCCTGGTGTAGAAGGTGGGCCTGGGTTCCCCTATAAGCTACTACTGGAGGGGTACTCTAGAGGCAGCTAGGGTTGCCAACTTTCTAACTGCATAAAACCAAACACCCTAGCCCCATCTTTCCCTGAGATCATACCCCCTGCTCACTACATT